>JAGKQL010000018.1:31156107-31216017 GCA_018398635.1 Cyprinodon brontotheroides
TAGATGTACTATAGATCTATAATAGATGCACTATATAGATCTATAATAGATGTACTATAGATCTATAATAGATGTGAACGCTCCATGAAGGTGGTGAATCGTCCAGATCAAAGGAAGCAGCCATCCTTAAATCTTAAATGTATTTTTATTGCATGTATAAAAAGGAAGTGACCAGAAGGTTTGTGTTGGTTGCTTAGCAAACCAGTCTGCTCTAATATGGGAGGAAAAGTTGTCAGTTAAACGGCTTCATGCTAACAGGAGCTGCAGCTATTAGCATCTAGAATCAAACCAAAACATTGGAAACACCGACATAAAAATCATAGAAAGTAATGCACAAACCCCAAACCAGAAATGTAATAAAGCACAGCACACAGACGGAGGTCACCTGGAGGTCACCATCATGGCGGAGAACATGGAGGTCAACCAGACCCACAGCACATGGACACACACCTCTGAGGAGTGCCAAGGACCTCCATGCTTCTCAGCTCCACACCTCCAGCAGTCTGTCCAGGAGCTCCTCCCAGCGCTCCTCCTCACCAGGAAAACCTCCTCCAGGAGAAAAACTAAGCGACGCAACGCTGTTCTCCATTTAAATTCATCAACTGGAGATGGAGAAGATGCTCCTGCTGGAGGGGAGGGGCTCCTGCTGGAGGGGAGGGGCTCCTGCTGGAGGGGAGGGGCTCCTGCTGGAGGGGACATCTGCAGGTCCTTCCAGGTCCGGATGCTCAGGGACCTCAGTCTGCCTCCTGACAGGACGCCTGCCTCCTGATTGGTGGATTCCTGGATGAGACGCCATCTGGGACACCATCGCCATGACAACCACCCAGAGGCCCAAAACCAGGAAACTAACGATGGCGGGATGGAGAGCGCAGCAGAACACGGAGGAATCCATCCAGGATCAGAACCCAGTCCTAGACCGCTCCATCTGCAGGAGGTCATGGAGGGGAGGAGGTCATGGTGGTGAGGAGGTCATGGTGGTGAGGAGGTCATGGTGGGGAGGAGGTCACGGTGAGGAGGAGGTCACGGTGAGGAGGAGGTCATGGTGAGGAGGTCTTTAATAGAGGGAAATAAAAAGGCCCTGAAATCAAAGATGGAGGAAGGATGGAGCTCAGAAGGCGCCGTCGGCGTGTTCTGAGCTCCCATCGGTTCCGTCCCTCCTAGTGTTTAACGGCCTCAAACGGCCAATAAAAAGAGGCGCTGAATAAAAACTGAGGTGAGGAGGAGGGAAGGAGGCGCTGCTGCCAGGCTGACCAATCACAGGCCTCCGTTTAACCCCGCCCTCTCAGCAGGCCGCCGCGTCACCGGATGGACTAGTGTTAGAGCAGGCTGGGGAGGCCCGGTTCTACAGCGGCACCACGCCGCTGTAGAACCGGGCCCGGCGTGGTCCGGTTCTACAGCGGCGTGGTGCCGCTGGAGGAGCAGACCCAGTGGTTCTGTGGATCCACTGCTGGCGACCCGTTTGTTGGTTCTGGAGGTCCAGATGACAGTCTCTCAATATTAAAGGTTAAAAGAAAAGAAAGAAGCTGGGAGGTTTTCAGAGGAGGAGGGGGCGGAGGAGGGGGCGGAGCTTCACATGATGCTGCACTCCCTGGACGACACTTTGCCCTGCGGAGGAGAGAGAGAGACATCAGAACATCACCATCTAGAACCAGCAGCACAGAACCGGGTCAGAGGAGCAGTTCTGGTCCAGCAGGACCGGCTGCATGAAGGCTGCTGGTTGGGGTTGCTATGGTAACCCTTCTCAGGGTCAGTTTTGGGGATTTTCCAGAACCTAGACCCGTCCTAGACTGGATGTGAGGCTGCAGTTACCATGACGCCATGCATGGTTTCCTTGGAGACGAAACCTGTTGACTGATTGGTCAGGAGGATGTTTCCACGCTGCGCTCAGCATTCCTCTTTTTAAAAAGTGATGATGTCACAGCTCTAGATTCGCTTAAATTTAACAGAATTCACATTTTTAAACTTTGAAAAAAATGTAAAAATGGAGGTTGGAGGAGACGGGTCCACTGGGACCGGCCCCTCCCACCGGGGAGGACGGCGGCGCCTCCCACCGGGGAGGACGGCGGCGCCTCCCACCGGGGAGGACGGCGGCGCCTCCCACCGGGGAGGACGGCGGCGCCACGCTAACCCTGCCCACAGGCTGTAGTTACCTTCTGAGGCCTCTCCTCCTCCTGCTCGTCACCGTTCTCCATCTCCATCTGAGTCTTGGTTACACTCCTCCTGGCCACCTCCTGCAGGAGCAGACCCACAGCCTGTCAGTGAGTGGGAGCAGAGCGGGTGGCGGGTCACACGGGGACATCCTTACCTCGCCGTCCGAATCCACCAGTGAGGTCACCACCACACTTCCTGTCCCCCAGGAAGCTTGGCTCTTCCACAGCAGGTCAGACGGCGGGCTGTGAGCGACGCCGGCATCAGCGGCCCAAACCTGAGCGGAACCAGAAGGCCGACATGAGGACCGCTGGCATTCTAGAGCATGTAGATCTATAGAGCTCCTCTGATCTCACCGTCACAGACTGCCCCGCCTTCAGAACAAATTTAGGAGAGAACTTGTAGACCAGCTCCTCTTCATCATCAACCTGCCGCTTCAGCCTCCAGTTCCCCAAAGGCTGGTCCTGCAGACAGAAGAGGTCAGCCACAGCCCCGCTTCTACAGGAGACCCAGGAGGAGACCCAGGAGGAGACCCAGGAGGAGACCCAGGAGGAGACCCAGGAGGAGACCCAGGAACACCTCCACCCACCTTCTGGCTCTCGTTGTTCAGGGTGACGGCGTTTCCGTCCATGTCGGTGGGAGAAATGGTCACTGCTCCGCTGGCCGTGGCCTCCTCAGACACCAGCAGCTCCTCTCCTCTCGCCATCTCCAGCAGCTCCGCCTCCTCCTGAGGCCTTTTCCTCTTGGAGGAGCGGGAGGAGGAGGACCCAGTGATCCTGGAGACGGTCACTTGAGACGACGGGCTTGGAGACAGTTTGAGTCTGAGGAGGAAAACCGACATTGATCAGTTATTGATTAATCAGACCTGGGAGGTCTGGACCACGGCCGCAGGAGGCGCAGGAGGCGCAGGAGGCGCAGGAGGTACAGGTCTAAAACACTAGTTTACCAGCTACCTCTGCTCCTCCCTCGTGGCTACCTGTGCTCCTCCCTCCCTCCAGTGGCTACCTGTGCTCCTCCCTCCATCTGACTACCTGTGCTCCTCCCTCCCTCCATCATGGCTACCTGTGCTCACTCCCTCCAGCAGACTACCTGTGCTCCTCCCTCCAGCAGCTACCTGTGCTCCTCCCCTCCAGCAGCTACCTGTGCTCCTCCACCCCTCCAGCGTGGCTACCTGTGCTCCCTCCCCTCCAGCAGCTACCTGTGCTCCCTCCCTCCAGCAGCTACCTGTGCCTCCCTCCTCCAGCATGGCTACCTGTGCTCCTCCCTCCAGCAGCTACCTGTGCTCCTCCCTCCAGCAGCTACCTGTGCTGCTCTTCCCTCCAGCAGCTACCTGTGCTCCTCCCTCCAGCCCTACCTGTTTGCTTCTCCCTCCAGCTGCTACTCAGTTCCTCCCCTCATCGCAGCTACCTGTGCTCCTCCCCCTCCCTCCAGCAGCTACCTGTGCTCCTCCTCCCTCCAGGGCTACCTGTGCTGCTCCTCCTCCCCTCCATCATGGCTACCTGTGCTCCTCCCCTCAGCAGCTACCTGTGCTCCTCCTCCCTCCTCCAGCAGCTACCTGTGCTCTCCCTCCAGCAGCTACCCCTCCAGCTGACTCCAGCAGCTACCTGTGCTCCTCCCTCCAGCGGCTACCTGTGCCCTCCAGCAGCTACCTGTGCTCCTCCCTCCCTCCAGCATGGCTACCTGTGCTCCTCCCCTCAGCAGCTACCTGTGCTCCTCCCCTCCAGCAGCTACCTGTGCTCCTCCCCTCCAGCAGCTACCTGTGCTCCTCCCCCTCCAGCGGCTACCTGGCCTCCTCCTCCCCTCCAGCGGGCTACCTGTGCTCCTCCCTCCCGCAGCTGCACCTGTGCTCTCCTCCCTCAGCAGCTACCTGTGCTCACTCCCTCCAGCAGCTACCTGTGCTCCTCCTCCCCCCTCCAGCATGGCTACCTGTGCTCCTCCCCTCCAGCAGCTACCTGTGCTCCCCTCCCTCCAGCAGCTACCTGTGCTCCTCCCTCCCGCAGCGCTACCTGTGCTCCTCCCTCCAGCAGCTACCTGTGCTCCTCCCCCTCCAGCAACTACCTGTGCTCCTCCCCCCTCCAGCAGCCACCTGTGCTCCTCCCTCCCAGCTGTAGGCTACTGTGATCCTCCCCCTCAACAGCTTCCTGTGGCGTTGACTCCATGTCAGCTCCAGCTTGGCGCTGAGCTGAGCTCATGCGCTTCCCTCAGCTCCACGTTCATCTCCTGCTCCTGCAGCCCTCCATGGCGCTGCTATGCTTGTCGCGCTCTGCAGACAGCATGTCCTCCAGCTCTCTGATGCGGTCCTCTGAGGCAGACACCTATGAGCAGGGTGGGTGAGTGAGCGGGCGGCAGCGGGACTCGGACTCGCTGCAGGAGGAGGAGTCCTACCTGCTTCTGCAGGGCGCTCAGCTGGTAACCCAGGCTCTCTATCCTGCTGCGGGACTCCTGCAGCTCCTCCCGGGCGGCGCCCATGGCCTTGTCGTTGATCTCTGAGGACATCTTGGCGTTATCCAGCTGGAAGGACAGCGACAGTGAAGCTGTGGACCAGAACAGGGAGCAGCAGATGGAGGGAGGAGAGGGAGGCTCCTACCTTAGCCTGGAAGGTCTGCTCCAGCTCCTCCTTGTAGAGGGAAACCTGCTCATCATGCTGCCTCCGCAGGTCCTGCAGGATCACAGAGTCAGGAGATACTCAGCAGAGATCATGGACCTCCATCACGCAGCATCTGTTCACCAGCGAGCATCAGAACCAGCCTTTGGGTCATCAGGGAGCATCAGGGGTCATCGGGGAGCATCGGGGAGCATCAGGGAGCATCAGGGGTCATCAGGGAGCATCGGGGAGCATCAGGGAGCATCAGGGGTCATCAGGGAGCATCGGGGAGCATCAGGGAGCATCAGGGGTCATCAGGGAGCATCGGGGAGCATCAGGGAGCATCAGGGGTCATCAGGGAGCATCAGGCAGCGACCCACAGAGCTGCTTCTGTTGACAGTGAAGGCCGAGCCGCGTCGCCGCGGCGGCTTCACCCTCTCATCCCTGCAGACCTTTTCCCCACCGGGTCAGACTAACACCTGATGGACTCACCTCATCTTATTATTCCAGCTTTTATTCTCATCCCACTGTCACAGGAACAGAGCAACCATATTCCCCCTCTCTGCATTCAACCCCTCCCCTCGGGGAGCAGTGGGCTGGCCGGGCGCCCGGGGAGCGGTGGGGGGTTCAGGGTCTTGCTCAGGGACCCAGAGTGGAGGCAGTGGGGGTGGGACTGGAACTCTATGCCCAAACCATTAGACCAGCAGCGAGGCTACAGATGGACGGTTTAATATAGACGTTAAACAGTGCGTTTGACTAACGCTGGTTACCATGGTAACAGATGCCGACCGGCCAACCAGCTCTGGGACAGGCTAGCTTTCAGGATTGATCTGAATCCAAGGAAACGCTCCACCCAGCAGCCAATCAGCTGTTAGGAAACAATGACATACATTTCACCGAAGAACAGCATCAAAATAATCTGTTCTTTATTTAACAGCTTTTATTTTTATTTCCTTCCCTCTTCTGCATCCGTTTCCTCCCGTCCTCATGCGCCGCCGCCATGCGATGCTTTATTCTATAACTGATGAAGCTAAATAATCCCAGCGTTGGGAGAAAGTCATTTGGATCACCATGACAACCGCAGGCATCCTGGAGCCGCGTCTCATTTCCATCACTACTTTATGGCATTAGGTTAATCAGGCTGTTAGATGCAATGAATAACCAACAGATAATCTGATTTAAGCCACTGTTTGCTACAGTGGATTATTTTATATCTAAAGTTTAAATTAAAAATGTTTGATATTTTTAGAAGCGATCCATAAATGTGAAGCTAGAACAGGAGAATTGAAGTGAACATGTGAACACAGAGTTCAATCTGCAGCTCCTGCAGGAGCAGCCAGGTTAGAAATGGGATTTACATCAGATTATGTGTTAAAGACATTAGATTATTAATCTCTGGTTTTATCCTGGAATTACTGGGAAGCAATACTAATTTAAACCAAGGTATTCATTTAAAACTCTTATTTTCTTTCAATAACTACTAGATAATATTTTTTTTTGTTTGAAATCTAATTGCTGCTAGCTTGAACCGCCCCCTCATATGTGCACCTCCACAGATTAGCGAGCTGCTAACGGGATCGGTGGCACCGCTGATCCTGATGGTCATCGATGTGGACTAGGGGTGGAACGGTTCACAAAATCCACGGTTCGGTTCACGGTTCGGTTCACGGTTCGGTTCACGGTTCGGTTCACGGTTTTCGGTTTGGTTCGGTGTGTTTATCGTTACCCTGAAATCCCAAAAAATGAATGAATTGTAATTATGTTTAATGATCGCCTATGAGAAAAAGGAGCAGCGCATGAACCGAACGCAACACACGCGAACCGAACAGAGACAGTCGATCTGAACGGTTTTCAGAAACTGTTCAATCCCTAATGTGGACTGGTTAAACTGGATAGACTGGGAGAAATCCCAGCAGGGGGCGCTGGCGGTACGGGCCCCTGGTGAGGCAGCTAGCAGTGGTTTGGAAACAGCTAAATGAGATGTTGATGGTCGGCGCTACGCAGCGTCCTGCAGACCCTCCATGAGCGCTAAACGCCATGACCTCTCAGATGGATGGGACTTCCTGTTAGCAGGACGCTAACGGTTTGACGCTAACAGATAGCTTACCTGCAGAGCCTGGGCCAGCTTGAACTCGTAGTCCTGTCTGACTCCAGAATCCACCTCCACGATCCTCTGCTCCTGCCGGTGGCGACTCTCACGCATCTCCTGAGGACAAACACAGCGCCGTGACGCCTGATCAGGCCGACAACCCACCAGGAACTCATCACCATGGAAACCACACAGATCCCTGCTGGTTCATTATTTTAGGCCAATTAGATCAACTGATCTGGATTCTCATTTAAAGTCATATCAAACAAACCAGCAGCAGAATCCCCACCAGTAGCCACGGCGCTGGGATTACAGCGGCCTGGAGGCGGCGCTGGGATTACAGCGGCCTGGAGGCAGCGCTGATGCAGCCTGCAGGATCATCTGAAAGCAGTGAACTGATGTTCTGGGCTTCAGAAAATTTGGCGTTTAGAGAAACGCCACGGAGCCAGAACGTTAACGTTAGAAAATAGAAAGTAATTCACTGGGAAATGTTAACGTAGTGAATGTTAATTAAATGATGATGTGTAAAATGTAATCACCATCAATCCATATTTATTACATGAACATCATCAATTTATCACTTTTGGCTCATCTGTATCATTCTGCTCCATTAATGTTATTGTGATTTATTTCTATTAGGTGATTCATAGACTTCATAATGACTGCAGTGTGATCGGTCTGTTTATTTATTCTAAGTTAATCTGCTGATGCTATCAAACAGCCAGTCTGTGTCAAAGTGATGAATTTATCTTTATTTAAAGTCTTACCTCCCCCTGAAAATGAGAACATCATGGTTGTTTGATGCTGCAGAGCATCGATTGTTTACATCGCGAGCGGTCTAAGTGGGGAGTACCAATATGGCGGCCGGTGGCTTCACTTTAACCCCGTACTCCCAGCAGCTATAAGCCGTCACTCACCTCCTCAAACATGTTCTTCCTGAACTCCAGCTCCTCGCTCAGCGACTGACAGCGGTTCTCCAGGTCCACGCGCATCAGGGTCTCCGCCTCCAGCTGCCGCTTGGCCACGGCGTGGCCGTCCTCAGCCTGGACACAGGACGACATTTAGCAGAGAACATAGAAACAACCTGCAGCTCACATCTACTATAGAGTTCACTACTTCTATAGAGGAAGAAAAGTCGACTTTAGTCTCCTAAAGGCGACTTTAGGAGACTAAAGTCATTTTTAAGGATGAAGTCAAACTTTAACTAAAGTTAAAAACCAGTTTGTCCCGAGCTGCCTCTAACTGGTTGCTGTGGTCTCCAGTAGAACCTACCTTGGCCAGCTGGTTCTTCACATCGGCGAGTTCTGAGGTGAGGGCGGCGTTCTGGCTCAGCGCCGTGGCGAGCGCCGCCTCGCTCTTATTGAGCTTGGCCTCCAGCCCGTTGGCCCGGGTCATGGCGGCGGCCAGGTCTCCATCCTTCTTCTTGGCTCTGCAACAGAAACATGGATCAACCGTCCGGGCTTCACCACAGAGCCGAGCGTTGGACCAGAACCAGAACCAGAACCAGAACCTTTTCATTCTCCAAACATTTAAAGCAAAGGGAAGATCTGCTCAGACATGGATCTATGGAAGGGTCTTGCTCAGGGACCCAGAGTGGAGGCTGTGGGGATGGAACCGGGAACTTCTCAAAGCACTGCTCTAACCCCCCCCCCCAGCCTAATCCCATGGCGGGGAATCAGCAGCCTTGGTGTCCACCATCTTGGATCCCCTCACTTACGTGCGCGTGGCTTCATCCAGGTCCGCCTGGACCTTCCCCAGGTCGATCTGAAGCCGGGCCCGGTCCTTGGCGGTGTCGTCCAGGACGCGGCGAGCGTCGGCCAGCTCTGCCTCGTACAGAGCCTTCAGACCCGTCACCTGGAGACAGCAGGAGACACGGTGAGGCAGGAAACTGGAGGCACTAGGACCCTGCTGCCGGTCCAATGGTTGGACCAACAGCACTGGTCCTGGAGAACACACCATCAGGTTAAACTGGGCTCTACTGGTTCCCAGAGTGGCTGAACAGGAGGAACCAGACTGAACCAGTGGCATCAGAACCAGGACCGCCTCATTTCAACCTTGGTCTGCTGGGGTTCTGGTTCCTGAAGCCCAAACGGACCCAGTGCAGGGGGCTGGTTCTGCCCAGATAATCCCCAGAACAACCTACTGGTCCCAAGTCTTCCAACAGGTTCTGTTCACCATGAGTGGACCAGCAGGATCCAGGCAAACCGGGTCAGAACTCAGAACCGGATCCCTGCCCTGAACCAGACCAGAAAGGCCGTCACAGCCGTGGGTTCTGGGAACCGGGCGGTACCAGCTGCCCGGTCGGCGCCGCTGCCGGCTGATGGAGGACCCACCGGGTCAGCAGCCAAGCTGGACCAGAACTTTGGGCTTTGCAAAGCTTTAACTGATTAAACCTGGAATCCTCTGTTGCTCAATGATGGTGAAAACAGCAGTAATGGTGAAAACAGCAGTAATGGTGAAAACAGCAGTAATGGTGAAAACAGCAGTAATGGTGAAAACAGTGATGATGAACGGCGGGCGGTTTGATTCTGCTCCTAATAAAACAGAAATAAGTTTTATTACTTCTTCCTACTCCTTTTCGAACATGATGGGATGTACATGGTTTTTTTTTGTTGTTTTGTTTGACTTTATTAATTTACTTATATTTGCTTTTTATTAAGTGTTCGAAATAAATGATCAATAAACAATAAATGGAACTTTATTGATCGGAGTGTTTAACCCCCCTCCCCTCAGGGAGCAGAGGGCTGCCACGGTAGGAGCAGAGTGGGGCTGAGGGACCCAGAGTGGCAGTCTGTGGGAGTGGGTCAGGATTCCCGGCTCTAACCTGTAGACCTCCCAAACACAGACTGCCCTCCTGCATCTTTCTGAAACAAAACATGAAAGTTAGATCAGCCAATCAGAGGCAGAGCTGCTGATAGAAATCAAAGCTACGGTGGCCCGCTGGGTTCAGTTCAATCAGACTCCTCAGTAAAGTGGAGCTGCTGTTTTCTGCTCCAGTCTAAACCCGTCCGGACTCGGTTAGATCAGAACCTACATGGGTCCTGGTCCTGGTCCGGTCCCCCACCCCTCCCCTCCCCTCCCTCAGACACCGGGGCGGAGCCAGGCAGCAGAGCCGCGGTAAATCGCGCCTCTCTGGGCCCAGCAGGGGCGCCTCCACCCACCTCTCTGGTAGTGACCTCCTCCTTCTCGGACACCTTCACCATCAGCCGGTCGTTCTCCACCTCCAGGGAGCGGACCCGGTCTATGTAGACCGCCAGGCGGTCGTTGAGGTGCTGCAGGTCCTGCTTCTCCTGGAGGCGGGATATCCTGGTGGGGGACAGAGGCGTGGAGGCCGCTGGCCGCCCCGCTTCTCTGCTCGGAGTACCGCGGACTGTCGCCATGCTGCTCGATCCTCGGTTAGTTTGAAGCCGGAAGTAGTGAAGCTAGAGGAGAGTTTCCGGTTGGTCGGAGCGGCGTCGCTGCGGCGGTTCCTCTAAAAGAGCGAAAGAAAGCAATCAATGAGCAGCAGGAGCGGGAAGCGGAGCCTCTTCCTCACAGCGATGGCTTTCCAAGATGGCCGACACCGCGCCAAAAGCAGGGGACGTTTCCGGTGCCGCAAGGCATGATGGGAGATTTCTGGCTTTGAATAACATGTGGAGACCACCTGTTACCAAAACCATTTATCACTCAGATTAAAGATCTAATAACATATTATCTATGATGATCTATTGATGGAACATTAATCATCCAATCAGCAAACTGTTAGAAACTTTCTAAATTAAACTTTATTCCCTGGAAAATAAATCAAAACAACATTCTTTGCAAATTTGATTAAAAAAATTAATTAGTTCAAATGTTAATAATTCTTTCAATAAAACTCCATCCATCTTCTGACAGGCTTATCCCTGCTGGGGGGGCGAGGGCTGCTGGTGTCCATCTCCAGCAGTCAGTGGGCGGGAGGCGGGGTCCAGCCTGGACAGGTGGCCAGGTCATCGCAGTAAATAAAACTCCCAAAAGCTAAATAAATACACTTTAAAATGTTAAATACAGTCAGAAGAACTGCTGGGATTTGGTTTTAATGACCATAAATGCTCATTGTGTGAAAGTGACGTAGAAACCATAGACTTCTACAGATAGATAAACCAAATCATTTTGGAATTTCTCATAGAGATGGATCAAATCAACAGATTTGAAAATCTCTCTAGAGATGCGGGAACTTTGGGATACTATTAAATAAAAACAATAGAACTTTAACCTAATTCTGTGTTTAAGCATAACCTTTTATTCATAAACGATGAGAGTTGAGATCATCCTCAGTCTTTAACGTTTTCTATAAACTGAATTCGTTATATTTGAAACGTCTTAAATGTATCGAATCATGACTGAACAGCTGATGGGATTAATCAGCGATGTTCATCAATCCTCTTGTTATTTTAATTATTGTTTAATTATTATCATTCTTTTATTCTTTTTTTGTTCCTTATCAATCCTACCTTATATTTCCAGTTTGAAATCTGCTGCTGCTCTGCCCTCTGCAGAGACTGTTGCTCAGAGTTCCTTCTTTAAACTTTGTATAAATAAAGTTCATTTAAAAAAAGGAAAAAAACTACCTTGGTGTCAGACGCAGCAACCTCAGCTCATAAAATAAAAATGGAAACCGCCTTTAACCATAATCTCCTCTCTTAATCCTGAAGGCCAAACCATAAAGTCCAGATTCAGGTAAATTTATCTCCAATCTTCTAAAAATGACGCCTGGTGCTAAAATATTAAAGAATAATTTTTATATATTATAAAGACTCTGAAGAATTAAACAACCTAATCCAGAAATGGGATTTTCTAAAATACAAGATCAGACAGTTTTCTCTTTTATTCAGTAAACAAATTAAAGAAGAACCTGATACTTATAAATCAACTAAACATGTTCAACAATAAACCTAAACCCCCGGAAGTAAAAACGTTTATAATATTAACCCTCGTATCTAAAATAGATCAAATCTTTATTCAACAAGAAAACAACAAAATGGTTTTAAATCCTTTATAATTAATCAGCAGCAGATAATTATTCCTTTTATAACAACTTCTAGACTTCCACATTTTCTGGACAAAATATCTTCCTTTTTTAGCCAGATTGAAAATGATATTCCTAAAATGAAAGATGATTATCAACAAACCTGTGATCTTTACACAACGTTAGAAGAAGCTGATAAAACTGATCATTGTCGAGCAAAGCTCCTGCTCCAGGTGGATTATGGGTAACCGCATAAACATTTTTAGGTAGTTCTTCCAAGTTTTCATAGAAATGTTTAATAACTTTATCTGACTTTCACAATCAGAAACTCAGATTATAATCTGCTAATCTACATGTTCACCATGCGCCTATAAACTGGAATCTCAAATATTCTGCAGATAAATAATCTGGAAGATTGATCCACAACAATATTAGGCGATTTAATCAAATATAGAGAATTAATTAATGATGATGGTTTTATTCTTTTCTTAGATTATTATAAAGCATTTCATTCTTTAGAACATGGTGGAAGTTTAGAATTGTGAGAGTTACCCTGAGTTCACCATGGTTGTTATGGCAACTGCTTTACCTTCCAGCTTCTGCTGTTGCCAACACCCCATGTGATGTCATCAGTTTTTGTTGTTGCTAAGCAACAGACACAACAACCAAACGTGTTTGTGGCAGTAAGTTGCGACTTTAATCACATCTAACTTTCTGCTACTCAGCTGAAACTGCAACAGTTTGTCGGCCGTTGTTCAGACCACAGAAAACCCAACTTTAGCCTTTAGCTGCAAATGATTTATCTCTAAAGATAGACCTCCTCTTTCAGATCCCTGTCTTCTTTTTCTCTGCTCAGATTCTAATCTACTTTATAAACAATCTGCATTACTGTAAGGAGATGGTCCCAGGAAGCTGAAGAAGCAAAACAGCCTTTAAGAAGGAAGACAGGGAATTAATGAGGTGAATAGAGAAGCAACTGAAGATCAGAGAAAGCAAGGAGGCAACGAGGAAGAGGCTGGAAAACAAGCAGAACATCATCAGAGATGAAGAAGATTTCAGATTTATCAGACAGATGGAGGTCTGGAGGACAGAGACAATCTTTCAGACCTATTCCTTCCATTTTTAATAAAATTTTACTCATTACTCTTGGCTTCGGTTTAATGTTTCTAAATCTTTATTTCCCGTCATGTGCTCCATCCAATGCAGATCATTGGCTCCATTCACATCTAGTGAAAACTAGTGTGATTGGATGAGTCATAGAAGGCAAACACTCATTGGTTAGCTAAAGGAAATCATCAGAAGCAAGCAGGTGTTCTTCAAACTGCTAACGTGAATTGTCTATGCCATGCTACAATGTGGGATTCAGAAAAAGATGTTGAAATGTCTGAAAGGTCGGACACAGGCGAGAGCGTATCGGGAGACGGAGACCAACAAGACATCCCTCATCCTTGGCCCTATCTCAGAGAATTTATAGAAATAGTCGAAAAATTATGCTTTAGTTCATATAGCTGCATCTGGCTGGTTTTTAAAGGTTACTTTATACTTTCAGTAGTTTTTGGAGCGCATACTTTTCCCCTTTTACTTGAGTAAAGAGGTCAAGTTGATACTTCAGCTTTTACCAGAATATTTTAAACTACAGCATCTATGCTTCTACTGAAGTAACAAACGTGTGAACTTTTGACACCGCTGGTATAGACCTGCTGCCCTGACTTCTCTCATCATGAAGGTCCTAAAGAGACTTCTTAAATTATTTATACGGCTGATTTAGAACAAAATGCATCAATCTCTGCCAGTAAGAGTCCCAGTCTCAACATTTACCATGATCAGCAAATTAATATCTCAATTTATTTGGCAACAAAAAAGACCAAGAATTAGACTTAAAACACTTAATTTACCCCAAAAACAGGGGTGGTTTAGCTCTGCCCAGTTTAAAATGGTATTATTGGGCAGCGCAGTTATCAGCCATTGTGACTGGGATTGGAGGAGATGAGGAAGCAAGATGGCTTCAAATAGAACAGGGGGGAACTAAAGGTATACAGTTATCTACTCTAGATATCAGAACTGTTAATAAAATGAAAGTTAGAAATGAAAGGACCAAACACACTTTAGAAATATGGACAGAGGTTAAAAAGATGCTGAGAGACACAGGGTCAGTCTGCAGAGCTATGCCTATTGTGGATAATATAGACTTTCCACCTTCCACATGGGACCAAGGCTGTAAGAGATGGGCAGCTAAAGGTCTTTAAATATTAAACCAGTTATTCGATGGGGCTGACTTAAAGTCCTTTGCACAACTTCATGATTTATATAGATATCTGCAAATTAGGCACTACATTATTAGTCACAAGGACTTAATAGACTTAATAGAAACCCAAATGATATAGAACAATATTTTATTACTATTGGAGAAAAGACCTTTCCAACCCGGAAACATGTCTCACATTTGTATAAAATTCTCTCATCTAATAATGATCAAAACACCTATAATGTAAAAGAAAACTGGGAACTAGAATCCAATTCTATAATAGAGGAAGAACAATGGGACAAACTGTGCGAGGGCAGTCGCAAAGGAACTAACAGCCAAATGTGGAAAGATTTCAGTTGGAAAATCTTAATAAGATTTTTTCGCACCCTGTTTTTAATTTCTAGATTTGTCAAAAATCCTTCAGCGGCCCGATGTTGGAGACAGTGTGGGAAGACTGGTGAGCATACGCACATCCTGTGGGACTGTCCTGTTATCAGTCAGTACTGGGAGGGGACTAGGGAGGAAATAGAGACGATTATAAACAGAGAAATACCTTCAAATGCTTTGTTTTATTTACTGAATATAATACCAGACTATTTTAATGTAGACCAAAAGTATATTTTGCACATTTTACTATTAGTAGCTAAAAAAACTATAACTGGAGACAAGCTTTGTCTCCATCTATAGCAGAGTGGAAGAATCGGGTAAATCAAGTCTACAGGTAACTTGGTCATAAAATTAGAATATCATGAAAAAGTAGATTGATTTCAGTAATTCCATTTAAAAAGTGTAAAACTTGTATATTATATTCATACATTACATACAAACTCATATTTCAGATGTTTATTTTGTTTAATTTTGATGATTACAAATGACAACAAATGAAAATCTCAAATTCATCATATCAGAAAATTAGAATATTACTTGAAGATGAAATAAAACAAAGGATTTACTTAGAAATGTTGGCCAACTGAAAAGTATGAGTACATGAAAGTCTGGAGCATGGCTGCAGCACTCAGTATTTGGTTGGGCCTCCTTTGGCCTGTATTACTGCAGCAATGCGGCGTGCAGCATGGGAGCCGATCAGTCTGTGGCACTGCTCAGGTGTTATGATAGCCCAGGTTGCTCTAATAGTGGCTTTTAGCTCTTCTGGAATTGTTGGGTCTGGTGTATTGCATCTTTCTTCTTCACAATACCCCATGCTAGATTTTCTATGGGGTTAAGGTCAGGAGAGTTTGCTGGCCAATTAAGAACAGGGATACCATAATGGTCCTTCAACCAGGTACTGGTAGCTTTGGCACTGTGTGCAGGTGCCAAGTCCTGTTGGAAAATGAAATCTGCATCTCCAAAAGTTGGTCAGCTGCAGGAAGCATGAAGTGCTCTAAAACTTCCTGGTATGTGGCCGGGCGTTGACCCTGGACCTCGTGAAAACACAATGGACCAACACCAGCAGATGACATGGCACCCCAAACCATCACTGACTGTGGAAACTTTTACACTGGACTTCAAGCAACATGGATGAAGTGCCTCTCTCTTCTTTTTCCTCCAGGACTCTGGGACCTTGATTTCCAAAGGAAATGCAAAATTTACTTTCATCAGAGAACATGACTTTGGACCACTCACCAGCAGTCCAGTCCTGTTTCTTCTTTAGCCCAGGCAAGACGCTTCTGACGCTGTCTGTGGTTCAAGAGTGGCTTGACACAAGGAATGCGACAGCAGAAACCCATGTCTTCATACCCATGTGTGTGGTGGTTCTTGAAGCACTCACTCCAGCTGCAGTCCACTCCTTTGTGAATCTCCCCACATTTTTGAATGGGTTTTGTTTCACAATCCTCTCCAGGGTGCGGTTATCTCTCTTGCTTGTACACTTTTTTTCGACCACATCTTCCTTCCCTTCGCCTCTCTATTAATGTGCTTGGACACTGAGCTCTGTGAACAGCCAGCCTCTTTAGCGATGACCTTTGTGTCTTGCCCTCCTTGTGCAAGGTGTCGATGGTCGCCTTTTGGACAACTGTCAAGTCAGCAGTCTTCCCCATGATTGTGTAGCCTATAGAACTAGACTGAAAGACCATTTAAAGGCTTTTGCAGGTGGTTTGAGTTAATTAGCTGATTAGAGTGTGGCACCAGGGGCCATCAATTTTGAACCTTTTTCACAATATTCTAATTTTCTGATATGATGAATTTGAGATTTTCATTTGTTGTCATTTGTAATCATCAAAATTAAAACAAAATAAACATCTGAAATATATGAGTTTGTATGTAATGTATGAATATAATATACAAGTTTCACTTTTTAAATGGAATTACTGAAATCAATCTACTTTTTCATGATATTCTAATTTTATGACCAGCACCTGTATATGATGGAAAAAATGGCCGCTTGTTTACAACTCAAAATGGACAAGTTCAATCAAAGATGGCATTTGGTGAAATTATATTTGGGCTGCAGTGATTCTAATGGATCGCAATCTGCTCCGTCATCCGTATTACTGAGGTATGTATTTGAATATGTATGTTTATGTATACATGTAGGTGGGTATATATATTATATATATAATTTTTTGCTGTTTGTTTACTGTATTTTAGGCCTGTGGGTGAGCACCCTGGAGGGGAGGGGGAGGGGTGTGGGTTTGTGTGTATGTACGTGTACATATAGTAGTGTGTATGTGCAGTTCTGTCTTGTAGTGTATTCAAAAGAACAAAATGCATCATCCACCATTTTTTCCTATCTGTAGTTTTCTGTTTTTCAGATGTGAGCCATTTCTCTCAGAGCTCCACACTGACAGGAGTCTTCAGTCAGTCAGGGAGGGGCAGGGTTATCAAAGGGTCTGAGTGTTGGGCTCAGTTTTCCTCCACCAGATGGCAGCAATGAGCAGCTGGCTGAATAAGAAGGTCCAGGTGTCTTCAAGCCACCTCAACATCTGGAGCTTCCAGTCCCTCCTCACCTGAGTGATGTCACCCAGTGGCCTCAAATCCTAAACCTTTGTTCTCCTCTGAGGAGGTCCAGTTCCTCTGGTTCCTGTCATCACCTCCAGCAAACTGCTCCTCTCTCCACCTGGTTTCTCAGTCCCGTTTGGCAGAAGCTCCTCTCAATCAGGAACCTGCTCATTCTCCAACTCTCCTGCAATTAAAGCGGTTTGGAAAACCAGGCAGCTCTCTGGAAAAGCTGACATCTGACTGAGCTCATCCTTCCTTTAAGTCTCAAGATTTCTGCTGAACATTCAAAGTCCAAACCAGCGGTGGAAACTTCCAGATGCTCCGGATCCAAACTTTATCCTCTAATGCTGATTTCTAAAAACCAAGCGAACTTTCTCTTTCTTCCATTTTCTGTCATCAATGAGGCTCAGCCAAGGAGAGGAGCCTCCTTCGTTCCTCCTGCCAGTGTCAGAACCATCCGGACCCGATGGACTCCTTTCTGGATCCTTGTTTCCCCGAGCAAAGCAGACCTCTGCTCTCCAGCCTGGACCCACAGAGGATGGTTTGATCCAATATGGACCAGAAAGCTCTTTACCACAGCTGCACAAAACTTATTAACCAACGACGCCTTCAGAACCGGCCGGTCTGCATCTGGACTGAAAGACTTCAGAATAAACCTCCTCAGTGGAGGACTTTATTCAAGCCTCCAATTAAAAAACCAACTGCTGATCTCCAATGGAGGGTTTCACACGGCGCCATCGCCACAAACTGGTTTTTATCGGTTAAAACAGTGTCCTTTCTGCGGTCTGTCTGAAAATGTCTTTCACGTTTTTATGGAACGAACAAGACTAAAGACTAGCTTTAGCCTTTTAAATAGTGTTTTTAGTCTTTATGGGACGGTTTTTACACTCTTTTTAGAGGAGGAGTTTCTCAAAATAGAAGCAATAAACCAATGGCTGACTTTTAAATATTTTAATCAGTGAAGCAAAGATGGCCGTTTACCTGTGCCGCAGAGTCAGACTGCAGGAGGGAGCTCACCTTGATGCCGTGACTCTGAGGTTAAAGCCACAATAAGGCTGGAGTTTAACTTCCATTCAGAACATGGAGGATTTAATCAGCTGTGGGGTTTTAACAACATTTAATGTTCTGTGTCAGATGATGAACTACAATTTAACAAGATCCCATTTAATGAGTTTTAGCTGACACTTTTACGTCAATTGTTTATTACGTGCCTCCCTGATTTCTCTGTTGTCAGTCTGCAAACAGCCTGTGCTGGTAGACTGTTCTTATCCACCTCGTTTATTGGATAAATGGTTAAGAGGAATTAATAATAAAAACGGACCCGGGACCCTTTGGTTCCAGCGCTACAGACTGCAGCTCCATACTGCCATGAAACATAGAGGAGAAATCAGTATCTAAATAATGATAATTAGATAATAATAATGATAAACAGAGATTGGTGGATTTCACTCATTCTATCTTTGCTAAGTGAGAACATTTCATCATAGGGTCCTTATTGCACCGTAATCAGCCCTGTTCTGATCCAGCAGCGTTCGTTCCTCCTTAATTACAATAATGGAAAGCAGTCAGAGTCTAAACTAATTATAAACACTTTGGTTAAACAGTAACATGTTATGAATAAACCTGAGAAAGAATCTGGTTGGTTATAGAAGAAGCTCTGCTGGTCTACAAACACCATCCTGCAGGGAATGATGAGGCCTTCAAGGTGAAACAGGCTGAGTGAAAACTTATAGAGAGTAAATAGGATAAATTAATATATGAAACAAGAGAAATCTAAACTTTCTAACCACACATGTACATCATTCTACATCCATCACTAGGATCTAAGATAGAAATAGATATATTTCTATATTCATATATGGATTTCTTTGGTGCCAATGATGGGAGTGAATATCTCCTGCCTGCACCTCCTGGAGGAGCGAATCCTGCAGGAGTCGCTGCAATCAGCTGGTTCTCCTTTGGTGGAAAACTTTATAACCTTTAATCTGACGGATGATCTGGGTGAATTATCTCTATAAAGGGATGACAGGATGGGAATTAGAGCTATAGAAATAAACTAGAATGAAACATGTTTAAAGATTGATCTACATCTTAAATGAACATTCATGTTTTTATGTTTAAATGTGAAAACGATGATTTTTAGGCTCCTTTCCAGTGTTTCTGCCTCCGGCTGTGGAAATAGCTCCACTGGGAACTAAGACCCTTACCCCCTCCTTCCACCCCTCTCTGCTCAGACATTTCTATTCCTGGTTGATTATTTTATTCTGTACAGCGTCTGAGCTGCTGTTAGTAAAAAGTGTTTTATGAATAAATGTTTGATTTTTCCAGAATTGTGTTCTTGAACCAGGCGGTGGGTTTGTTCTTAATTTAAGTGCTAATATAAAAAACTTTACTCATATTATTATCATCCAGCTGCTTTCCAAACATCCAAACCACTGATATATCTAGATTTTTTTTTTGCTATATTTGATGTTAAATGTTAGAGATAAATTCAGCCGTTATTTTTCTGCTTGTTGAAGAACATTTAACGACCAAAACCAATGAATGGGTTCAAATCTTCAGCAATGCAGGACGGTAATATGAATAGATAAATACTTTATTATATATATTTGTTCCCAAATAAATGACTTTTATACTTTTAGCAAAACATTGTAAAGTTTTTTTTTTTACTTTCTGTTAGAAAAAAACATTTAAGTCTAAACCTTCAGCGATATAAATCCATTACAGTAACTTAGGCTGCTAAATGTAATAGATTACAATAAATCACAGTAGAGTTACCTAATACAGATTTCCTACCTTGGTTTTTGCTGCAGAATACTTTAAACTTTAAAATAAAGTAGAATAAATCTAATATCTAATTTATTGTAGAGCAGAAAAACAAACTGCAGTTGTTGTTTTTTTTAAACTTTATTAAACAGAAACATTCATTTCAAATTTTAAAGAAGGAATCTCAACTTTTCATTCTTACAAAAAAAAGACAAAATAACAGTTATATACAGGAGATCAACTTAACATGTGCAAGGAAATAAATAAAAGAATAAATAAACAGGCATTTACAACCAATAGAAGCAAAACTAAGCCAGTTTCCAAAAGTATAAAAACATAAAACATTTGAAGGTTTTAAAATCAACAATTAACAAAGAATCATTCTGCAGCGAGGCACTTCCTGGCATCACCTTAACTTTAGCATTTTGTCAGAAACTGTGACATTACGTCACTATAAAGTTTTGATTTATTTGTCCATATTTGTCAGCTAACAGAGATTAAGATTAATAGAAGATTTTAAGTTCGTTTTAGAAACTTAATAATGAAAGTTTTTGATTTTTCCATTTACATACATGTATACGATCTCTTCCCCTAATTTTAAATTGCACTTCTTTTACTTTCGCCATTTTAAATATTAAAAAAATTTTTCTATGTTACCTGAATTATTCAAGTTTTTGTCCGTGCAGTAAAATGATTAAATGTTTTACATTTAAAGGCTGTCCTGATAAAATGCTTCTCACATTTTTATCTCTAATAAATTTTCACCGCACCGGTTTTAAATCTCGTCATATCTCGCGGTGCTTCCTCGCCAGCAGGGGCGCTGTAGGATCAGCGCGGTGCCCAGCAGACCGTTAGTTAATTCCTCCCTCTTCCTGTCAGCAGTCCTTCCGGTTTGACCGCCATCATAGACAGCAGGTAAGTCCCTGATATCTGACCAGAATCTGCTTTAAATCTTAACCATCCCTCCAGTTTTTCATTTGTTTTTCGGTTCTAATAAACAAGTTAAATCTGTTTTATTTTCCTGAGTTATTTTGATCCGCCACATTTTGGAAATTAAAGGATTTTAGCGCTGTACTTGTTAGCGCTATGTTATGCTAACGCACCGGGGAGCTAGTTTTTATGATAGAGCTGCTAGAGTGAATTAAATAACTGAAAACCAGCTTTACAGGTGTTTTATTGAACGTTGAAGAGTAAATGTTTAGTTTTCGGGTCTGGAAAATAACTTTGTGTAGTTTAAAGTGTTTAGTTAGGACCGGCCTGTTAGCGGTGCTAGCTGTGTCCCAGGCTGTCTGGAGGAGCAGCCGGTATGGCTACAGTCCTCCGGTCAGAGGGTTCATCCATGGCTGATGGTAGCTGATTCTCTCCTGCAGACATGGCTATCCGCTACCCGATGGCCGTCGGCCTTAATAAGGGCCACCCAGTTACCAAGAACGTGACCGCTCCAAAGCACAGCCGCAGGCGCGGGGTGAGTATCTGCTGCTCTGCACCAACAGGCTCCGATCATAGAGCAGATGATTGACAGTGATGGCTGATCTGCTCCTCTGCAGCGTTTGACCAAACACAGCAAGTTTGTTCGTGACATGATCCGAGAAGTGTGCGGCTTTGCTCCGTATGAGAGGCGAGCCATGGAGCTGCTGAAGGTCTCCAAGGACAAGAGGGCTCTGAAGTTCATCAAGAAGAGGGTAAGAGGGGGCGTTTGTTGCTCAGACTGACAGCAGAGCGGCTGTTTCTGTGATTATTGTGAATGTGGTTCCTTCCACGGTCCCAGAGGATCTGCATCCTCAGCCATGAGCTACAGCCTGACCTTATAGCTGGCATCTGGAGATTAATTGGTTAATTCGGTGGAGTTAGAGCTTAGCTGTCAGCTGGACCCCATCAGGGTTCTGCTGGGGGCCAATCTTTCAGTCTGAGAGGTATTTAAAGGGGAACACCAGTGTTTTTCCATTGTTTCCTTGATTTTCCGTTATTCCATCATGTTCTACTCTCCCATCTGAGTTTAGTGTCATTTGGAGCCGTTCTGAAGATATTCCGTTAGGTTATATCCAGTAACGTCTTCCTCTGGGCAACGGACTTTGAAGGCACAAACTAAACTGTTCATCATTTATTCTTTATGGTACGCCAGCATTCAGAACATGGAGGCCAATCACTGTCCCCCAGACATCCACCGTTTGATTTTTTATATTTATATAATCAAAGCGGTGTGTGTATGACGTCATCCGCGCGGCGGGCTGGAGGTGTGACAGGCAGCCTGGGCCACAGGCGCTACGCTCTACCCCTTCTATTCATTCTAGCTCATCTGAATGGTTCATCTGGAGAGCGAGATCATCTAAGGTAGCAGCTCTAGACATCTTCCAGGCATGTGAGGAAAACTAGCAGCAGTTCAGCGGACAGGAAGAATGAATGGTAGCCGACGTGCGCTGATGATGTCACACACACTCTACTTTGTTTTAAAAGATAAAAAAATCTATCTGCGGATGTCTGCGCTCCCCTTTAAGTCGTGGAACGTCTAAATTAACTGATCCAGTGGAGAAGCGACCTTCTGGGTGCTTGGTTGTTACCATAGTGATGAAGCCCCCCTCCTCCAGCTGCTCATCACTGCTGCTTCAGTCCACAGGTCTGGTTGTTTTCTGGTGTCTTTAGCTGCTGTGAGGCGGTACCGCTCTGATCTCTGCATCCCAGCCTGGTGGGACAGAAGCATCCATCGTCTCCCAGATGTTAACGCTGTAGAAGAGAACAGCAACTTTGGTCTCATCTCAAAGCTGTGGGAGCAGATTAGAAATGTTCTGATACTGGGAACCAGTATTAAAGATGACTGGGAGCGGTTTCACAGTGAGAGGAGGGAAGCAGCCTCAGAGGACCGGTTCTGGAGGCATTATGAGCTATCAGCAGACGGTCAGGGTCAAGGGTGGACCTCCTTCCTCAGATCAGAGCTTCCTAACCCGTCATCTTCAGTCTGTTCTCTTTTCCTTCTGATGGGATCCACTTTAGGACGTGAATAGCAGCCCCTCAGGATGATGCTGCCACTGCCCTGCTTTAAAGCAGGATCGCTGAGGGTTCTGGTTCCATGGTGGTGGTTCTTCCATCCCTGTTGTTGCCAGGCAGCATCAGCATCTTCTCAGGGAGGTCAGCTTTGGTTCTGGACTCCTGAGCAGCTGCAGGTGGAGGTTCCCTTTGGACCGACCCGCTTTGATCCATGTTCCACAGGCAGGCGGGGGTCCTGGGCTCTAAGCTCAGCCCCGCGGCTAGATGCTGAAGCAGTGAAGGTCATAATGTTGGGAAGCAGGAGCTGAACGGCTCAGTGATCCTGAGCCAAAGCTTCAGTCTGATGAATAAATTCAGAACCAATCATTCATGATGTTGTTGTTTTTCAGATCGGCACACACATCCGGGCCAAGAGGAAGAGGGAGGAGCTGAGCAACGTCCTGGCAGCCATGAGGAAGGCTGCTGCCAAGAAAGAGTAGACTGGCCCCTAATAAAGCTTGTTTGGTCAAACTTCTGCCTCTGTCTGTTTCTCTGGACCGCGGTCCGATTGGGTCGGAGGAAAGGCCTGAATCACACCTTCATCGTCAGGGACGCTGTGATTGGCTGGCTGTCCCAGATGGCCTTTTAACTTCCCAGCTAACCGCAGGTTATGATCGGTGGCTGTGAAGGTCCTGACATCATCATCATCATCGGGACAGGCTGGGTCCCATAGGAGATATTAAACTATTGGTCTGACCTCAGAAAGTCACTGACCTGCTCAGTTCCACCTTCAGGTGACCTCCCGTCATGGACTGAGGAGGAAGCTGCTCTCTGATGGAGCCTGAAGCTTCTCTGCTGCAGTTTGTTCTATCCACCATGTTAGCAGCGCAGCTCCTCTGATGGTTCAAAGGTCTGCAGACCAACTGGGAGCAAAATGTTAATTATTTTAGTACAGTTAAAGGATAAATGTCTCATTAATGAGGTCCTCTGCTGCAGCCACTGGTTTTATAGTGACCACTTCAAAGACTGCAGGAGAACTTCCTGTGACATCATGGCCTTTACCATGGCAACCACTCAACGGGCTTTGATTTCTTAGACGTCATCGTTTAAGGCCGCTTTGTTTTAATTTTACAGTTTTTTTTTGTTTTTTTTTTATCGCGTTATATTAAAATGAGACGTTTGAGGTCCTAAAAATGAATCCAGGTGGGAAAATCCAAGGCGCCTCACGGATTTCCCGTTTTCATCGAATGCAGCATAGTGACGCTACTGCCGACCAATTAGAATCCACTCTGTTCCGCCCACCTTCTGATTGGCTGGTTGGCGCCGCTGCCGCGCGCTGATTGGTCGAGCTGCTGTCCGTTTCCCGGAGCGTATTTAGCTGCTTATATTAGTGGAATCGGATTTATCTTGTAGCCCAACTGTTCGCTTCTCTCTTCGGGCCGTTAGGAGCCGTTCTTTGGGGTCAGGGTTCAGTTAACCGGCCGGAATTTCAGCTAAATCTGGAGAATCGCTGATCGGCTCAGAGAAACTCCTGAAATGTCTTCTGGAGAAGACAGAGCCAAGGAAATACTGAAGGGCTTCAGACTGTATCCTTCCTCTGCTGTGATGTAAGCTGTGTGCTAGCAGCTAGCTGCGCTAAGGACCCCATGGAGGGCCTGCCAGCCGGGGGGGCCCCCATGCAGGCCGGAGGTCGGGCTCCTGCTCCGCTTTGTTGGCTGCTTGTTTCTGCTTCCGGACGGTTCAGCCAGTCTGACCATCAGCGCTGCGCCTGCAGCCACAGATTAGGGCCCAATCCCAGTTCTAATCCGGAAATGGGGGGGCGGGTATCAGCATGGGCCTCCATCCGTTCAGCTGATGGAGCAGCTGGACCGGCCACCCAGGCATCACTGGACCGGCAGGGAGTGGAGGGTTACTGGGAGCTGCTCATATTCTCTAGTGGTTCTGGTCGGTCCATGTGGACCCAGATGGTCTCCCTCTCTGGACTGGTCTGGGAGGGAGTGGTTCTGATGGAGCAGCCCAGTGGTGGATGTGATTAACCTCCCTGGTTCCTCCTGTGGTCCGGATTAACCAAACCTGTGGTCCGGATTAACCAAACCTGTGGTCTGGATTAACCAAACCTGTGGTCCGGATCAACCAGACCTGTGGTCCGGATTAACCAAACCTGTGGTCCGGATCAACCAAACCTGTGGTCCGGATCAACCAAACCTGTGGTCCGGATTAACCAAACCTGTGGTCCGGATCAACCAAACCTGTGGTCCGGATCAACCAAACCTGTGGTCCGGATCAACCAAACCTGTGGTCCGGATCAACCAAACATGTGGTCCGGATCAACCAAACCTGTGGTCCGGATCAACCAAACCTGTGGTCCGGATCAACCAAACCTGTGGTCTGGATTAACCAAACCTGTGGTCCAGCCCATGAAAGGAATCTGACTTTAGACTCAGAGATTAGATTAAATTACAGACGGGCTGATTAGAGAAGATGGGTGGTACTGGTCAGGCTGGATAACCAGTCCATCAGGTCCAGAACCCGTCCTCTGGGGGTTTATGCTCTAGCAGCATCCTTTCCTTTCTGCTGAAAACAGCATGATGCTGCCACCACCGTGCCTCTCAGTGGGGATGGTGGAGTCCTGATCAGGTCTGGTTCAGACCACTCTGAAGGAAGAAGATGAAGGACCGCAGTGAGCCTCCTCTTCATCAGACTGTCAGTCAGAGGCTGATCCAGACCTGCTGCAGACAGACCTCTACAGGAGATCCTGTTTATAACTGAACGGATCTGAAGCTCCTCCCAGTGGACCTGCTGGGACGGCTCCCAGTCAGAATCAACCACAGGTCCCATCAGGCTTGCTCTGCTGCTGTGTCACTGGAGGCCAGGGAGCTGCTGGTGGTTCAGGAGCAGCATGCTGAGCTGTGATTGGTGCGTTTCGCTTGCTGATGGTCTCTGATGGATGGAGGCTCTGCAGTCGATCAGTTCAGGGAAAATCTTTCATCACAGTTTATTTCTACAGATCTTCTCCAAATAGAATGTGACCTTTGAGCAGTTTAAAGTTATTCCTGCAATGAATTTTAGTACAGAGACGATTCGATCTGCTTTACAGGAATAAAACATTTAGACTCTGAATCTAAACCAGTTTAACAAAGCCTCATGTTTTACTGTTGGTCTGTTTGTTTGGGTCTAAATAATCCAGATGGTTTTAGTCTGGAGGTTTGGTCTGATAAAGCGACGTATATTTTCCAGATTTCCCAGCTCAGTTCACTGAAGTGAAACCTTCCAGCTGCTGGAGGATCGGCGCCTCCTGGTCAGTCCTGACATCACTGGGCCGCCATCGCTTTTTAGAAGCTGCTCCTCAGTTGATAAGATGATAGATTTGGGTTTGATGTTGATGTTTTAAAGGTTAAAGACATAAAATATAAGCGCTGGTTTTAGTAATTTCCCTCTGGGATTATTGAAGTAGTTCTGATTCTGGTTTGCTAGCCAGAAACTAAACTGCTCTAAAGCTGCGTTCCCACCAGAGGCGTTGGGGGCGTCTGGTTTGCAGTCTATGGAGGACAGCGGCGCGTTTGAGCGTCCAGCGCTGGCGTTCATTAAATGAACTTCTGCTGCTGGACGAGGGGAGCATCAACCAATCAGAGAAGCTGATCCAGGAGGTTTTTCGGACATCTACCTGCAAGCTGCCATCGCTTCTGCAGATCAACAATTGGCCAAATAGCAAAGGAAGTTAAAATCCTAAATCCCCCCACACCACACACACACACACAGAGAACCTCTCTGACTGGAGGCATCTGCAGCTGGACCAGCTGATGTTCTCCCTGTGATAAAGATCTGCAGCTGCATGGTTCCTTGGTCGGCTTCTTCTTGGTTGGTCGCTCTTCCTTCAGCTAACGGTTGAGTTTAGACTCAGAATAATTCGCTATCTGATTACGTCGGATCAGTTTTTCCTGCACTGAGGTGGTTTTCCAGACGAGCAGAAGCTGAATCTGGGTTATCTTCTCAGAGGTTGGCTTGTTTTCTTTAAGTTTTCCTGACAGAAACTGGATGAATCTGCGCGATGCAGAGACTGGGAAGGTGCTGTGGCAGGGAACCGAGGACCTGTCGGTGCCAGGCGTGGAGCATGAAGGTAGGTCCTCTGAGCCGCTGGGCACCACTGAGGCGCTAACCTCCGTCTGATGATGGCTTCCAGGCCGCGTTCATTTCTCAGCTTTCTTTAATTTAGTCTTAGTCTAAATGACGAAAATCTATTTTAGTCTTAGTCATTATAGTCAACACTATGCAGAATAGAACTTCACACTCTGATTCTTTTTAACATAGATCTGCACACATTGAACCTTCTGTCAGCTTGTTTCATCATTTCCATAAAGTCTTCATCCTCCATGGTCCCTGCAGGCAGAACACCCAATCCACTTTACCACTGAGTTCTCCAGGGCTTTCTTCTCTTTGGAGTCAGGGGTGGGGGGGCTTCCCTTCCTCCCCCAGCCTCTGATCTGGCTGTGATGTCACTGGGTCAGGAATCTAGTGGGAGGAAGAAATTTAAACCATTAATATGCAGAGTATCAGTAGAACATCTTCCTTCTTTACAGAGAGACAGACAGACACAGGAAGACAAACGCACACAGCCACAGAGCCACATGCATGCGCCCGTCCACGCGCTAACACACCCGTTCCTGCTACTACAGATTCGCTCTGTTCTTCGCCGCCATATTGAAGCCGCAGACTCTTTGGTGGCGTTCTTCCTCTGCTGTTTTCCTTCGAGTTGTAAATGAAATGGCTCCATACATCCAGGCGTTGTTTAACAAACCACACACCGGTACCCGCAATGACTGCGAAGTTAAGCCATGCTACTACTGACTGAGAGCTGCAGGGCGCTGTGGGACAGACGCCATGTGGGACAAACAGCAGAACAACGCGTAATCTTCTATGAAGCTAAAGAAACACTTTTGTTAACAATTACAAATTAATCATAAATAATTAAATTGCTTAATGTCCATTCGTCAATGGATCGTACTTTTCGTCTGTCTTTGTCTCGTTGATGAAAATAATTTTGTATTTTCGTCATATTTTTATTTTCTGGAAACTATTTTTGGTCGTTCTCGTCTCGTCATCATCGTGGGAAAAAGTGGCGTTGATGAAATAAATGGTAAATGTCCTGTACTGATATGGCGCCTTTATTCAAGTCAGGAGACCGGACCAAAGCGCTTTATACTACATTCATTCACCCATTCACACACTGATGGTGGTGAGCTACACTGTAGCTCACCATCATCAGTGTGTGAGCCACCATGTAGCTTCACTGACAGAAGCGGGGCTGCCGTACACTGGCGCCATCCTCTGACCACCATCAGTAGACAATGCAGGTGAAGGGTCTTGCCCAAGGACACAACGACACTGAGTCGGGGCTTGAACCGTCAACCCTTCGATTTCAGGGCAAACGCCTACATCCAACGCCACTGTCGCCCTTTTTTATTTTCCTGATGGTCCTGGTTGATGAAATGACCTCAGAGGCTCCCCGCTCTGTTCAGATCCAGGTTGTTCCTGCTCAGATGGACAGAGATGGACAGATGTCCTGCAGGGACATCCAGTTAACTGGACCTTCATCCTGGACCTTCTGAACACGCTGGCCTAGAACCTGATGTACCCATCTGGTACTGGAGCTTCTTGAAGGATGGTTAATCAAACCCCTGCTTCCCAGACCAGACTGGTTCTGTCAGGCTGCCTGTTCAGGGACCAAACTGGTTCTGACTGGTTCTGTCAGGCTGCCCGTTCAGGGACCAGGCTGGTTCTGACTGGTTCTGTCAGGCTGCCCATTCAGGGACCAAACTGGTTCTGACTGGTTCTGTCTAGGTGGACCTCGTGTTCCGGCTGGTTCAGGTGGTTTTGCCGCCTGCTGCTGGTGACGCTGCTCTGTCTCGTCTCCTCAGCCCGTGTACCAAAGAAGATCCTGAAGTGCAAAGCCGTTTCCAGGGAGCTGAACTTCTCGTCTGCTGAGCAGCTGGAGAAGTTCCGTCTGGAGCAGAAGGTGTTCTTCAAAGGACAGTGTCTAGAAGGTGAGCGGATCTGGATCCATACATCTACCTCTGGTTGGGATTCTTAGTCCATGTGATGGAAACCTGCTTCCTTTGGTTCTCTGAGCTCCGTCTGACCTTCAGGTTCAGGAGGATTAACCAGAACTGAACCATTTATGTTCTAATTCATCAATAAACCAAACTTCTCCAATATAACATTTAATAAATGATGTTTAGAGAGAACAGATGTTGGTAATCTGGGATTATTTGTCCTCCTTCTTCTCTGGTTTAATTAATTTCCACTGGTTCATCTAAACCCGTTATGTTCAGAAATCACATTTCAATTAAAAATAAGTGAAACAAAGGTCTGAAATGACCATCAGTCAGTTCAGTCCGGTTGGTTCTGGGTCCGTATTGATCCCAGTATTGATCCCAGTATTGATCCCAGTTGGCTGGTTCAGGCTGGAGCGTTTTGGGCCCAGTGCCTTAATAAACAGGTGCTGCTACCTTCAGCCTTTCCTCCTGTAGATCAATCAGTGGATCCATTCAGCCAGGAGCTATGGGGGGGGCGTTAACCAATGAGGAGCATCAGAGCCGTACGCAGACGGCGAAGAGCTGCAGCTCAGCTTCTATCAGCAAACTTCCACTTTTCTAGGCTTTAACTTTGGAATGAAGCTCCTCCTTCCATCAGATCAGCCACACGATATTCTGCTCCTCTTCACAGCCCTAAAATGAGCAGATGGAGACATTAGACCTGCTTCAGGAAGAAGCCGGTTAGACTCACCCGGTTAGACTCACCTGGTGAGTTGGTCTCACCTGGTTAGACTCACCCGGTCAGAGCTCAGCTGGAGTTGGTCTCACCCGGTTAGACTCACCCTGTTAGAGCTCAGCTGGAGTTGGTCTCACCCGGTTAGACTCACCCTGTTAGAGCTCAGCTGGAGTTGGTCTCACCCGGTTAGACTCACCCTGTTAGAGCTCAGCTGGAGTTGGTCTCACCCGGTTAGACTCACCCGGTCAGAGCTCAGCTGGAGTTGGTCTCACCTGGTTAGACTCACCCTGTTAGAGCTCAGCTGCAGTTGGTCTCACCTGGGTTAGACTCACCCGGTCAGAGCTCAGCTGGAGTTGGTCTCACCCGGTTAGACTCACCCTGTTAGAGAGCTCAGCTGGAGTTGGTCTCACCCGGTTAGACTCACCCTGTCAGAGCTCAGCTGGAGTTGGTCTCACCCGGTTAGACGGCTCACCCGGTTAGAGCTCAGCTGGAGTTGGTCTCACCCGGTTAGACTCACCCGGTCAGAGCTCAGCTGGAGTTGGTCTCACCCGGTTAGACTCACCCTGTCAGAGCTCAGCTGGAGTTGGTCTCACCCGGTTAGACTCACCCGGTCAGAGCTCAGCTGGAGTTGGTCTCACCCGGTTAGACTCACCCGGTCAGAGCTCAGCTGGAGTTGGTCTCACCCGGTTAGACTCACCCGTCAGAGCTCAGCTGGAGTTGGTCTCACCCGGTTAGACTCACCCTGTCAGAGCTCAGCTGGAGTTGGTCTCACCCGGTTAGACTCACCCTGTTAGAGCTCAGCTGGAGTTGGTCTCACCCGGTTAGACTCACCCTGTCAGAGCTCAGCTGGAGTTGGTCTCACCCGGTTAGACTCACCCGGTCAGAGCTCAGCTGGAGTTGGTCTCACCCGGTTAGACTCACCCGGTCAGAGCTCAGCTGGAGTTGGTCTCACCGGTTAGGATCACACCCGTCTAGACTCACCCTGTTAGAGACTCAGCTGGAGTTGGTCTCACCCGGTTAGACTCACCCTGTTAGAGCTCAGCTGGTCTCAGTTGGTAGACTCACCTGGTTAGACCAGCGAGTTGGTCTCAGACTCACCCTGTTAGAGCTCAGCTGGAGTTGGTCTCACCCGGTTAGACTCACCCGGTCAGAGCTCAGCTGGAGTTGGTCTCACCCGGTTAGACTCACCCGGTCAGAGCTCAGCTGGAGTTGGTCTCACCCGGTTAGACTCACCCTGTTCAGAGCTCAGCTGGAGTTGGTCTCACCCGGTTAGACTCACCCTGTTAGAGCTCAGCTGGAGTTGGTCTCACTCAGGTTAGACTCACCCTGTTAGAGCTCAGCTGGAGTTGGTCTCACCCGGTTAGACTCACCTGGTCAGAGCTCAGCTGGAGTTGGTCTCACCTCGGTTAGGTTAGACTCACCCTGTGGGTCAGAGCTCAGCTGGAGTTGGTCTCACCCGGTTAGACTCACCCGGTCAGAGCTCAGCTGGAGTTGGTCTCACCCGGTTAGACTCACCCGGTCAGAGCTCAGCTGGAGTTGGTCTCACCCGGTTAGACTCACCCTGTTAGAGCTCAGCTGGAGTTGGTCTCACCTGTTAGACTCACCCTGTCTAGAGCTCTCAGCTGGAGTTGGTCCCACCCGGGTTAGACTCACCCTGTTAGAGCTCAGCTGGAGTTGGTCTCACCTGGTTAGACCCACCCAGTCAGAGCTCAGCTGGAGTTGGTCTCACCCGGTTGCCAGACTCACCCTGTTAGAGCTCAGCTGGAGTTGGTCTCACCCGGTTAGACTCACCCTGTTAGAGCTCAGCTGGAGTTGGTCTCACCGGTTAGACTCACCCTGGTCAGAGCTCAGCTGGAGTTGGTCTCACCCGGTTAGACTCACCCTGTCAGAGCTCAGCTGGAGTTGGTCTCACCCGGGGTTAGACTCACCCAGTCAGAGCTCAGCTGGAGTTGGTCTCACCCGGTTAGACTCACCCGGGTCAGAGCTCAGCTGGAGTTGGTCTCACCCGGTTAGACTCACCCTGTCAGAGCTCAGCTGGAGTTGGTCTCACCCGGTTAGACTCACCCTGTCAGAGCTCAGCTGGAGTTGGTCTCACCCGGTTAGACTCACCTGGTCAGAGCTCAGCTGGAGTTGGTCTCACCCGGTTAGACTCACCCTGTTAGAGCCTCAGCTGGAGTTGGTCTCACCCGGGTTAGACTCACCCTGTTAGAGCTCAGCTGGAGTTGGTCTCACCCGGGTTAGACACCACCTGGTCAGAGCTCAGCTGGAGTTGGTCTCACCCGGTTAGACTCCACCCTGTTAGAGCTCAGCTGGAGTTGGTCTCACCCGTTAGACTCACCCGGTCAGAGCTCAGCTGGAGCTGGTCTCACCCTGGGTTAGACTCACCCCTGTTAGAGCTCAGCTGGAGTTGGTCTCACCCAAGGCCAGACTCACCCCTGTTAGAGCTCAGCTGGAGTTGGTCTCACCCGGTTAGACTCACCCTGTCAGAGCTCAGCTGGAGTTGGTCTCACCCGGTTAGACTCACCTGGTCAGAGCTCAGCTGGAGTTGGTCTCACCCGGTTAGACTCACCCTGTCAGAGCTCAGCTGGAGTTGGTCTCACCCGGTTAGACTCACCCAGTCAGAGCTCAGCTGGAGTTGGTTCTCACCCGCTCAGCTTAGACTCACCTGCTAGACTCACCCGTCAGAGCTCAGCTGGAGAGTCTGGTTCTCACCCGGTCAGAGCTCAGCTGTTAGACTCACCCTGTTAGAGCTCAGCTGGAGTTGGTCTCACCCGGTTAGACTCACCCTGTTAGAGCTCAGCTGGAGTTGGTCTCACCCGGTTAGACTCACCCTGTCAGAGCTCAGCTGGAGTTGGTCTCACCCGGTTAGGACTCACCCCGTCAGAGCTCAGCTGGAGTTGGTCTCACCCTGCTAGACTCACCCGTCAGAGCTCAGCTGGCCAGTTGGTCTCACCCGGTTAGACTCACCCAGTGTAGAGCTCAGCAGTTGGTCTCACCCAAGTTAGACTCACCCTGTTAGAGCTCAGCTGGAGTTGGTCTCACCCGTTAGACTCACCCTGTTAGAGCTCAGCTGGAGTTGGTCTCCCACCTGGTTAGACCCACCCTGTTAGAGCTCAGCTGGAGTTGGTCTCACCTGGTTAGACTCCCCCTGTCAGAGCTCAGCTGGAGTTGGTCTCACCCGGTTAGACTCCACCCTCGGTCAGAGCTCAGCTGGAGTTGGTCTCACCCGGGTTAGAGACCACCCTGTTAGAGCTCAGCTGGAGTTGGTCTCACCCGGTTAGACTCACCCTGTTAGAGCTCAGCTGGAGTTGGTCTCACCCGGTTAGACTCACCTGGTCAGAGCTCAGCTGGAGTTGGTCTCACCCGTCTAGACTCAGACTCACCCTGTCAGAGCTCAGCTGGAGTTGGTCTCACCCGGTTAGACTCACCCTGTCAGAGCTCAGCTGGAGTTGGTCTCACCCGGTCGCTTAGCTGGAGTTGGTCTCTCTGACTCTCCCCTGTTAGAGCTCAGCTGGAGTTGGTCTCACCCGGGTTAGACTCACCCTATTCAGAGCTCAGCTGCAGCTGCTAGACTCACCCGGTCAGAGCAGCTGGTCTCACCCGGTTAGACTCACCCTGTTAGAGCTCAGCTGGAGTTGGTCTCACCCGGTTAGACTCACCCTGTTAGAGCTCAGCTGGAGTTGGTCTCACCTGGTTAGACTCACCCTGTTAGAGCTCAGCTGGAGTTGGTCTCACCCGGTTAGACTCACCCGGTCAGAGCTCAGCTGGAGTTGGTCTCACCCGGTTAGACTCACCCGGTCAGAGCTCAGCTGGAGTTGGTCTCACCCGGTTAGACTCAGAGCTCAGCCCTGGTCTCACCCTCGTTAGAGCTCAGCTGGAGTTGGTCTCACCCGGTTAGACTCACCCGGTCAGAGCTCAGCTGGAGTTGGTCTCACCCGGTTAGACTCACCCTGTCAGAGCTCAGCTGGAGTTGGTCTCACCTCGGTTAGACTCACCCTGTTAGAGCTCAGCTGGAGTTGGTCTCACCCGGTTAGACTCTGTTAGAGCTCAGCTGGAGTTGGTCTCACCCGGTTAGACTCACCCGGTCAGAGCTCTGCTGCAGTTGGTCTCACCCGGTTAGACTCACCCTGTCAGAGCTCTGCTGCAGTTGGTCCTCACCCGGTTAGACTCACCCGGGTCAGAGCTCAGCTGCAGTTGGTCTCACCCGGTTAGACTCACCCGGTTAGAGCTCAGCTGCCGTTGGTCTCACCCGGTTAGACTCACCCGGTCAGAGCTCTGCTGCAGTTGGTCTCACCCAGTTAGACTCACCCGGTCAGAGCTCTGCTGCAGTTGGTCTCACCCAGTTAGACTCACCCGGTCAGAGCTCAGCTGGAGTTGGTCTCACCCCCTCAGAGGTTAGGTCTCACCCGTTAGACTCACGTCAGAGCTCAGCTGGAGTTGGTCTCACCGGGGTTAGACTCCAGCCCTGTTAGAGCTCAGCTGGAGTTGGTCTCACCCGGTTAGACTCACCCGGTCAGAGCTCAGCTGGAGTTGGTCTCACCCGGTTAGACTCGCCCTGTTAGAGCTCAGCTGGAGTTGGTCTCACCCGGTTAGACTCACCTGTCGAGTTGGTCTCACCCGGTTAGACTCACCCGGTGAGTTGGTCTCACCCGGCTGGCGTTGTGTTGTTTTCTCCTGCAGCAGAAGGGAACAGTTTATCTGGAGGAGAAGCTCCCAGGAGCTGAAGTTCAGCTAAAAAAGGAAACTTCCTGTGTGGGGTGGGGGGGTCCTCAGGGCCCTGCTGCTAGGAGTGATGCTAGCAGCGGCGCCCCCTGGGGGCAGGACGGTGCTGCTAGGAGTGATGCTAGCAGCGGCGCCCCCTGGGGCAGCACGGTGCTGCTAGGAGTGATGCTAGCAGCGGCGCCCCCTGGGGCAGCACGGTGCTGCTAGGAGTGATGCTAGCAGCGGCGCCCCCTGGGGCAGCACGGTGCTGCTAGGAGTGATGCTAGCAGCGGCGCCCCCTGGGGCAGCACGGTGCTGCTAGGAGTGATGCTAGCAGCGGCGCCCCCTGGGGCAGCAGGGTATCCAGGACCTGTTGATGTTTCCAGTAGATGTTAATGATCTTCTCTCTGCCTGCAGAATGGTTCTTTGAGTTCGGCTTCGTCATCCCAAACTCCACCAACACGTGGCAGTCCCTGATAGAAGCGGCGCCAGAGTCCCAGATGATGCCCGCCAACGTTTTAACGTAAGACTTCTGGCTTTCTGCTCCTGCGGCGCTCAGACGCCGCCATGATGCCTGAAGGGTTCAGGTTAGTGGGTAAAGATGGCTGATCCAGATCGCCGCAGACGCAGCTGTAGTCATCCTCGCTGCGACCATCCGTCCAAAGGAAGCCACACCCTCTTAGGAGCCGCCATGTTGGATCGGTCCGATGTTACCCGGTGGTGGATGCTTATCGCATTCATGATGGAGGACTGACGTACTGGAGAGCAGGACTGTAGAACGGTGGTCTACGTCACACCCAGCCGGCCTCCCTCTGAGATCTGTTCCCTGTAGGAGAACCATGATGGGGGGGGCGACTCCACAGCCTGAAGGAGCGGATCTGGATTCAGGACATCTAGGGGGGAGGGTGTCTATCCTTTAGCTGCTCAGCTAACGGCGGCGTCTCTTCTCTTTCAGGGGCAACGTGATCATAGAGACCAAGTTCTTCGATAACGACCTTCACGTCAGCACCTCCAGGGTCCGGCTGTTCTACATCTGACCCTCCAGCCTGCTGACGTCCTGCCAACAAACAAACGTCCAGGGTTAGCTGCAGGTCCACGGCCGCCCCGGATCTCCAGCTGCCTCCACCAGCTCTCTCCCATGTAGACCTCAGCTGGTCTGTGATCCCAGCTCAGGAATAGGTGTCCATGTTTCCTCAGGAACGCAGAGAACGTAGCCGTCCCCGTTCTAGTCCAGCCTGGGCTCCAACCTGGGTCCACCTAGATCAGACTCTAGCTTCAGGTCCAGTAGAGCAGGTCTACTGGTTCTGAACTGGGTGGAGCTGGGCTGGATGCCGGATAACCGGGCTTGGTTCTGGAGCTTCTGATGGGTTAGCGGTTCTGATGGCGGTAGTGGGCGGGACGTTCACCAGCAGAACACTAGTTATCTCTGCTCCTTGGCTTCCAGGTCAAAGGTTAACTTCTTCCTTCCTGACGTAGACGATGCGGCGACCTTTTTGGGTCTAGCTTTGTGTGTCATTAATGTGGTGACTGCGGCCCGGTTCTGTTGCTGCGGCTAGTTTGGACCTTCGGACCCGTGTTTGTTTCTTTAGCCTCTGAAGGACTGGTGTAAAATAGCCGTGTGTTTTAATCTGACTGGATTAAAATGCTCCCATGTTGGAATAACCTGCTGTGTGTTTCCTGACTGATGGTGGGTCTGAAAGGTTCAGGACGTCCTGTCGGCGTCCCGCTGCTCCAGGTGACCTTTAACCCCGCCTGCAGCTCCATGCGTCCCGCTGCTCCAGGTGACCTTTAACCCCGCCTGCAGCTCCATGCGTCCCCTCCTGGAGCTCCGTCCTCCAGGTGGAGGCGTCTCCTGGCTGCTGAGCTCACCGATGTGCTGCAGCAGAAGGTCAAACGGAAACGCCTCGCCTTCCTGATGAGGCGCGGCGCAGCTTAGCTTTCATCTCCGTTAGCCTGCAGCAGACGGAGCCAGAAGCTCCGCCTCCATGGCGTCTAACCACCACAGTCTGGGTTCGGTACCGAGCTAGCGATGATAAAGGTTAATCGTTCAGGATCTATTGAGGAACATCTCCTCCTGTGATGCTCCTCTGCTGACGGTTCTGGCTCCTCCCCCTGCGGAGCAGCACCCGCCGACCCAAAGCAGCTAAAATAAAATCCTCTTCAGTTCCTTCTAAATGTAGAGAAACGATCAAATATTCTCTATTTAAAGACCAACCAGTTACTTCCTGTTTCACATGTTTAATCTCAGTCAGAAAACACGTCCCTCATTCACCAGATTAACATTCTCAGATTAAACGGGACTGAGGATCCAGGATTATTCCAATGATTTAATCTGGACCAACTTATTGCACTGATGTCCACAATTATTGACTGTTTTCTATAATGTAGCTGTTGCTGATTGATCATTAAAATAGTTAATCTATCATCTTAATTTCTGTGATTAGAGGAACAGATTATTTAAGCTGTGTTGCTGAAGTTCTCATTATTATTATTGCTCCATAAAGACGTAGAATAAACTGTTTTTATTATTACCGCATTGTCTCATTTATGAAGCATTTAAAACACAGAAAAGACGCCAGAGAGACCGGCGCCGACCAGAACCGCCGGTCTGGACCAGGACCGCTGGTCTGGACCAGGACTGGCAGTCTGGACCAGGACTGCTGGTCTGGACCAGGACCGCCGGTCTGGACCAGGACTGCTAGTCTGGACCAGGACTGCTGGTCTGGACCAGAACCGCCGGTCTGGACCAGGACCTGCAGTCTGGACCAGGACCGGCAGTCTGGACCAGGACCACCGGTCTGGACCAGGACTTGCAGTCTGGACCAGGACCAACAGTCTGGACCAGGACCTGCAGTCTGGACCAGAACCAACAGTCTGGACCAGGACCTGCAGTCTGGACCAGGACCGGCAGTCTGGACCAGGACTGCTGGTCTGGACCAGGACCGGCAGTCTGGACCAGGACTGCTGGTCTGGACCAGGACTGGCAGTCAAGACCAGGACCGGCATTCTGGACCAGGACTGCTGGTCTGGACCAGGACCGGCAGTCTGGACCAGAACCGGCAGTCTGGACCAGGACTGGCAGTCAAGACCAGGACCGGCAGTCTGGACCAGGACTGCTGGTCTGGACCAGGACTGGCAGTCTGGACCAGAACCGGCAGTCAGGACCAGAACCGGCAGTCTGGACCAGGACTGCTGGTCTGGACCAGGACCGGCAGTCTGGACCAGGACCTGCAGTCTGGACCAGGACTGGCAGTCAAGACCAGGACCGGCATTCTGGACCAGGACTGCTGGTCTGGACCAGGACCGGCAGTCTGGACCAGAACCGGCAGTCTGGACCAGGACTGGCAGTCAAGACCAGGACCGGCAGTCTGGACCAGGACTGCTGGTCTGGACCAGGACCGGCAGTCTGGACCAGGACTGCTGGTCTGGACCAGGACCGGCAGTCTGGACCAGGACTGCTGGTCTGGACCAGAACCGGCAGTCTGGACCAGGACTGCTGGTCTGGACCAGGACCGGCAGTCTGGACCAGGACTGCAGTCTGGACCAGGACTGGCAGTCTGGACCAGGACCGGCAGTCTAGACCAGGACTGCTGGTCTGGACCAGGACCGGCAGTCTGGACCAGGACCGGCAGTCTGGACCAGGACTGCTGGTCTGGACCAGGACCGGCAGTCTGGACCAGGACTGATGGTCTGGACCAGGACCGGCAGTCTGGACCAGGACCAGCAGTCTGGACCAGGACTGCTGATCTGGACCAGGACCGGCAGTCTGGACCAGAACCAACAGTCTGGACCAGGACCAGCAGTCTAGACCAGGACCGGCAGTCTGGACCAGGACTGCTGATCTGGACCAGGACCGGCAGTCTGGACCAGAACCAACAGTCTGGACCAGGACCTGCAGTCTGGACCAGGGCTGCTGATCTGGACCAGGACTGTCTGACTCTGAGGGAAAGCAGGACGCACTGAAGGCGGAGGAAGAGCTTAACCTTCATCACACCTGGAATAAAAGGCGGTCTACTTTAAAATCACTAGAAGCCAAAGCAGAGACTGGAAAAGGAGCCAATCAACAGGTAGGTCATCTGTTTGAGCAGGGGCCCCTGTGGGGCCCTGTAGGGCCCCGTGATGCAGGAGTCTAACAGACTGAACTGTCTGCAAATAAGATGTAAACCAGTTTATTGCGGCGCAGCGACGCTTTGATGACCTGAAGATCTGAGAGGATTCAGTTCTCTAGAGACCCAACCTTCTAGACCAGGAGGAACAAAGTGGTTCCAGAAAGACCTGCAGGTCTACTGTCCGACCAGCGGCTCCAGTCATCTCATGATGACTTGATGAGATGACTGGAGTCTGGTGCTACTGGCTGGTTGGAAAGAAAACCTGCACTGTCCAGAGGATGGATCTGGGTGACTGCAGGCTGCAGCCTGATGAGGAGGAGAACTAAGACACCTTCTGGAACCTTCTTCAGACATTCAGAACTGCTGCTGTCAACAGTGTTTGATTCAGGCTCCATCCCGCTGCAAACAAGGATGCTGCCGGACTAGGATTTTAAATCATAATTTTAAAACAATAAGTGCAGTAAAAACAGGAAATAAACTAAGAGTCAATTAGAAATGAACTTTAATTGAGATAAGCTGAGTGAATAACTGAGAGGAAAAGGATGAAACAAGGAGAAAATTAAAAACAGCTGAAATGTTTCTGTTCCTTTTAGGCTCCAACATTCTGGATCATTTTAATGATAAACAGCAAAATATGAGACTTTATTTTATCAGAAGCATCATGGTGACAGAAATGATTTTAAACCCAGTTTAGTGATTTTAAACCCAGTTAGTTAGTCAGTTAGAAACAGCTCCTGATCATGACTTCCTGGAAACGACACGCGCACCGATGCAGCTCTATGAGCCATCACTGCTCTACGCGTAGAATCTAGGATTATAGCTCTACATGTCCTGTTTAGATAGAAAACGGCTGAGGCCCGCTCCTCCATGAGGGACACCGCTGAACTGCAGGACAGGAACTCCTCCCTATCGCTGGGGGGCAGCACCGTTAGAGGCCGGACACATGTTTAAATAAAACTGCATTTCCCGGCAGGCTGTTCGGTATCGACCTTGGATTTCATCGAGCTGCAGCATGTCGAGCAAGGAGCCGAATGTAAGTCCGCTAAATGAGGGCGACTTGAACGGTTTGGTGTTTTCTCTCTGCGGGGCTGATGCTAATGAGACCCGGCTGTTCACCGGCGGGAGGTCCGCTCCTTTAGGGAGGACCGCTTAGCCTCTGCTAGGCTAGCATTAGCCGGCTAGCTGTAGCTCCATGATAGCAGCGGTTATGTGACAGGAGAGCAGCTGATGCTAATGATGCTAACCTGGACCAGACCGCTGGGACTGGTCAGTCTGACCCAGTCTGCTGCTCCCGGTCCCAGTAGCTGGTCCGTTCCCCTGCCTGTTTATTGCCTGTTTGCTGCCTGTTTGCTCTGACTGTTTGCTGCCTGTTTGCTTTTCCACCAGCAGTGACACATGGATTATCCTCCCAATCCTAAACCTGGGAAAGATCCCAGAATCCCAGCTAGCAGAGGAGGCATCACACTGAGGGATTCAAACTACAAACTCCTAACTGATCAAGTCTGGTTTCCTAACAGGGATTTCAGCTCTAGATGCAGAGAAACAGGCAGAGAAGATCAGTCTGTAATAATATTAGATTGATGGAGATCATTGATCTAGAACCCAGAGAGAAGATCAGGGTTTCCTTCTCTTTCTAGACCTTAGACGGAGTGGATCATCTGTTTATTCTTTCTAATCTTGAACACTTTGGATTCAGAGATTAGAGAATATGTTGGATTATGTGGAGATATCAGCAGCTGTGACCTGCTGCCCAGAGGCTCCGCCCCAAGCTTCAGGTGTCCCTCAGGGCTGCTGCGTCTCTCCACACCTGTTCATCTCAGGAATGCTACATGTCTAAATTAAACAACTTCATTTACTTTGAACAGACATGATTATCAGCCAACTAGCAGATGATGCAACAATATTCCTGAAAGATGGACACCGACTTTAATAAAGATAAAAATTAATGTCCCTTTAAATCTGAACTGAAATACCAGGGAGCAAAACGAAGCCAATTTCTGAATGTAGAAAATCAAATTAAAGAATGCAAGAAGAAGAATGCTACAGAAGATTTATCAATACTAGGATAGATCTACCTCAGATAGAATGCTTATCTAGATGCATCTACCCGGCCTGTTCCAATGCCGTCCCAATTAAACCTATTGATCAAATCAGCCGACGTTTCATTTAGAGAAACGATCTATGAAGAAAATCAGCTGCTTAAAGATGCAAAGGATGGAGGTCTGAAAGTTATCGATTTTAACTGCTTTAAAACCCTAAAAATAAATGAGTTAAAATGTTGGATCAAACTCAGCAGCTACTTCTGTTTTTTATTTCAAGAATCTTTTTGAAGAAAGTTGGAGGATTGTAATTTCTTCTTTGAGCGAACTTTAATGTAAACAGATCCTCCTGTACTGGAGAACGTTCTCTGGAACAGAGGATATAATCTGCACCGCAGCAAATCTGTGCTTCGAATATATAATCCATAGCAGATTAAATGGATACCAAGAGTTTTTATAATTATGAACAGAATTATAATTAGGAACAGTGTTTCATTAAACATTTTAAACCCTTAGCTAGACTATAATTAATTACTTAGAGCACTACCACAAGAATTTATCTTTTTAACCACAAATACTTTAGCATATCATCCAATACGCCCACAATGATCCCTGTAAAGAATTACTGAGACTTTGCTTAGATGATAATCCAGAAACTGCAGACTTCTGTTCTTCTCATGATCAGTGAAGCAAACACAGATGGATTAAACACCAGTGATCTTCAGTCCCAACCTTTATCTCCAGGAACGACGTCACTTTTGCTCTAATATTGCAAACTAAGGCTGATGAGCTCTGCACTAAGCTATATTTTTTATTTATAAATGTAGAATTGCTAAATTCTCCCAAACTTGTTTTAGATGAGTTTAAGCTTTACATTAAATCATTAAAGATTCTGAAAAGTCCTAAAGCACAAATCATCTGATATCCTAAAACTTCCCAACAGAAGTAAACAGCTAAACAAAGACTGAATTCTCCCCTCATGTTATAATTTTATTTACATATTGTTTTTTATTTTATAATTGTTTATGGTTTTCTATTTATTTGGTTTAATGTGTTTAAATGTTTATGTGAATAACCCTTTATAGCCAGACCCCTGGATTGACTCTATCCTGTCTAGATTCTATGCTTCTATGTTTGTCTGTAAATGTTCATATTTTCAAAGACTGTTTTCCGTCTCCTCCTGAACTGCAGCGCTTCATCCAGCACCTGAGGGACCTGACCGGCCGCATGTCTTCATCTGGAGGCAGAGGAGCCGGACTGGGCCTGAAACTTCTGCTGGGAGCTGGAGCCCTGGCCTATGGCGTCAGAGAAGCCACCTACACAGGCAGGGTTCACCTCCACACACCATTAGCATGAGCCGTTAGCCACACAGCCTGCAACTGTTCTGTTAGCATTAGCCACACAGCCCAAAGCTGTTCTATTAGCATTAGCCACACAGCCTGCAGCTGTTCTATTAGCATTAGCCACACAGCCCGCAGCTGTTCTATTAGCATTAGCCACACAGCCTGCAGCTGTTCTATTAGCATTAGCCACACAGCCTGGAGCTGTTCTATTAGCATTAGCCACACAGCCTGCAGCTGTTCTATTAGCATTAGCCACACAGCCCGCAGCTGTTCTATTAGCATTAGCCACACAGCCTGCAGCTGTTCTATTAGCATTAGCCACACAGCCCGCAGCTGTTCTATTAGCATTAGCCACACAGCCTGCAGCTGTTCTATTAGCATTAGCCACACAGCCTGCAGCTGTTCTATTAGCATTAGCCACACAGCCTGCAGCTGTTCTATTAGCATTAGCCACACAGCTTGCAGCTGTTCTATTAGCATTAGCCACACAGCCTGGAGCTGTTCTATTAGCATTAGCCACACAGCCTGGAGCTGTTCTATTAGCATTAGTCACACAGCCCGCAGCTGTTCTATTAGCATTAGCCACACAGCCTGCAGCTGTTCTATTAGCATTAGCCACACAGCCTGGAGCTGTTCTATTAGCATTAGCCACACAGCTTGCAGCTCTTCTATTAGCATTAGCCACACAGCCTGCAGCTGTTCTATTAGCATTAGCCACACAGCTTGCAGCTGTTCTATTAGCATTAGCCACACAGCCTGGAGCTGTTCTATTAGCATTAGTCACACAGCCCGCAGCTGTTCTATTAGCATTAGCCACACAGCCTGGAGCTGTTCTATTAGCATTAGCCACACAGCTTGCAGCTGTTCTATTAGCATTAGCCACACAGCTTGCAGCTCTTCTATTAGCATTAGCCACACAGCCTGCAGCTGTTCTATTAGCATTAGCCACACAGCCTGGAGCTGTTCTATTAGCATTAGTCACACAGCCCGCAGCTGTTCTATTAGCATTAGCCACACAGCCCGGAGCTGTTCTATTAGCATTAGCCACACAGCTTGCAGCTGTTCTATTAGCATTAGCCACACAGCTTGCAGCTCTTCTATTAGCATTAGCCACACAGCCTGCAGCTGTTCTATTAGCATTAGCCACACAGCTTGCAGCTGTTCTATTAGCATTAGCCACACAGCCTGGAGCTGTTCTATTAGCATTAGCCACACAGCCTGCAGCTGTTCTATTAGCATTAGTCACACAGCCCGCAGCTGTTCTATTAGCATTAGCCACACAGCCCGCAGCTGTTCTATTAGCATTAGCCACACAGCCTGCAGCTGTTCTATTAGCATTAGCCACACAGCCTGCAGCTGTTCTATTAGCATTAGCCACACAGCCCGCAGCTGTTCTATTAGCATTAGCCACACAGCCCGGAGCTGTTCTATTAGCATTAGCCACACAGCTTGCAGCTGTTCTATTAGCATTAGCCACACAGCCTGGAGCTGTTCTATTAGCATTAGCCACACAGCCTGGAGCTGTTCTATTAGCATTAGCCACACAGCCTGCAGCTGTTCTATTAGCATTAGCCACACAGCTTGCAGCTGTTCTATTAGCATTAGCCACACAGCCTGGAGCTGTTCTATTAGCATTAGCCACACAGCCCGGAGCTGTTCTATTAGCATTAGCCACACAGCCCGCAGCTGTTCTATTAGCATTAGCCACACAGCTTGCAGCTGTTCTATTAGCATTAGCCACACAGCCCTGGAGCTGTTCTATTAGCATTAGCCACACAGCCCGCAGCTGTTCTATTAGCATTAGCCACACAGCCTGCAGCTGTTCTATTAGCATTAGCCACACAGCCTGGAGCTGTTCTATTAGCATTAGTCACACAGCCCGCAGCTGTTCTATTAGCATTAGCCACACAGCCTGGAGCTGTTCTATTAGCATTAGCCACACAGCTTGCAGCTGTTCTATTAGCATTAGCCACACAGCTTGCAGCTCTTCTATTAGCATTAGCCACACAGCCTGGAGCTGTTCTATTAGCATTAGTCACACAGCCCGCAGCTGTTCTATTAGCATTAGCCACACAGCCTGGAGCTGTTCTATTAGCATTAGCCACACAGCTTGCAGCTCTTCTATTAGCATTAGCCACACAGCCTGCAGCTGTTCTATTAGCATTAGTCACACAGCCCGCAGCTGTTCTATTAGCATTAGCCACACAGCCTGCAGCTGTTCTATTAGCATTAGCCACACAGCCTGGAGCTGTTCTATTAGCATTAGCCACACAGCCTGCAGCTGTTCTATTAGCATTAGTCACACAGCCCGCAGCTGTTCTATTAGCATTAGCCACACAGCCTGCAGCTGTTCTATTAGCATTAGCCACACAGCCTGGAGCTGTTCTATTAGCATTAGCCACACAGCCTGCAGCTGTTCTATTAGCATTAGCCACACAGCCTGGAGCTGTTCTATTAGCATTAGCCACACAGCCTGCAGCTGTTCTATTAGCATTAGTCACACAGCCCGCAGCTGTTCTATTAGCATTAGCCACACAGCCTGGAGCTGTTCTATTAGCATTAGCCACACAGCTTGCAGCTGTTCTATTAGCATTAGCCACACAGCCTGCAGCTGTTCTATTAGCATTAGCCACACAGCCTGGAGCTGTTCTATTAGCATTAGCCACACAGCCTGCAGCTGTTCTATTAGCATTAGCCACACAGCTTGCAGCTGTTCTATTAGCATTAGCCACACAGCCTGGAGCTGTTCTATTAGCATTAGCCACACAGCCTGGAGCTGTTCTATTAGCATTAGCCACACAGCCTGCAGCTGTTCTATTAGCATTAGCCACACAGCCTGCAGCTGTTCTATTAGCATTAGCCACACAGCCTGCAGCTGTTCTATTAGCATTAGCCACACAGCCTGCAGCTGTTCAGTTAGCATTAGCCACATATCTTTGAACAGCAGGAGTCAAATCTGATGGAATCTCCAAATAAATATAAAGAATGTCTTTTCTCAATAATTTAGCTTTTCAGTTTCTGATAATTATAGAACAGCAGTAATATTTCCTGAATGTTTGCGGCCTTCAGGCCTTCAGGCATGAATCCATCGGTAGCTCTGAGTGTTTCTATGGCTTCAGCTGCTCTGTCTGTCTGTCTGTCTGACTGTCTGTCTGTCTGTCTGTCTGACTGTCTGTCTGTCTGTCTGAGCAGTGGAGGGCGGCCAGAGAGCCATCATCTTCAACCGGATCGGAGGGATGCAGATGGACACCATCCTGTCAGAGGGACTCCACTTCAGGTAGCGTCTGTAGCGCCTCCACATGATGGAGGTTCATCAGTTTCTGGAAGATGGTTTTCTTCAGACCATCAGCTTCATTTTCTAACTTTGAAGGAAATATTTTATTTTGAAATCCTGCTGGTTTCCAACCTGTAGTCCCCTCAGCTTTGGTCGGCGGTCAGACGTTCTGACGCCCCGTAGGAGGGCTTTTTCTTCCGCCATGTTTCAGGAGTTCTCTGCTTCGCTCTGGGAACCCCTGATCCAGCATGAAGGACAGAGGCTCCTCCAGGGTCGGCCCCATGGCCCCCCACGGGCTCCCCCTGTTTAACCCTGTTTCTCCTGGTCATCAGGGTGATCAGGTTCATTAACAGCTGTTATCAGTACAGATGATGTCATCGGGTTGTTACAGACATGGGCAATGTGGAGTCAACAAGTCATCTCCATGTCTTTGTTCTACCCAGCCACTGAAGCAGGTGAGTCCAATCTTCACCGTGAATTAACCTGTGCAGATTGGACTCACCTGGTTAGTAGGCTGGGTAGATTAAATACATGACATGGAGATGACTTTGTTGACTCCACATTGCCCATGTCTGGGTTGGTAAATATAATCCTTCTACATGAGTCCGTCCTCCTTGGAACTAAAACCCGTCAAACTTGATTAAATCAATAATCCATAGAGGTCAGTGGGTCACCTGTCGCTATCAGCCGACCTGAACGAGCTTCTCAGATCATCAGTGGCTGCAGGCTGTTGCCATGGTGACGACCTCACCTGTGCTGTCTCCATACTGCAGGATCCCATGGTTCCAGTACCCGATCATCTATGATATCAGGGCTAAGCCCAGGAAGATCTCCTCGCTGACCGGAAGCAAAGGTAAGGATGATGATGATGATGAAGGTCTGCTGTCATGGTGGGGATTAACCTTTAACCTTTGCACTGGGAGGCTGCAAACTGGCGCTGCTGCTGCTAACGATTAGTTTGCTAATTATAAACCGATTAATTAGCGGACAGCCAAAGGTTCCCTATAGAACCTTCTTCCCTCTGAGGAGCTGTGATCGGAGCACGCCGACTGAAGATTAACGCTTTTATTTATTCAGGATTTAAATTTATAGCTGCTGTCTGTCAGCTAAAGGCTGCAGATCAGACTAAATCTGACGGTTTCAGATTAACAGTAAACTAACCTGTGGCTCAGTGACGCTAACGGACATGATGGCGGCTCCTCTGCTGATGGATGGCGTTTAAAAATGGCTTCCATCAGAGACAGACTCCGCCTCCTCATCAGACCGGACCTCTCTGGGCTCAAAGCAGCAACATCTGGCTGAACGTAGATATCCTGCCTAGTTATCCAGCCAGATGTTCAGCAGGTTCTGATGGTACCGGATGTTCTGCATCAGAAGGTTCTGATGATACCAGGTAGGGCTGCAACAACCAATCGATAAAATCGACTTTTAAAAGCGTTGGCAGCGAATTTCATCATCTATTAGTTGTGTCGGCGCGATTAATCGCGTCATCGCCGCCCGCCGTCATCACATCCACTTGACTGAAGCGGGGAAGAAGAAAAATACGACGGCAGAGCGAAGTCAGCGCAGCAGGTGCAGTGTTGCCAACTCAGCGACTTTTCAGACCCTCCAGCGACTATTTTTCAAAAGCGACTAGCGACAAATCTGGCGACTTTTTTACGGTGTCACTGGCGGCTTTTGGAGACTCTTACCTGAAAGCATGTATCGTTCCTACTCTGCGGTGGGGCGCCTCCCCCATCCCAACCCCGTTCTCCTGCAGGAGTCCCTCTCAGCGCTGCAGTCAGAGCCGCCCAGGATGTTTACCCCTCAGCGTCCAGACTGCAAATGAAGCGGCGCATGCGCCGAGGATTGACGGCGCATAAATTGATCATAATAATTAAAATAGCCTGCGCTTTGTAAAGTGAAAAAAGTCGTAGTAACATGCAACTTTTGTCAAAACAAATTAACATGGCACGGAAGCACCACTGTTATGGCGCAGCACCTGAAAAGAAAAACGTTGGAGCCTTCAATGGCAGTGAAGAGAGCTGATCAGCAGGATGGCGGCCATGTTTGTTTGGTTTTAAAGTGGGGGAAACGTAGCGTTAGTTTCTCAGGTAGCTTCATCTGATGCTTTCCTTACCGTGTTAGTAGGTTACAGACGGTGATAAGGTTGGCTACTTATTTTACTTTTCATTTCATTTGAATTAGCTTAAGCTTGGCGTTTATATTTACTTTATAAATAAATTATCTTGCAAATTATGAGGGCAAGGCTTTTAAAGTTTAAATCTTCTGGCAAAGATAAAGTAAAGAAGATCCTGCAATTTATGGAAGTAAAGCAGAATAAAATCCAGCAAGATCAGTAATATGTCAATTAAGTATCTGCCACATTCCCATGTAAATATCTGTCTTTGGAGGATGTGTTTTTAGCACCCTAGTTCTCTCATTTTTATTCCAAATACAATTTATAATTTGAATCACAGGGCTATTTTATCTCTATGGTTCAGTATTTTTCTCAAGTAGCAACTTTAACTGCTATACTTTCCTGTCTTAAAAGGCAGAACTCTTCTAGTCTAAAAAACTCATTTGTTGAAATGGGGGGGCCTATTGTTTGAACCCCTTAGGGGCTTTAAAAACAAAATGTCTTTTTTTGCGCTTTATGAAACAAAGTAGCCTATATTCTGTGGATGTTCAGCTACATTTCTCATGTAAGTTTGCGTAGTTTTAACACAAACATTTATTTTTCATATTGCACCAGTACAGTTAATGAGCAACCTGTACTTGTGTGCTTGTTTGTTCTGAATAAAATGTTTATTTTGGAATAAAGAGGTTAATATAAAAATATTTTTGTCCGATTCATCGATTTTTTAAATAATCTCAAGTTGCAGCCCTAGTACCAGAAGTTCTGCAGGTTCTGATGGTACCAGATGTTCTGATGGTACCGGATGTTCTGATGGTACCGGATGTTCTGATGGTACCGGATGTTCTGATGGTACCGGATGTTCTGATGGTACCAGATGTTCTGATGGTACCGGATGTTCTGATGGTACCGGATGTTCTGATGGTACCGGATGTTCTGATGGTACCGGATGTTCTGATGGTACCGGATGTTCTGATGGTACCGGATGTTCTGATGGTACCGGATGTTCTGATGGTACCGGATGTTCTGAGCAGGCCGTGGTTCTGGTTCTGTGTCCCTGCAGACCTGCAGATGGTGAACATCGGCGTGCGGGTTCTGTCCAGGCCGATGGCGTCCAGCCTGCCCGCCATGTACCAGCAGCTGGGGAAGGACTACGATGAACGAGTCCTGCCTTCCATTGTCAACGAGGTCCTGAAGTCGGTGGTGGCCAAGTTCAACGCGTCGCAGCTCATCACGCAGAGAGCCCAGGTGCTGTCGGTTCTGGTTCTGCCCATCCATGTAGCTCGGCGCGGTTCTAACGGCGGCGTGTTCTCCAGGTTTCCCTGCTGGTGCGTCGGGAGCTGGTGGAGCGAGCCAAGGACTTCCGGATCATTCTGGATGACGTGTCCATCACAGAGCTGAGCTTCAGCAGCCAGTACACGGCAGCCGTGGAGGCCAAGCAAGTCGGTGAGTCCAGACGCCATCAGGTAGCCGCAGAGCACGCCCTCATCCTGCCATGTGGTTACCAGGAGCCGCCGTCACAGCTGACATCCCGCCATCAACACAGAACACAGAAAATAAGTTTCTAGATTTGGTTCTGGGCGACAAAAGGCTTTAAACCTTTAGTTTGACACTAATCATCCTGATCCAGATGTTCAGTTATAGATTGGAACCACTGCCAGTTCCTAATGGGATTAATTTCCACTGTTATGCTGATGATACCCAGCTATATCTGTCTATAATCCAGATGAAGCTAACCCATTACATAGATTACAGGCATGTCTGAAGACAGAAAAACCTGGATGACTCTTAACTTTCTGCTTCTGAATGCAGACAAAACAGAAGTTATAGTCTTTGGACCAGAGTCTCTGAAAAAGAAGCTGATTAGCCAGTCACTTCATTTGGATGGGATTAAACTGATTTCAGATAATAAAGTAAAAATCTTGGTGTTATTTTTGATCAGGACCTGTCATTTAAATCCCATATCAAAAGAGGTTTCTAGAATTTCCTTCTTTCATCTGAGGAATATTGCAAAAATGAGAAATCTCCTGTCCAGGGGTGATGTTGAGAAACTAGTCCATGCATTTTGTTACTTCAAGGCTGGACTATTGTAATTCTTTACTATCAGGAAGTCCACAAACTGTGAAGTTAAAAGCCTTCAGCTGATCCAAAATGCTGCAGACCAGAGTTCTGATGAAAATGAAAAAGAGATTTTCTAAACTGCACCCAGAGAACAGGATTCCATTCTAAGGTTACTGGACTTTGGATCTATTTTCTCTTTAACATGATTCTATCAGTCTGGGTTTGAATTAAAAATGAAATGGAAAAAAAATAGCTGTCCTATGTGGACGTCCTGTATATATCCCATCATGCACCTTCTTCTTCTCCTCACTTGACTAGTTGAGCTGATAATGAGTTATTTTCTCCACTGTTAGATCAATAAAGTCAATCAATGAAGGAGCCAAGCGTTAACGTGGTGTGTGTTCCCTTCCAGCCCAGCAGGAGGCGCAGCGAGCTCAGTTCTGGGTGGAGAAAGCCAAGCAGGACCAAAGACAGAAGATCATCCAGGCGGAGGGAGAGGCTGAAGCTGCTAAGATGGTAAAATACTCACTGCTTTGAACTCTGACCTCAGCTGACCTTTGGCTCTGACCTCAGCTGACCTTAGGCTCTGACCTCAGCTGACCTTTGAACTCTGACCTCAGCTGACCTTTGAACTCTGACCTCAGCTGACCTTTGGCTCTGACCTCAGCTGACCTTTGAACTCTGACCTCAGCTGACCTTTGGCCTCTGACCTCAGCTGACCTTTGAACTCTGACCTCAGCTGACCTTTGAACTCTGACCTCAGCTGACCTTTGAACTCTGACCTCAGCTGACCTTTCCAGCCTCCATGTTAGAATATTTAAAGGAAAAGTTCAGCAGCAGGAATAACCAATAGATTATTATTTATACCTAAAACTAAAACCTTTCACTGTAAATTAATGAATTTAGCGTTAATTAGTAAAAAAATGAAATTTATTTATCGTTGCGATCGCCATGGGAGCGGCCATTTTTGTCCAAATATAGTAGCCCCTCCCTCCTGCCATCTTCCAGCAGTGACGTCACGGTGCGGTAAGCCTAGCGCCATTCTCCCCGCTTTCCAAGCTAAATCAATGGGAACTACTAGACACATCTGCAATCAACAACAATTATTGAAGATTTCCAGAGGACTTCACCATTGAAATTCACCCAGAGCTATAGTGAAACTGACAATGCCCACGTGCATGGCAGCTGGATGCTGGAATACATGGGTAAAAAGTGAAAAAGAAGTTATTCCACCTTTCTGATTCCTGATCCATTCCAAGGACGGGTTGGTCGTTGGATCGCCAACTTGAAGAGGGAGGATTTGCCATCGAACTTCTGGCCAGAGAAAACCCGTAATATGTAGCCAACATTTGGAAGAAGAATGTTTTCAAGATGACTTGGATAATAGCGGCGTTGTGACAAACGCCAGATACAGCACTGGGACTTGATCAACAGCCGATACCGCACCGTGACAATGTCACTAACCAGTAGGTGGCAGTAGTGTTCTTTGACAAACATGGATGCCTCCAGTAAAGCACATTCACATGAAAATTACTCTGAATTAAAAACACTGATCATTTATTGAACAGGATGGAATCATTTCACATTTAAAGAACTTTCAGAAGTTTGGATTCTGAAAATGAGCGACTTTTCCTTTAACTAAACCTGCGGCTGGTTTGTCTAAAATGAGTCCAAATAAGCAGAGAGGTCTGCTGATGGAGACTAGCTTTCCGGTTCCTTCGTTCTGTATCTGGTTCTCTGATAGAGTATAAGGGCCCTATTGGCCCTAATGCTCCCGTTGGCCCCCCACTCGGGTCTTAAACAACCCCCACCCCCCAGGGCCCCCTCAGGTCTTTTCTCTAACCAAACTGTTCTTTTCCAGTTGGGCCAGGCTGTGACCAAGAACCCAGGTTACCTGAAGCTGAGGAAAATCAGAGCGGCTCAGAACATCGCAAAGACGGTGAGTAGCTTCCTACCTACACTGATGATGATGATGATGATGATGCTAATCTGACGCTCTGCTTCTAGGTCTCTACGTCTCAGAACAAAGTCTACCTTAATGCTGACAGTTTGGTTCTGAACCTGCAGGACCAGACGTCCTTCAACAGGTGGGTTCCTCTGCCTCTCTGTCCTTATTGTCCGTCTGACAGGAAACAATCCACAGAGATCTGTAGACGGATCAATCCGTAGATCAGTCTATAGATCAGTCTATAGATCAGTCCATAGATCAGTCTGTAGATCAGTCTGTAGATCAGTCTGTCAGCCTGTAGGTCAGTCTGTAGATCAGTCTGTAGATCAGTCTGTAGATCAGTCTGTAGATCAGTCTGTAGATCAGTCTGTAGATCAGTCTGTAGGTCAGTCTGTAGATCAGTCTCAGTCTGTAGATCAGTCTGTAGATCAGTCTGTAGATCAGTCTGTAGCCTGTAAATCAGTCTGTAGATCAGTCTGTAGATCAGATCAGTCTGTAGATCAGTCTGTAGATCAGTCTGTAGATCATCAGCCTGTAAATCAGCCTGTAGATCAGTCTGTAGATCAGTCTGTAGATCAGTCTGTAGATCAGTCTGTAGATCAGTCTGTAGATCAGTCTGTAAATCAGCCTCTAAATCAGCCTGTTAATCAGTCTGTAGATCAGTCTGTAGATCAGCCTGTAGATCAGCCTGTTAATCAGCCTGTAAATCAGTCTGTAGATCAGCCTGTAAATAATCAGTCTGTAGATCAGTCTGTAGATCAGTCTGTAGATCAGTCTGTAAATCAGCCTGTTAATCAGTCTGTAGATCAGTCTGTAGATCAGCCTGTTAATCAGTCTGTAGATCAGTCTGTAGATCAGCCTGTAAATCAGCCTGTTAGTTAATCAGCCTGTAGATCAGCCTGTAGATCAGCCTGTAGATCAGCCTGTAGATCAGCCTGTAGATCAGCCTGTTAATCAGCCTGTAGTTAATCAGCCTGTTAATCAGTCTGTAGATCAGTCTGTAGATCAGCCTGTAAATCAGCCTGTAAATCAGTCTGTAGATCAGCCTCAGTGTAATCAGTCTGTAGATCAGCCTGTAGATCAGCCTGTAGATCAGCCTGTAAATCAGCCTGTAAATAGTAAATCAGTCTGTAGATCAGCCTGTAATCAGTCTGTAGATCAGCCTGTTAATCTGTAATCAGTCAGTCTGTAGATCAGTCTGTAGATCAGTCTGTAGATCAGCCTGTAGATCAGTCTGTTAATCAGTCTGTAGATCAGCCTGTAGATCAGCCTGTTAATCAGCCTGTAGATCAGCCTGTAGATCAGCCTGTAAATCAGTCTGTAAATCAGCCTGTTAATCAGCCTGTAAATCTGTCAGTCTGTAGATCAGCCTGTTAATCAGTCTGTAGATCAGTCTGTAGATCAGCCTGTTAATCAGCCTGTAAATCAGCCTGTTAATCAGCCTGTAGATCAGTCTGTAGATCAGCCTGTTAATCAGTCTGTAGATCAGTCCTGTAGATCATCAGCCTGTAGATCAGTCTGTAGATCAGCCTGTAGATCAGTCTGTAGATCAGTCTGTAGATCATCAGCCTGTTCATCAGTCTGTAGATCTGTAGATCAGTCCATAGATCAGTCTGTAGATCAGCCTGTAGATCAGTCTGTAGATCAGTCTATAGATCAGTCTGTAGATCAGTCTGTAGATCAGTCTGTAGGTCAGTCTGTAGGTCAGTCTGTAGGTCAGTCTGTAGGTCAGTCTGTAGGTCAGTCTGTAGGTCAGTCCGTAGATCAGTCCGTAGATCAGTCCGTAGATCAGTCCGTAGATCAGTCCGTAGATCAGTCCGTAGATCAGTCTATAGATCAGTCTATAGATCAGTCTATAGATCAGTCCGTAGATCAGTCCATAGATCAGTCCATAGATCAGTCCATAGATCAGTCCATAGATCAGTCTGTAGATCAGTCTATAGATCTCCACCTCCAGTCTCCCCTCACTGAGGAACAGGATCCCAGGATAGAGCTGGAAGCAGGAACTGTGTTCTAACCTGAAGGGGACAGACCTCCTCTTCCTGGTCCAGAACCTCAGTTTAGTTTATTTTCATATTCAGTTCACAGCCTGGGTTTCCCAGTGACTTGGTACCTCAGCCGGTCTTCTTCTGTTCTCCTGGTCCAACGGATCAGAGTCTCCTGCACCTAGAAATCCTGTCCATGGAGGTTCTGAACGGGTCCAGAGGGAATGTAGACCAAACTCCTGCAGACTGTCCTGTCTGTATCAAAGATGGTGGAATATCAGAGACTGATCAGTCATTGTCGTTTCCTCTGATGGCTGCAGTTTATGAGCCGGATCAGAAACACGTTAACCTGCAAACATCCTGAGACCAGGAAGGAAGGCCCATGCTAACTAGATCCTGGTCCTGAAGGTTCCTGCTCTGCAGGTTCTGGATGTTTCTGAGCTTCAGCAAACCTGATGATCACAGGTGTGAAGCTGGGAAACATCTAGAACCTGCAGGGCAGGGAGCCTTCAGGACCAGGATGGAAATCACTGAATCAGAGACTCATTTGAAACCAAGCAGCCAATGAAACGAGCTGATTGGCTGATCTGTTGTTTTCCAGCTTTCTGTCTGCGCAGAAGAAGTGAGGATGAGGCGTAACCAGCGGCGACGCAACAGGAAGAGAAGGACGGGCTTTCTCTGCCTCCATGATGTTTAGAAGTGGCTTTTATATCTTTCAGTCTGTACACCTGTCTATGTGTAAAGCAATAAAGTGGTGTTATAAACAACCTCAGCCTGTTATTCTAACGGATCGCTTCAAGCCCCGCCCACCTGAGGCGGGTCCCGTCATCTGCTCCATCGATTGTCACCTCACCCATCGCCTCCCATTCACTTCATTGCTAACGCTAGCTTCAACACGGCACCCCTGCAGGCCTTCAGACCGCACGCCATGCAGGCGGCGTCTGCTGCTTCATCATTAAGGTCAGACGTCCAGTAAAGTGAGTCCAGATGCTTCTGCTGCTCCTGTGTTCGATGCCAGAGAGCAGCTTTGCTATATTAGCTGTGATCAGCGGGTAGAAAGTAGTTAGAATCTCTGTTGAAGTGAGAAAGTCCTCCTGAAAACATGGTCTGTGCAGTCAGTTCATCCAGATTACCATCCTGCCTTCAAAGATTATTTCTCTGTGGGAGCCGCTCAGACCCCCACATACCAGCAGTGCGCTGTCACTGGGAATCCCCAGCAGCAGCTGCCTCAGGCCCTGGTCACTCTACAGCGAGCGGTCTGACCTAAAACAGCAAAGGTAGCAAAATAGATCCAAGCTACTTTATTCCCACTGATCACAGCTAATCTAGCTGCTGTTGTTCCAGGCAGAGAACGGATAGCGTAGCTCCGCCCACCACGCATCACACCCATATTTCCACCATGCAGCTGGAGCAGCACAGATGCTTCAGCACATTAGAATGAAAGAAGCTTCATCTCTGAAGCAGCAAGCATGTTTCTGCTGCCTGGGTTCTGAACGTAGCATTGGAACCAGTAAGAACCTTCATGGTGCGTTCGCACCAGAGGCCTGTGGTGGATCCCTGTCCAAACTGGGTGGGGAAGCATCCAGTGGTGAACTCCACACTGAGAGCATTCACTGCCCCTCCCACACCTGCTGCTACTAGATAGAGCTGAGGAGTCAAACAGCAGCGCCGCATGGAGGGAGGAGCGCTGATCTCTGAGTTGAACTTTTCTATGAAATCGGAACACGGCAGCCAATCAGGGACTGGATGGAGGAGAAAATTATGTTAAAGGTAGAAATAAGGAATGCTCTGCAGAGGGCTTTAAAAAGACGTTTTAATTTCATCCTCCCTCACAGAGAGCCCGGTCTGTCACTGCCCAGCATCCAGCTTCCTGAGGGGGGGAGTGGATCTGTTTTTCCAGAAGCTGACTGTCTCCCCAAGTAGATTCTGACGTCACAGAACAAATGAACTAAATATTAATCAATCATTCCAGCCACTAAATAAGGTCAACATGGCCGCCGTTAGATTCAGGAATGACTGATGCAATAAGTTTATGTCAGGAAGGGGAGGCAGCCCCAGGTAAGATGGCCGACCTGTGAAACACTAAGGAAAAATATCTACGTAGAAAATCCTTTTAAGAGTTTAATCTGTTAATTAGGCTGCTTCCCTCAGCTTCTCCTTCCTCACCGTTCACAATAAAAACATTTGGCTTCATGTTTGTCATTAACATCAGAAGATGGATCCTTCCTCATGGAATCGATGCAACATGAATAAAATATTCAAAGATTCAATAATTGATCAATTTAAAACACCGACAGACTTCCTCCATCGCCTCAGACTGGAACCTAAAATCAGTCTGTTGACCAAATGAAAGAAATGCCATAGAAACAGTCCATCTAGAATGGCAGTGAAAAGCATTCTATCTTATTATATCTGCATTAAAACTAGTAGGGAGTTAATAGAGCGATTTATCCAGCAGCTCTGTGGCTTTAAATCAATTTAATACTGAATTATTAAACAGCTGTTCTGTAATAAAGAGCTGGAGCTGCTGCCCCCTGCTGGCCGGTCCTGGATGAGCAGCAGACCGTGAGGAAAGAAATCAGACAAACAGACTGAAGGAGGAATTTTCTTTATGTTCTTTAAAAACATCGTTTCTACAAACAACTGATGATTTTAGCATCAGACTCTGGAACTGAGAGATTCTGTAAAACGTTCGGATCGATGCTCACGCCGGGATGCGGCTGCGCAGGTACTCCAACACCGCGTCGGTTCCTTTGGCCAAGATGGCCGCTCTGGGCGTGCGGAACGGATTCCCCTCCAGACTCAGGCAGCTGAGGGATGATGTCATAGTGAACAATGATGGTGAAACAGTGAACCAGGACATGCGGAGGGAAGCTGGGCTCACCGGAGGCTGGTGCACAGGCCCAGCTCAGGAGGGACGCTCAGCAGGTCGTTGTTAGATAGATCTAGAGTGGACAGACTGAGCAGCTTGATCAGACGGCCGGGATCCAGACCACACACCTGGTTGTTCCCCAGCAAGACCGTCTCCAAGGTCATGATGTCATAGAGGACTTCAGGGAAGGAGCTGAACCTGCCATGACAACAGAATGAGGCACAGAAACACATAGAAATGCAGTATGTAGAGAGCTTTCTGGGCCTCCCTCCTGCAGGGGGCAGTGTGTTCAGCCCAGTGGCTGGATGGTCTGCTCTGCAGGGACCCTCATGTTGATCCAGATGTTCTCCAGATGTTTCAGGGCAGCAGTGAAAGCACGTTTTCCTCCGTCTGTTGCTGAGCTGAAATATTTCTATGGTGTCTTTTCTTGGTCCGATCAGAGCGAGTTTATAGAAATCTTTTACCAGATTCTAAGAATGATTGAAGTAAAGACGGCAGAGAGCCGCTGCCTCGTTACTCTAAACAAGGCTGAAGTCTAGATAAGATGCTCTATAATGGACAGACCTCCATGAACCGAAGCGGTTTTGCTTCATTCTGCAGAGGCGTGAATACTTTCCTCAGGTTGTATTTCTGCTCCTCTGTGTTTCCTGTGGAGTCAGACATGCAGGCGTTCTGCAGACTGTTGCTGCTGCTTCAGCAATACCTGTTGTAGTTCAGGATGACGGAGCGAAGCTTTGGCAGCGTCTTCATTTCACACGGCAGGTCAGTCAGCTGGTTGTTCCTGAAACACATAAGATCAAAGTAAACAGGAATCCTGAAGCACATCCAGACCAGGAGCAACCTTTCCTCTCTACTGTCGCTGTATGCTTGATGCCAGGGAATCTCCCGTCTCTAGCTGCTCATCCTGAACAACCAGTGACTGAATGCAATCAGCTGCTTTTCCAATCTGATTGGATGATCAGATTAACGATCTCAGTTTATCAGATTTAATTCAGATATAAAATACTGATTTTTCATCATTTATAGATCAGACCCTAAAAGTCAAAGCTGTGAAATGAAGATGAAATAAATCTAAGTTTAGGACAGAATATGTAAATATGCTAATCTGACTGTGGGTCACTATAGTGACTGTGGGTCAGATTAGTGAGCAGGCGTCCCTGAATGTACGGCAGTACCTGAGATCCAGGTGTGTGAGCAGCGTGAAGGAGCAGATGTGGGGGGAGCAGCAGGTCAGTCTGTTGAAGGCCAGGCTGAGGTCAGACAGTGAGGACTGGAACTGCAGCAGTCTGAACAGAGAACACGGTGCGGTCAGCGGCCGCGTTCCATCGGGTTCTGGTGAAGCTGGAGCGCCGATCGTACCCGGAAGGGAAGGAGGTCAGCTGGTTCCTGCTGAAGTCAGCGGTGGTTATAGCTTGATGCGCTGCGGCGTCAAACACCTGCTCTGGAACCTCGGCCGCCTGCTTGTTGCTGAACACAGAGATAAACAGCACTGCACCAATGCATGATGGGAAAGAGCAGCTCAGTAGAACCTGGTTCTGTTAGGCTGGGATTAAATGAGGAACTTTAGATTAAAGCCTCTGATGCATCTGAGCAGATTTTTCCTGTTTCCTTTGTAGATTAATTCCTGGCCATTTCTCAATGCAGAAAGCAGACTTGGAATTATGTGCCTGAATTATAAAGGTCTGGAAGCTGAATCCCCTCTTCTCCTCTGATGTTTTTTTCTCTCATGACAAAGATGGCTTCCTTCACCCCTCAGTCAGACCATCTGACCTCTCTGTCCAACACCTGAACTCAAAGGTGCCTCCTTTGCTCCTGAGGTGCAGCTGAGTTACCTGGAGCTGCTGGTTCAGCTCCTGCTCTGACCCTCCTGTGTGACATAAAGACCACCGGGCCCAAACGACCAGAGGGACTGATGGGAATCCAGGAATCCAGGGAGACTAGCGTCCAAAGCTGCTGCTGATGGCGGCGGTAAAACCATCTGACTTTAGGCTGTAGTTTAGTTCTTAGTAAAAAGGCTGAGAATGAACTGGTGCTACTGGTTCTAACTTTAAACCATCCATTAGGTCTGGGGTGTGGTCTTTAGGATGCACTAGTCTCTGTTTTAAGGGTCTGTCTGGTTTGAAATGCTGTGGAATTCTGTGTTTGGAGAAAATCTTCCTGAGTGTCTCAGAGTTTCTCAGTAACCACTGATTTATTGATATAAATCAGTGGTTACAAACTAAATCAGCTTTCAAACTAAAGCCTTTTCTGAGGAACCTGCAGACTGACCTGAACTCCAACGTCTTCAGGGTTTGGACTTTCTGCAGGTTGACCAGAGCCTCAGAAGGTAAAGTCAGAGCAGTTGGTCCCTCAGCGGCTCCCTCAGGCTCCTCTGGGGGTCGAACGGATAGAAACAGCCAAACATTAGAGGCGACTCCACGCAGAGAAAGAACAGCAGGTCTGGATCTGCTGGACTTTCCTTCAGTCTGCCTCAAAGGCCGGATTTAAACCAGGCGTCTGAAAACCCAACCGCAGTCCATCAGGTCTACCCTCCTTCTGAGACCCAAACTAATTCACCCTGTTTAGGTACCAACAAACACGGCGCCCTGCTAAAGCATCCACCTCCTTAGCTTTCAATACGCTGCAGCTGGATTCAGACGTTGATTCTTCTTCATTTGATCAATTAACACAATAAATATTAAAAGAAAATCTATAAGCAATAAAAACAAAACGCCTCTCTGTTCCCTCAGTTAGTCTCACAGACATCTGGACAGACATCTGAGCAGACATGCCAACCAATGAAATTCTGTGTTGTGGATGATGTCATCCAGAAGTAAACAAACATGGCTGCCCCGGTTGACGGACCGGCAGACTCTCCGCTTTGGCTTGAAGACCCTCCGTTTCATTTTGAAAAGAGAGGATGATGAAGATGCTCCTTCCTCACTGGCTGTGCAACCAATCAGCTGCTGTGATTCAATCACGCTCTTGAAATTAATGAAACTATTGAATTACGCTGTTAAAAAGAATGGACTGCATGCTACGCTATATGCTACAGGAATATGTGTTGAGCTGTTGCTAAAGCTTAGACAAGCTTTTATTCACTAAGGATTTAAAAACACTGATATAACATTAGTGTTGATGTGTTCCTCAGATGCTCGCTACATTTCCATTACTAAGTCTTGGACCAAGAGTCATTTAGTGGAATCCTGATGTCTATTCGCTGCTAGCTATTTCAAAAAGAGGGTAAAAAGAATCATTTAACTAAAGGTTATTGAATCCCTGGTTAAGCAAATCATTGAATAAAACATCAATAATGTTCTATTCACCCTCATGGATTTGCATTGTGAATTGGTCTGAAAAACATTCCAATTTCTTTAAAATTAGTGAAAAGCTAATTTGATCAGATCCCAGATTCTTCCAGATAAACTTTTGGTTTCAAACACAGAATCCATCTTAAACTGTAATCATCTGGTTTTCAACCATGCTTCCCTTCCTCTTTGTACATAGTAGTTAGTTTAGTTAGTTGAGTTTTACTAGTCTTAGTTGAGAGTGTTAAACTGAAATACGTTTGACTTGGAGCTGAATGAATTTTGTTAATAAAATCTTATATTTTGAACAGAATTTGTGGTGAATTTATTCCATTAATGTGCAGAAATAACAGTTTGACCATGATTAGTGCTCTAATCACTCTTTCATTTATTGTTCTAACACACAGTTAGTAGGACTGTGTGTCATAAACAGTCTATAACAGCTGAAATAATATCTGATTAAATAAGATATTTTACCACCCCTACAGGGGAGGGCAATAAACATCTTAAAATATCAGAAACATAAATTCCCAGCAGGCTGGGAATAGAATTTAACTATAGAATCACAACACAGGAAGCGACAGACGATGTTCATCACGCTGCTGAGCAGAATGCAAACCGTGCGCCGCGGCAGGAAGCTAGGATTTTAGTAATGATTACGGAGGCGGTCTGTAAGATGAGACGGTCTGT
>JAGKQL010000018.1:31218848-31243363 GCA_018398635.1 Cyprinodon brontotheroides
TGGATTTGGTTAGTCTGGATCTGGTTAGTCTGGATCTGGTGAGTCTGGATCTGGTTAGTGGTCTGGATTTGGTTAGTCTGGATCTGGTTAGTCTGGATCTGAGTTGGTCTGGATTTGGTTAGTCTGGATCTGGTTAGTCTGGATCTGGTTAGTCTGGATCTGGTTAGTCTGGATTTGGTTACTTACTTGGATCTGGTTAGTCTGGATCACGGTTAGGTCTGCGATCTGGCGGAGATACTGGACTCCCGCCCTTAGTCTGGATCTGGTTAGTCTGGATCTACGGTTAGTCTGGATCCTGGTTAAGTCTGGATCTGGTTAGATCTGGGATTTAGTCAAAGATCACGCGAGTTAGATCTAGATCTGGTTGTGATCTGGATCGGCCCAAAGTCCTGGATTTGGTTAAGGTCTGGATCTGGTTGCTTGAGATCTGGTTAGTCTGGATAGCTGCTAGTCTGGATCTGGGTTAGTCTGGATTTGGATTAGTCTGGATCTGGATTAGTCTGGATCTGGATGGGAGTCTGGATCTGGGTTGAGTCTGGATTTGGATGAGTCTTGGGATCTGGTTGGCGTCTGGATCTGGTTAGTCTGGATCTGGTTAGTCTGGATTTGGTTAGTCTGGATCTGGTTAGTCTGGATGCTGGTAAAGTCGTCCTGGATTTGGGATTTGGTCTATCACGAAGGTTGGTTAACTTCAGGCAAGGTATGTAAGCTGGATCCTGGATAATTGAGGGTTATGTTGAGTCAGGATGGACCATATTGATCTGAATGGAGTTTTCTGGTTGACTTTTAATCTGGATTAGAACTTTCTTTTTTAGATCCAATATCACACGGTTGAAACAGTCATGGTAAATATGGAGCAGTTAGAATGAAAAACTAGGCTAGGTCTTTTTCCCAGATGGTTTCAAGATACCAGATACAACATGGGACAGGATGCAATCCCTTCATTGGGTGATCTGGATCACCAGAAGTCTGGAGAAACAGTCCAAGTCTGGAAGCCGGACTTAGTCTGGTTGGTTGCCTGCATGCAGGCCACGTTAACAGGCCAGTTGCTAAATACGAACAGAGCAAGCAGGTGGTTGCTTCATGCAGACGGAGCAAGCAGGTGGTTGCTTCATGCAGACAGAGCAAGCAGGTGGTTGCTTCATGCAGACGGACCAAGCAGGTGGTTGCTTCATGCAGACGGACCAAGCAGGTGGTTGCTCCATGTCTCCCCTGAAGGCCTTACCTGAGTCTCAGCAGCTGGAGCTCCTGCAGCTCCCCAACAGCTCTGGGTAAACTGCTCAGCTGGTTGTCATGGAGCTGCAGGAACAAAGGAAATCTTGGATCACAAAGAAAGCCAATAAGAACAATCAGAGCAGCAGAGGGGCCCTCATGGTGAAGGGCCCCATAGAGGATCACATGGAGGGCCCCAGGGGTCACAGCTGCAGGGTAGGGGCTGCACCCGCAGGCTGCCGGGTCAGAGCTGTAGGGTCAGGGCTGCAGGGTCAGAGCTGCAGGGCCCAGCTGCAGGGTCAGAGCTGCAGGGTCAAGGGCTGCAGGGTCAGAAGCTGCACGGTCTGAGTCAGAGCTGCAGGGTCAGGGTAAGAGCAGGGCTGCAGGGTCAGAGCTGCAGGGTCCTGGGTCCAGCTCAGGGAAACTGCAGGGTCTGAGCTGCAGGGTCAGAGGCCCTGGTTTCGCACGGTCAGGCTGCAGGGTCACGCTGCAGGGTCAGAGCTGCAGGGTCAGAGCTGCAGGGTCACAGCTGCAGGGTCTGAGCTGCAGGGTCAGAGCTGCAGGGTCAGAGCTGCAGGGTCAGAGCTGCAGGGTCAGAGCTGCAGGGTCAGAGCTGGAGGGTCAGGGAAAGCAGGGTCAGGGGCTGTGCAGGGTCAGAGCTGCGTGGGCCCGAGATGGTGGTCAGAGCTGCACAGGTCAGCAGCTGCAGGGTCAGGAGCTGCAGGGTCTGAGCTGCAGGGTCAGGAGCTGCAGGGTCAGGCAGAAGCTGCAGGGGTCAGAGCTGCAGGGTCAGAGCTGCAGGTCAGAGCCAGGCGGGTCAGAGCTGTAGGCCCGAGCTGCAGGGTCAGGCTGCAGGGGTCAGGGCTGCAGGGTCAGAGGGCTGCAGGGTCAAGCTGCAGTCAGAGCGGCTGCAGGGGTCAGTCAGCAGTAGGGTCTGGCCGCAGGTCAGGGTCAGAGCAGGGTCTGGAGCTGCAGGTCAGAGCTGCAAGATCTGGAGCTGCAGGGGGTCAGAGCTGCAGGATCACAGCTGCAGGGTCACAGCTGCAGGAGTCACAGCTGCAGAGTCACAGCTGCAGGGTCAGAGCTGCAGGATCACAGCTGCAGGATCACAGCTGCAGGGTCACAGCTGCAGGATCACAGGGCTGCAGGATCACAGCTGCAGGATCACAGCTGCAGGATCACAGCTGCAGGATCACAGCTGCAGGATCACAGCTGCAGGATCACAGCTGCAGGGTCACAGCTGCAGGGTCAGAGCTGCAGGGTCACAGCTGCAGGATCACAGCTGCAGGGTCTGAGACCTGCAGGATCACAGCTGCAGGATCAGAGCTGCAGGATCACAGCTGCAGGATCACAGCTGCAGGGTCAGAGCTGCAGGGTCAGAGCTGCAGGATCAGAGCTGCAGGGTCAGAGCTGCAGGATCAGAGCTGCAGGATCAGAGCTGCAGGGTCACAGCTGCAGGGTCACAGCTGCAGGGTCACAGCTGCAGGATCACAGCTGCAGGGTCAGAGCTGCAGGATCACAGCTGCAGGGTCAGAGCTGCAGGATCAAGGACTCAGAGCTGGATCACAGCTGCAGGATCCCAGCTGCAGGGTCACAGCTGCAGGATCAGAGCTGCAGGATCACAGCTGCAGGATCACAGCTGCAGGATCAGAGCTGCAGGATCACAGCTGCAGGATCACAGCTGCAGGATCACAGCTGCAGGATCACAGCTGCAGGATCAGGCCTGCAGGATCACAGCTGCAGGGTCACAGCTGCAGGGTCAGCAGCTCACAGGATCAGGAGCTGCAGGATCACGAGCTGCAGGGGTCAGAGCTGCAGGATCAGAGCTGCAGGATCACAGCTGCAGGATCACAGCCTGCAGGATCACAGCTGCAGGGTCTGAGCTGCAGGGTCAGAGCTGCAGGATCACAGCTGCAGGATCACAGCTGCAGGGTCACAGCTGCAGGATCAGAGCTGCAGGATCACAGCTGCAGGGTCACAGCTGCAGGGTCAGAGCTGCAGGGTCAGAGCTGCAGATCAGAGCTGCAGGGTCAGAGCTGCAGGGTCAGAGCTGCAGGATCAGAGCTGCAGGATCAGAGCTGCAGGGTCAGAGCTGCAGGGTCAGAGCTGCAGGGTCAGAGGCTGCAGGGTCAGAGCTGCAGGGTCACAGCTGCAGGGTCAGGGCTGCAGGGTCAGCAGCTGCAGGGTCAGAGCTGCAGGATCACAGCTGCAGGGTCACAGCTGCAGGGTCAGGGCTGCAGGGTCCCAGCCTCCAGGGTCAGAGCTGCAGGGTCAGGAGCTGCAGGGTCAGGCAGGCTGCAGGGTCACAATACTCACATCCAAGGGTGGTGCAGCGCTGGGAGCAGCTGGATGTCTTCAGAGAGCTCAGTCGGTGTCGGTTGGAGGACATTTAGCAGCTTGGTCAGGTCCGAGAGGCTCAGAACCATCAGATCTGATCCTGTGAAGGACACGTCCTCCTTGGCTTCAGGCTGGTTCGTCCCACGTTAGAGCACAGGTACACGCTCTGAGGGACTGAGCACAGGTCAAGACATCTAAGAGTCAGAGAACCACAAGATCAGGCATGAGGGGGAGTAGGGCTTAGAGCTGGCCGAGATACGGAGAGGAAGGACAGAACGTTCAGCGGGGGAATCATTACAGAAAATCAGTCAGCCTCAGTTCTACGCTCCCATGGGTCGCTGTTGGTAAAAAGGACAGGTCAAACATGTATATTTAAGATTAGCGAGAGAGCGAGGAGGAACATAAGCGTTCATGAAGAACAATCCCAGATCTGATGCGGCGCTGAAGGTCCATAATGCATGATTTATCAAATGTTCCGGAAGAAATATTTAGCAGTTCCCATAAATCATTTATTGAATAAACGAAACATTTGGATTTTAAATGAGGATGATGTAACCAGAACTACACTATTGTCCTAATTTCCACAGCAACACTGTAATGTCCCTTTAAAAGGTTCTATGAAAGGTTGTTTGGGTAGTTGCTATGGAGACGGACAGTGACATCACAGCAGTGACATGGTGAAGTAAAGCCAAGGTAAATATTGCTGGAAATGAAAATATTTTATTGTTTATAATTTCCAAACATGTTGTAACATCAACTCAGTTTGGAAACTAATTGTTATTTTAACACATAGATGTATTTTCTAAGAATAAAAGAATAGATACCTTTTCTTAGTTAATATGCGATGCTAGCGTAGATTTTCCCGCCAATTTCTGTCAGATTGTAATTTCCACCACATTGCATTCATTGGTGGAAATTAGGCGTGATTCATAGTGAACACGTACAAGGCTCTTCTTCTCTCATTTTATTATTACAACAATATGATAATATTATAAAATAACACTTTTTTAGACAACGTTTGACATGTTTCTAACTATAATTTACATGCTAAACATTTTGCGGTGGTGCCACCCCCCCTCTCTCCCACCCTTAGTACCACCTATGCACAACTGCAATTAATTTATTATTTAATAATGTATTTATTTATCATTAGTATTTATTATAATGGTTCATAAAGTTTTTAAAAATAAAGGTTTGTTATCTTTTTTTACCTGATCTATAAATGTTTGCATTTAACAATAAAAGCATAAACAATTCAAACTATATATGAAATTGTTCTTCCAGTGAAAAAACATTATGTGTATCAAAGTATTTTAGAATAAATGACAAATATTTACATGTGATGGAAACATCTGTGCCCGCCCAGTTCTGTTAAAAAAAACATCAATCTGTCTTAAAAATTCAGTTTGTTTTCTTATGAATCTTCAAACTAGGCTAGTTATGCTAACTGATCACATTGTGACAATTTATAGTTTATTATACTTTTTGTCTTAATCTTAATCTTAATCTAAGTGTCTTCATCAGCACTTTTTGTCTTAATGTTTGCAAAGCCAATAGTGCCGGTATTAAAGAATCACCCGTATATATAAACATCTCTAATAATAGCTTAAAGCCCTGAAAAAGGACAGATTAGCAGCTATTTTCTTGTGTTCCTCTTCTGGAGTTCCAGAGTGTGACTTTGGCGATGTGCTGCCAAACTTGTGGGAAGTTATCCTTCCAGTCCTGACGTCAATAATCCGTCGATTCAAACAGAAAAACGCCGCACAGCGCTGAGGCATCCTTCGTCTGACCAGCTTAAACCAGCGGGGATAGGGTAGAAATTCGACCCCCCAAGATGGCCGCCAATCTCCTGGCGCCGACCGCCAATGTGCGGGTCTACTTTTATATATAGGTCTATGCTAAGCGCTCTCTAGCTGAAGGCTACGCTAAGTAGCTTACCAAATCCCTCTGCACTCGCTGGATCGAGTCACACTCACCCGAACGCATCGCGTTTCATTTTTCTGCCTGCAAATCAAAGCGAGTTTAAGGCAGTATTTCCTGAATCCTGCAGAGCAGAGGAGAGCTAATGCAGCTCAGCTAACCTAAAACCACCGAAAGGAGCAACAGCGGGGCCCAAAGATTGCTGTTTTCCAAAGGAGGTGTTAGAAGCCGTGCGCTAGCATCAATAAACTGTGCTCACTGTTTATTGATCCGTGCGCTAGCATCCATAAACTGTGCTCACTGTTTATTGATCCGTGCGCTAGCATCCATAAACTGTGCTTTCGGTTTTCCGATCAGTTAGCTAGCATCAATAAACTGTGCTCTCAGTTTTCCGATCAGTGCGCTAGCATCCATAAACTGTGCTCACGGTTTATTGATCCGTGCGCTAGCATCAATAAACTGTGCTCTCGGTTTTCCGATCCGTGCGCTAGCATCAATAAACTGTGATGTCGGTTTTCCGATCAGTGCGCTAGCATCAATAAACTGTGTGCCTTTCCGATCCGTGCGCTAGCATCAATAAACTGTGCTCTCGGTTTTCCGATCAGTGCGCTACCATCAATAAACTGTGCTCTCAGTTTTCCGATCAGTGCGCTAGCATCAATAAACTGTGCTCTCGGTTTTCCGATCCGTGCGCTAGCATCAATAAACTGTGCTCTCGGTTTTCCGATCCGTGCGCTAGCATCAATAAACTGTGCTCTCGGTTTTCCGATCAGTGCGCTACCATCAATAAACTGTGCTCTCAGTTTTCCGATCAGTGCGCTAGCATCAATAAACTGTGCTCTCGGTTTTCCGATCCGTGCGCTAGCATCAATAAACTGTGCTCTCGGTTTTCCGATCAGTGCGCTAGCATCAATAAACTGTGCTCTCGGTTTTCCGATCCGTGCGCTAGCATCAATAAACTGTGCTCTCGGTTTTCCGATCCGTGCGCTAGCATCAATAAACTGTGCTCTCAGTTTTCCAATCAGTGCGTACAGAACTGCTCCGGAACCTTCGGAGTTCGATGCATGGGTCGCACCTACACCCAGGGGGCCTCATACAATTTCAAGGGAATTTAAATGGGGAAAAAAAGAAAAGCAATTAAAAAAAAATAATCCCAGATTCTTTTTCTAACTGTAGTTCTGTTTTCTACCAGTAGGTGGTGACATGGAGCAATCCAGTTTGAACTCTCCACTCAAGCATCCTTCAGTCCTGTTCTCCTCCCACATGTCAGCCCCCACTCTCTACTCACCCACACACACTCTCTGCTCTCATACACTATGATCCACCTACTGTTTAATGGCTTACTCTCAAATGGAATCTGGTCTTTATTCTGCTTTCCTAAAGCTTTTTTATGCTTTTTTATCTCGTCTGCTGTTTCATTTCCTCTGTCTGCTGGAATCCAACATCTTTTCCATTCCTAAATGATCTAAACAAACTCTGGTGAATTTATAATATAAGCTCTTCCCTGTTATTTCCTCCTGAATGAATGTTTTCTGTTGCAGCTTTAGAATCTGTCCGGTCTGACCTCCTCCTACTGGAAACATAATAATTGCTACCATTTCTGCTGTGTTTATAGATAAAAGGTCTGTTAATCTTTGGCATATATTAAACTCTGGAATGAATATCTCTATTCCAACATTTCCCTTTGAACTTTTTGAACCATCTGTATAAATTTTTAAATAAGTATAATAAAATTGTCTAATACTGTATATAAGCTAGTAAGTCAGCTATTGTTTCTGCAAACAGCCGTGGTGCTGCAGCACTGATGGGTTATCTATAGAGAATATCTGATCATCCATTCATTCAGTCCAGCTGAAGCCATTTCATGTAAATATTCCCAACAGTCTTAATGATGCTGCTGCTGAGTTTCCTTCACTGAAGCTTTTAATTCTGATTCAATGTGAAAATGAGATTTTATCGTTTCATTTCTAAAGGATTTTGTCCAGCCTCTATTAGAACAGCATTAATGGGGTTAGAGATGCAGGATATTGGGATTTTGGCCGATATCCGATATGCCGATATTTTAAAACTCATGTAGCCGATAACCGATATCGATACCGATGTTAAAGCTGGACAAAAAAATAAGTAGTCATTGAAAATAGCAGTTTTGTTATCCATTTCTGACACTTTGAAAATAATATACTCAAATATACTTATATGCTGATATCAAATAGATTTTTTAAAACGCGTAACGCATCTATTTTACTTTCAAATTGGTGAAATTTCATCGCTCTGTTACAAACTCGTGATATTTTGCAAATTCTGTGAGATTTTGTTAGTAAAATAGATCGATACCGCCAATATATTCTAAATATATAAAAATATGGCAAATATTTGGTGAATTTTCGGGATTTCGTAGCATAACGATTTATTGATATAGCAATATTTCATTAGTAAAAGAGATTGATATGGTGTTTTTAAATGGCAATATATCAGCATAGGAAGATATTGTGATATTTTAATGGATCAATATTTTTTCCCCTCGTCTTTAGAATATCATTAATCATAATAGTGAAAAGTACAGGACTAATTACATTCCCTTGAGGAACGCCGTTTTCGATTTTAAAATCTTTCAAGTATTCGTCTCCAACTGTAACTGCTGCTATCCAGTTAAACATTCTCCCACCTTCCCTTATTCACTAAATCAATAAACCTTCCCTCCACAGTCAGTCAGATGCTTTTCAATGTCAGAAAACTGCTCATTTTTAGTCCCTGTTCTACGTCATTAGATTCTCATCGCAGCATCTATTGTAGACCTCCCTGCTCTAGAATAAACCCTCTCCTCTTTCCTAACATTGTCTCCATCCAGTCACAGCAGTGGATCTTAAAGCTGTTTGTCTGTAATTAACTGAAGAATCTTTTCCTGGTTTATTAAACGTGGGAGGATTGCTGCACTTTTCCATTCATTAGGAACTTCACCTTCTCTCCAAATTTTATTTAAAAGTTTTTATATTAATTTTAATGTTGTTTCTGGTTAATCTTCTACACATTGCATCACATAGATCATCATCTGCTAGAGCTCAGTATCCAGTATCTTTTACAGCTGTTTTATTCCATTCATACTTATTTCTCCATCTATTGCTGAAACTGATCCATTTTTCTTTCTTATTGTAAATATAATTAAATTCTTTGAGTTTTTGTTCTTCCTATGAATATTTCCTGGCTGTTCACTATTCACTGCAGTAAAACCAGAACTTTATTTAAGGCCATAGATCATTACCAGCAGACAGTGATGCACGTCTGACTTCTACTTTAATATTGACCAAATTGATTATTTAACTTCTGCTCCTCTGGAAGAAAAACTTTCATTTTTAGCCTCTTTAATTGTTTTATCAGCCTTTCCTGCTTATTATTTAATTCAGTTCTATTCAGTTTATTTCTATAGATCCAATTCACATCATGTCATCTCAGGGCACTTTATAGATCCAGGTCATCCAGTCAGATTGATTCAAAGTTTAATAAAATATTTATATTTATATTCAAAGTTTTTTATAAGTTTTTCTCCTGTCAGATTTTTCCATGTTGCTTTAAATGCTTTATTGCTGCGGTCCTCCTTCCACCATGGCCTAGCCCTGGCTTTCCTTTAGTTGTTGATTTTGGACCAAGTTCTGCAGGGACACGCCCCCTTCCCAGAGGACACGCCCCCTTCAACAGGGACCCCGCCCCCCTTCCCGCAGGGACCCGCCGCTGTCCCGCTTCTTTTCCCCGCAGAAACCTTCTTCCTCCAGCGGCTCTTACCTTCCAGCAAGCCCCGCCCGGACAGGTTAAGATGGCCGCTCTTCCTGGCCGCCTTCAGTAACCCGCAGGGAACCGCAGCTTCCGGCTGGGAGCTCCGGAATCCCGCCAGACTGTCGACGTTAGCCGCCCTTTTCAACCGGGACATGTTCGTTGATAGAGCCGAGCAGAGCTGGCTGCCCGCCGGGTAACAGCCTCCTCCTCACCGGATGCTGGAATCAACCACACGCCTTCCTCTTCCGCCCCGAACCTTCACAATAAAAGCCGCTCAAACCATAGACACTATACACATAGACATTATACACATAGACACTATACACATAGACATTATACACATAGACACGATACACATAGACATTATACATAGACACTATACATAGACATTATACACATAGACATTATAGACAGATCTATCTCTACGGTTCAATCTTCCAAGTGAATAAATTAATTTGGGGCAACAGCTAAAGATTATTTTGCAAATCGATTAATCTGTTGATTATTTATTTAATGAATCGATTCATAATCTTTTAGCCAAAGTTTCCTTAAAGAAGATTTTTTATAAAATCAACGCAGGTGAAACTCAAACTTTATATTTGTGGAGTTCTAGATAGAGCAGACAAAAACATTTTTTTATTATCTTAAATGCTACATTTTTACATATTTTCCTTTTTTTCTATAATTGCTGCTCTGACTGCGTCGCTCTGTTGACTAAAGTTATATTTTAGATTCTCTATCATGCAGTTAAACACTAATCCATTACTAAATTAATTGATTTTTATTTCAATAATCAATTAATCATGATTAATCCGATTAATTGTTTCAGCCCTAGTTTAATCACTAAAATCCAAAAAAAATAAATAAATAAAAACTTTCACATTTATTTACCAACCTAAATAAAATAAACATTATAATAGTAAATGAAGATACAGGTAGTAAATAAAAAACTTGTAGAATCTGAGTGTTGGTTGAATTCCTGCTCCAGAACAGTTCAATCAAACGGCTGAATTGGGCGCGGTGGTTGGAGCACATGACCCATCTAAGGAGGCCTCGACGCGGCCCACCGCTGTTTGGGTCCGGCCTGCGGTCCTTTCCCTCATGCCCCCCCTCTCTCGTGCCCCCCTTTAGTTTATCGGTGCTAATTAAATTCCAGGAAGAGCAATTACCAAGCAAAGTATTCATGGGTTACATCAGCTATAATGTCAAAATCTACAATCCTCCACCATTGAGATGCTTTAAATGCCAAAAATTCAGACACATAGCAGCAGTTTGTAAAGGAAAACAGAGGCGTGGAAGGTGTGCAGGAGAGCATGAGTACGGAAAATATGGAAAAGAAGCTAAAACAAAATGCTGTAACTGTGGTGGAGAACATACTGCTGCTTATCACAGCTGTGAAGCAGCAAAAGGTCTGAGGAAATAAAAAAATGAAATTTAAGCTCAGAATAACTTAAGCTGAAGCTGCTAAAAGGATCCAATCTCAGTTAGAGAACCAAACCAACAGTTCAACACAAGGCAGATTCCAAACCTCTGGAGAAATGTCCAAAAATTGATGAAGACTCACTAATTGTTAAAAAGAGAAATTTTGTTCTATTCATGGTGGAAGTGATTAATTGTTCTGCACAGACGACAAGAAAAACCGAAAAAATCAAAATAATAGTGAAAGCTGCAGAAAAATATCTGGAAGTGAAAGATTTGAACTGGGAGATGGTTGGATGCATGATGGGAGGACCGATGGGACCATCAGAAACTGGCAGAGTGACGATGACTTCAAGATAAATTAAATTATAAGGGCAAATGTGGTTTATTATTTATTATGTTGGGTTAAGTTACACAGGTTTTTTTTTTTTGTTTCTGAGGTGAATCGTTTCCTGTTTCCTTGCTTTACTCCATATCAGTTGGTGGCAGTAATGCACTTCTCACTAGTTTGCCAACCGCCATAAAACCTCAGAAGAAGAAGAACCTTGTCACCAGAGTGTCTGCCAGTATTGGGTCCTCTAGCTTCTCAGAGCTTTGGGTTTTCGTCTCTCTCAGTCCTCTGATCGAACCCTTTGTCTCCTTTGTGGTTTCCGGCAGGATTATCTCCTGATCCACTGGATAAGCCTGGTCCTTCAAGCCTTGGGAACCCATTGGTCACTCTGAGATTCTAGAAAACATTCACCGCTTCAGTTTGCAGTCCACCTCATGAAAACTGGTTGACAGTCCGATCAGCTGCTCCTCTGGACCACAACCAATCTGCCCGTCTGCCCTCCAGCCAAGCATCACCTTTTCTATGCGGCCCCCACAAACAGGAAACAAGGAGCAACCGCTAGTCATCAACTGTGAGTCCTTATCTGGCTAAGTTTCAGTAGTGGCCTGTAAATCCCATGGACCATGAACTCACCACTCTGATCTCCCTCTAGAGGTTCCGGTTCCCCTGACCGCTGGACATTCACCAAGCTGAGAATCCCTTTGTTTTGTCCCTCTGAGTTCCTCACCTTCACAATAAACTGCATAACTTTCACTTCCTGCCTCTGGGTTCTTTTCTACGGGTAAACTTTTCAAAACCTTGCACTATGATTACTTCCCTAGATGTGCTATCCCCACCCCCATCATCCCCCTCCAGACAAACCAATCGAGATAGAGGAGTGCTAATGATCATATTTTGAATAAGATCAATCTTATTAATAAAGAATCCTATAAAATCATTGCTGCTAAGAGCAGGTGGAATGGACGTCTACAGCAGGAGCTTATGGCTCGGGGTGAGTCAAACTGTATTAAAAGAATGAAATATATCTGTTCTCCTCTATTAGCCAGAGGAAGAAATATTCTGCACTTGCTTTACAAAGGGTCCTCTTATACAGCAGTAAACTATTTTTCCAGACTAGGTCCAAGCAACACTGATATTACTGACCTCCGATCACCGTAACTGGGTGAACCTCAGCCATCAGTGTCAGATGATCACATTGAAAGTGTTGATTTGGTAAGTTGTCTCCTCCAGATGGACCATCCTCTCTTATTTCTGCTCCTAAACATTCAGCCTGTGAGTCGACGCATGTTCAGCTTCTAAACATGAAGGGGGGGATGTTTTACAAGCAAAGGGGACCTGCAGGTCACCATGGAGGAACATTTCACCCTGTAAACATGGAGAACTAGTGTTAAGTGTTCTACTGCTGCTCATGACATCATATCTCAATAGTTTGTGGAAATAATGAGAAAATGGTTAGAATGATCTTAAATGCCAACCTGACATCAGTCTGCACCTGGTCTCCTTTGATCTATTCTATCAATGATTTTAAAGGATTTACTTCTAATAGTATTTTGGGTTGTAGGTGTGTGGCACAGGGTGTCGACACCCTTTCTTCTCTTTCTGTGTAGAACAGTGAGCTCTAGGAATGATTCCACACTGATAAGGCAACTTTTAAATGAAAAGGGAAACCTCTCCTTTTAAGATTCATTTAAGCCTAAAATAGATTGTTATTGTTTTTGATGCTGTTCCAGCAGCTGTTATAATGTTATTTAAAGGTCGAGACCTCGACCTGATCCAACTGATACTCATGCAGGTCGGCTGTGTTTTCAACCCAAATCTCCTAAAAATGACAACATATTCGCACTTTATTCCAAGATAACTGGATCTCAGCTCCTCATGTTGTTTCAGTCTGGCCTGGTCTCAGAGGTCTGCTGAAACAAAACCTGGTCTCTACCCAATAAATATTTTCTAGTAAACAAGATTAAAGAGGTTTCCTTAAAGATCATTCACTGCTGTTACCCAGTAAAGTACTTTTTGTATAAATAAAAAAAGGACATTGAGACCATTTGTACTTTCTGCAACATTTGCTCTGAGTCTCTCTCATCTATGGCAAGCTGTTTGTCACTTCATTCTGCACAATATTTACAACAAATTTGAACTTTATTTTAAAGATGTTTTATTTGGAATTATAGAATATAGAAAATAACTTTCTGACCATTTCTTTTTATGTAATCTTTTGCTGTTGGCCAAGTTTTACATCCATAAATGTAAATTTATTATGATTAAACCCTCATGTATCGCTTTTTTAAAGGAAGCAACAATTTATTTTTCTACTTTATCCTCTTCCATTAACAAAAAGGCTGCTAAAACTTTATGCTCTGAATTCAAAACATTATGTAATAAATATGCTTTACATGCCTCTATGTACAGCTTTACATAATTACTTTTGCTATTTTTACGTCTATTCAGTTATTTTTTATTTAAAATAACTACTTTTGTTCAAACCCCTGGCGACTGTTCACTGGAAATGTTACTTATTTCTTCTTGTATTACAAAAAAAATCTCTAATAAACTTTAGAAAAACAATTATAGAACAGTAAGCTCCCTCCCCACCAGCAGGTGGCGGTGATGCTCCATGACGTCAGTCACCAACGGTCGTAGAAGAAGTAGAAGTTGAACTATTGACGGAAGTTGGAGTCACGTGCTGTTTGAGTAAGAACCTTGAAGAGCAACATGGCCGCCTGCTGGAGGATGGCTGGAGCTGTTCGGCCCTTCAGGCACCGAGCGGCGCCGCTGCTGACCGGAGCCGCAGCGCAGAGCCGCGGCCTTAGCGCGCTGCCCGCGGCCCGCCCGGGGCTGCCAGCGGCCCGGCGGTGGCTGCGGGTCGCGGCCGCCCCGCTCCCTCTCAGCCGCTTCCCCGCGTCCAGCCGCGGTGAACACGCGCTGAGTCGATGGTTCGGTACCCGGTCCAGCGGGTCGGGCTTCTCCGGGGAGGACGGTGGAGACAGCGCCGCCTCTGGGGGAGATGAGGCGGGAGGAGGAGACGGCGAAGCCCCTTACAGCGAAGCCCAGATGACGGCTCTGACCCCCATGCTGGTTCCGGAGGTGTTTCCCAACGTGCCGCTGATCGCTGTGAGCCGGAACCCGGTGTTCCCCCGGTTCATCAAGATCATCGAGGTGATGGTGATGATGATGATGATGGTGATGATGATGGTGATGGTGATGGTGATGGTGATGATGATGATGATGATGATGGGCAGATTATTGTAGAATTACCGCTGAGACGCAGACTGGGATGAAGATTAATTAATTAATGAGGGAAGGCCTCCTGTCATCTTTCCTTCCTCTGGTTCTGGTTTTTCTCTTTCCACTAAAACTCATTCATTACATGACTGACATGACGTCAGACGAGTGGCATGACGTCAGAAATGTTACATGAGCAGAGAAAAGTCGACCCCCCCCATCTGTGCGTGGGACCCTGAATTCCCCTCAGAGAGAATCTAAACATCCAGATCTACAGAAACAGTTCAGTGAAACTAGAAAAACTGAAAAACTGACTTTAGATCAGAGAACAATAATATTTATTAAAAGCTACACAGAGTGACAGCCAGCCACTAGGGGCGCTGTAGACCTCCCCTCTGCTGCTATCTGACCCGTTTGGACCAGCAGCTCTAGAAAGACAGAAAACCTTAAAATATATATTTTGTCCAAACATCCCAGAATTATCCATCCATCCATTTTCTGTCACGTGGTGAGGGCTGCATGGCCCAGCTGTCTACGGGTGAGCTGTCCCACCTGGACAGAGAGAGGGGGGGTCCTCGGGAGAGAGGGGGTCGCCCTGGACAGAGGGGGTCGCCCCTGGAGAGAGAGGGGGTCCGCCCTGACAGAGAGTGGGGTCGCCTCCTGGACAGAGAGGTGTGGGGGTCGCCCTGTGGACAGAGAGAGGCCTCGGCCCTGAGGGGGTCCGCCTCTGGACAGAGAGGGGGTCGCCCCTGGACAGAAGAGGGGGGGCCTGGAGAGAGAGAGGGGTGTCCACCTGGACAGTTCTGGGGTAAAGAGTACGGTAAAACATAGAACAAACAATCATTCACATACACACTCACACCTAAATTTAGCGGAGCCAGTGAACCTAACAGCCATGTGTTTTTGGACGGTGGGACGAAGCCAGAGTACCCAGAGAGAGAACCTTAATGCGATGCTCAGGGAGAACAGAAAGAGCCTTCTAGGGGAACCTACTGAGGCCCCTTCCCATAATTAGCTTAAATTAGCAGTGCCTTCGCCTTCTCCTCTAGGCCGCTGTTCCCCTCTCAGCCGCCAGTTCTCAGCCTCCTTCCTCGTCGCTGTTCTCTCAGCAGCCTCCCCCTGAGCCAAGAAACAGCCTCCTCTGAGCTGCTTCAGCCCCTCTCAGCCAGCGTTTGTTCTCCCCTTCCTCAGCCGCTGGGTGCCCCGCCTCTCAGCCAGCGTTGTTCTCGCCCTCTCAGCCGCTGTTCTCCCTCAGCGGTTCTGCCTCCGGCGCTGCCTCGCCCCAGCCGCTGCCTCGCCCCTCAGCCGCTGTTCTCGCCCTCTCAGCCGCCAGCCCCGCCTCCTCAGCCGCCAGCCTCCCAGCCGTTGTTCTCGCCTCCTCTCAGCCTGTACATCCCTCAGCCTGGTTCTCCTCCCAGCCAGTTGTTCTCGCCTCCTCTCAGCCGGGCAAGAAGTTCTCGGCCCCTGAGTCATAGAAATTTCGCCTCCTCCTCGGTCGCTTCCTCGCCCTCAGCCAAGTTCTCGCCCCCTCTCAGTCGCTGTTCTCGCCCTTCACGTTGTTCGCCTCCCTCTCAGCTCTGGGCGTTGTTCTCGCGGGCTTCCTTCTGAGTCGCGCCCTCCTCACGCTGTTCTTCCTCTCAGCCGCTGTTCTCAGCCCTCAGCCAAGAAACCCTCGCCCTTCAGCCGTGTTCTCCCTCCTCAGCCGCTGTTCTCGCCTCCCTCCAAGAGCCGCTGTTCTCGCCTCCTCTTGGGCCGCAGAGGCCCGCCTCCTCTTTGCCGTTGTTCTCGCCTCCTCTGAGCCTGCTGTTCTCGCCTCCTCTTTGCACAGTTCAAGCCTCCACTTTACCGTGTTCTCGCCTCCTCTGAGCCGCTGTTCTCGCCTCCTCTCAGCCGTTGTTCTCGCCTCCTCTGGGCCGTTGTTCTGGAGTCCAAGCAAGCGCGTTCTCAGCCTCCTCTCAGCCGTTGCTCTCACCTCCTCTCAGCAGCGTTCTCAGCAGCTCTCCGCCGTTCTTCTCGCCTCCTCTTTGGCGCACTCTCGCCTTCTCTCAGCCGCTGTTCTCACCTCCTCTCTCACGCCGTTGTTCTCGCCTCCTCCTCAGCCGCTGTTCTCTCCTCCTCTCAGCCAAGCAGCTCTCGGCCTCCCCTTTCCTCAGCCAAGCAGTTCCCGCCTCCTCTCAGTCAGAGCCTCTCCTTTTCATCCGTGTTCTCCTCCCTTATGGCGGCAGGTGAAGAACAAGGCTCTAATGGAGCTCCTGAGGACGAAGGTGCGCCTGGCTCAGCCGTACGCCGGAGTGTTTCTGAAGAAGGATGATAAGTAAGTCAGATCGTTTCCTGCTGCAGTGTTTCTGCCGTTAGCATCGCAGCTCGTTCCAGAACCGTCCTGCCTGTCTTCCAGTAACGAGTCGGATGTGGTCGAGTCCCTGGACTCCATCTATTCCACTGGGACCTTCGTTCAGATCCACGAGATGCAGGATCTGGGAGATAAGCTGAGGATGATCGTCATGGGTCACCGCAGGTCAGCGCCACGCCATCGCAGAGCATCCGGCAAACACCTGGTTCTCATAGAAACCGCTGTAACCTCTGCTAACTGTGTTCCTCAGGATCCGTATAACCAGGCAGCTGGAGCTGGAGGCCGAGGAGGCGCCGGCCGAGTGGTCAGAGTCCGAGCCAGAGTCCAAGGTCAAGACTCGACGCAAGTCCAAACGCAACCGCAAGGATCCGCCGGCGTCTGAGGCTGAGCAGCTGGAGAACAAGGTGGGTTCAGGTCAGTTCAGCGTGTTAGCAGCAGAATGCTAACACGCTGCTTAGCGTTCTGCTGCTAATCATAGCTGAATGCTAACACGCTGCTTAGTGTTCTGCTGCTAATCACAGCTGAATGCTAACACGCTGCTTAGCGTTCTGGTGCTAATCACAGCTGAATGCTAACACGCTGCTTAGCGTTCTGGTGCTAATCACAGCTGAATGCTAACACGCTGCTTAGCGTTCTGGTGCTAATCACAGCTGAATGCTAACACGCTGCTTAGAGTTCTGCTGCTAATCACTGCTGAATGCTAACACGCTGATTAGAGTTCTGCTGCTAATCACAGCTGAATGCTAACATGTTGCTTAGCGTTTTGCTGCTAATTACAGCTGAATGCTAACACGCTGCTCAGCATTCTGCTGCTAATCATAGCTGAATGCTAACACGGTGCTTAGCGTTCTGTTGCTAATCATAGCTCAATGCTAACATGTTGCTTAGCATTCTGCTGCTAATCATAGCTCAATGCTAACACGCTGCTCTGCGTTCTGCTGCTAATCACAGCTGAATGCTAATATGTTGCTTAGCGTTCTGCTGCTAATCACTGCTGAATGCTAACATGTTGCTTAGTGTTCTGCTGCTAATCACAGCTGAATGCTAACATGTTGCTTAGTGTTCTGCTGCTAATCACAGCTGAATGCGAACACGGTGCTTAGAGTTCTGCTGCTAATCACTGCTGAATGCTAACATGTTGCTTAGCGTTCTGCTGCTAATCACTGCTGAATGCTAACATGTTGCTTAGTGTTCTGCTGCTAATCACAGCTGAATGCGAACACGGTGCTTAGAGTTCTGCTGCTAATCACTGCTGAATGCTAACATGTTGCTTAGCGTTCTGCTGCTAATCACAGCTGAATGCGAACACAGTGCTTAGAGTTCTGCTGCTAATCACTGCTGAATGCTAACATGTTGCTCAGCATTCTGCTGCTAATCATAGCTCAATGCTAACACGCTGCTCTGCGTTCTGCTGCTAATCACAGCTGAATGCTAATATGTTGCTTAGCGTTCTGCTGCTAATCACTGCTGAATGCTAACATGTTGCTTAGTGTTCTGCTGCTAATCACTGCTGAATGCTAACATGTTGCTCAGCATTCTGCTGCTAATCACTGCTGAATGCTAACATGTTGCTTAGCGTTCTGCTGCTAATCATAGCTGAATGCTAACACGCTGCTTAGCTGTAGAGGTGGTGAAAACTCTCCGCTGCTCCAGGTTCTGTAACAAGGAAGCAGGAAAACTCTGAGCTGTTTTAGATCCATCCTTCTGTCTGGACCTTTGAACGAATGCTAACCGCTGACGATCCTCAGGAGGAAAGGCGGCACCGCCTCCTGGGGGATTGCTGCTGAAGGTCCGTGTGGTTAAACAGGCATTGAAGTGTTTGTTGATCAGGTTGCAGATGCTGACCTGAGTCCAGAGCTCCAGCCTTTACCCTCCTCCAGCATCCTGATGGTTGAAGTGGATAACGTCCAGCATGAGCAGTTCACGGTCACAGAGGAGGTCAAGGTAGCGCCCTGAGCCACGCAGGTGGGAGCCGTCGCAGTGATGGTGGAATGTTCTCAGACTGCGTGTCTCCGCAGGCGCTGACAGCTGAAATAGTGAAGACCATCCGGGACATCATCGCCCTCAACCCCCTCTACAGGTTAGCCAAGGCGCTGCTGTTCCACTGCATGGTTCCCAGGTAGCCAGCGGGCTAACTTTCACCTGAGGCTGAACGAGTTGGCGATATTTTCCTGCAGATGTTCCACTGCAGGGTTTTTTCAGGACCTTGAAGGTCTGCGGTCCAGAGTCCTTTGCTGCACGACTTCGGTTAGGGTGCATGGAGCTGCTGCTAGCTGCAGGTCTCTCTCTGTCAATGTGGCAGCAAACCCACTGTAAACGTAGTGCGCCCCCTAAAGGGCCGGAGGGAGAAATGTAGCGTTTACCTGTTAAATGCAATGAATAGAATGGAATTCAACTTTATTGTCATTTTCTGTCACATTTACAACGAAATTCACTCTCTGGATTTAACCCTAACCCTTGGGGGGCAGTGGGCTGCCATTGTGCGGCGCCCGGGGAGCAGAGTGGGGACTCGGGGACCCAGAGTGGCAGTCAGTGGGAGCGGGGTTCGAACTCATAACCTCTGGGATCCAAGCTCTATGCCCTAACTACTAGGCCGCCGCTCCTCCCCCAGTGTGGCCGCCGCTCCTCCCCCAGTGTGGCCGCCGCTCCTCCCCCAGTGTGGCCGCCGCTCCTCTCCCAGTGTGGCCGCCACCACTCCTCCCCCAGTGTGGCCGCCACCCCTCCCCCAGTGTGGCCACTCCTCCCCCAGTGTGGCCACCGCTCCTCTCCCAGTGTGGCCGCCACCCCTCCCCCAGTGTGGCCACCGCTCCTCTCCCAGTGTGGCCGCCGCTCCTCTCCCAGTGTGGCCGCCGCTCCTCTCCCAGTGTGGCCACCACCACTCCTCCCCCAGTGTGGCCGCCACCCCTCCCCCCCAGTGTGGCCACTCCTCCCCAGTGTGGCCACCGCTCCTCTCCCAGTGTGGCCGCCACCTCCTCCCCCAGTGTGGCCACCGCTCCTCTCCCAGTGTGGCCGCCGCCTCCTCTCCCAGTGTGGCCGCAGCTCCTCTCCCAGTGTGGCCGCCGCTCCTCTCCCAGTGTGGCCGCCGTTCCTCCCCCAGTGTGGCCGCCGCTCCTCTCCCAGTGTGGCAACCACCACTCCCTCCCAGTGTGGCCGGGCCGCCCCTCCCCCAGTGTGGCCACCGCTCCTCTCCCAGTGTGGCCGCCGCTCATCTCCCAGTGTGGCCGCCCTCCTCTCCCAGTGTGGCCGCCGCTCATCTCCCAGTGTGGCCGCCGCTCCTCTCCCAGTGTGGCCACCACCACTCCTCCCCCAGTGTGGCCACCGCTCCTCCCCCAGTGTGGCCACCACTCCTCCCCCAGTGTGGCCACCACTCCTCCCCCAGTGTGCGGGAGTTAGCTAACTTCAGAGCATTTATCTCAGAGGTGCGCTCTGATCCAGGGACGTTAACCTCACTGAGTTCTCAGATATCCGAGCTTTTCTCCAGCCTTGAACGTATCACATGCCTTTTACGTCAGACTCTGCATTAACAGCCTGTGTGTAGGATAGGACTAATGCAACAGTTCCTGAGGTACAGCGCCACCTGTAGGCGGCTCCCTCCGGCTCTGTCCGATGAACAGAAGCTAACTGCTGCTAACGGAGGTTTTGCTTTGCATAGAAACATGTTGTAGTTGCTTCTGTGCTGAAAGCTGTTTGTCTGCCAGAGAGTCGGTGCTTCAGATGATGCAGGCCGGTCAGCGGGTGGTGGATAACCCCATCTACCTGAGCGACATGGGGGCGGCGCTGACAGGAGCCGAGTCCCGGGAGCTGCAGGACGTCCTGGAGGAGACCAATGTAGGAGCCCCTCCTTGTGAGAGCAGGAATCGTTTTTCCTCTTATTGCAAAAACCATGAAGTGATTATTTGTCCCTGCAGATCCCCAAGCGTCTCTACAAAGCTCTGTCTCTGCTGAAGAAGGAGTACGAACTGAGCAAACTGCAGCAGCGGCTGGGCCGTGAGGTCAGAGGTCACAGAGCGCGTGCTGCCTCTGCACAGCTCGCCATGTGTGCTCACTAACCCTCTGCTGTGCTACAGGTGGAGGAGAAGATCAAGCAGACCCACAGGAAATACCTCCTGCAGGAGCAGCTGAAGATCATCAAGAAGGTAGAGGAGAGTTTCATCATGCTATGGGATCACTTTTAAAATGAAACGGCTCTTCATTGGGTTACCATGGCAACAGGTTCGTTTTACCAGCACAGCCGGTTTAGATGGAAAGGTCCAGGTATTGCGGACAAGCTGGAGTCTTCCTAGACCTGAACGCTCTAGATGCAATTTCTATGGCTGATCTAGATCGTAGATCACAGATCTAAGAGAAAAACTCATCTGCACTGAAACATCTGTGAGCTGTGGACCCTTTCCCCTGAAAAAGAGCAGAGCTGGTCAGACCTTCTGTCCCGGTCTAAATAAAGACCAACGGCCCCCGTAGCAGCAAACGCAGCGTCAGCAACATGGCTGCATGCTGGCTGCTGCTTAAGGAGGCCCTGTGGGTCTAACTCCCTGCCCCTCTCACTCTCTGCCCCTCTCCTCCTGCCCTCTCCTCCTGCCCCTCTCTCCTGCCCCTCCTCACTCTCTGCCCCTCTCGCTCTCTGCTCTCTCCTGCACCTCTGCTCCCTGCCCCTCTCACTCCTGCCCCTCGCTCCTGCCCCTCTCCTCCCACCACCCTCGCTCCCTGCCCCTCTCCACTCTCTGCCCCTCTCACTCTCTGCCCTCTAACTCCCTGCCCTCTCACCTCTGCTAGTTCCCTCTACTCTCTCTGCCCCTCTAACCTCCCTGCCCCTCCTTCACTCCCTCTCTGCCCCTCATCCCTGTCTCCTCTAACTCCCTGCCCCTCTAACTCCCCAGTTCCCTCCTACACTCTCAAGTTCCCTCTAACTCTCTGCTGCCCTCCTCTCTCACCTCTGCCCCTCTCACTCTCTGCCCCAATCCCTGCCCCTCTAACTCCCCTGCCCCTAAACACCCCTGCCCCTGCGGGTCTCACTCTCTGCCCCTGTGGGTCTCACTCCCCTGCTCCCCCTGCCTCCTCACCCCTGCCTGTGTCTTTAGGAGCTGGGTCTGGAGAAAGACCTACAAAATAGCTTACACGAAGACAAATCTCAGGGAGAGGCTGAAGGACCGGAACGTCCCTGAACACATCATGGAGGTGATCAACGAAGAACTGAACAAGCTGGGGCTGCTGGATAACCACTCCTCAGAGTTCAAGTAGGCCTGCTTCCAGGTTCTGGGCGGTTCTTGGTGGTTCTGGGCTCGATCCGATCTCTCATGGCTTCCTGCTCTGTGTTTCAGTGTGACCCGTAACTATCTGGACTGGCTCACCAGCATTCCATGGGGGACCAACAGCCAGGAGAACCTGTCCTTGGACCGAGCCAAGGAGGTTCTGGAGGAAGACCATTATGGGATGGATGATGTGAAGAAACGTATCCTGGTAGGAGGAGCTCTCTCAGCATGAATCCAGAGGACGCTGCTGGCTGTGGTACCCAGCCGTCTCTCTCTCTGCCCGCATTCAGGAGTTCATCGCCGTCAGCCAGCTGCGAGGCTCCACCCAGGGCAAGATCCTCTGCTTCTACGGCCCCCCCGGGGTAGGCAAGACCTCCATCGCCCGCTCCATCGCCAGGGCGCTGAACAGGCAGTACTTCAGGTTCAGCGTGGGCGGCATGACGGACGTGGCTGAGATCAAAGGACATCGGTGAGTAGCTGACTGAGGGCCCCGCAGCTGCCTGAGGGCCCCTCAGCTGACCTGGGGTGGGGGCCCCGCAGCTGACTGAGGGCCCCGCTGAACTGCATCCAGGAGCCGACCGGAGGCGCTTCATTCAGCGGAGCAGATCAGAGCTGCTCCCTTTGCCTTCATCCACAGAGGAACTTCAGCTTCTCAGTTCCTCCAGATCCCATCAGCCAATCGGTTCCTGTCAGTTCAGACATTATCAATTAATGGAGAAAGAAAAATTAATCTAAGCTTAAATTGGCCCCAAAAGCATCAGAGATGTTTAGACTGAAGTTAAAATCAGTCTCTGGTCTGATTTCATTTCCAGCTCTGGGAAAATAATCCGTTCAGGTTCTGCCTCGGTTCTCCGGATGGATCCTTTAGAATGTTCCTTTAGAATAATTTCCTTTTCTGTTCCACCCGTTTCTTCTTCTGGGTTTTAGTTGTTTTTATCTCTTTAACGCTGCTACCTGAACATCATGCAGTTAAACATGGATCTGAGACGCATCTGAATGTTTCCAGGAGAACATATGTTGGAGCGATGCCCGGGAAAATGATCCAGTGTCTGAAGAAAACCAAGACGGAGAACCCGCTGGTGCTGATCGATGAGGTGGGTCATCTGAGTGATGTGGGAGGGGCTGATTATTGTGATAAAGGCCCGGCGCGTCGCTCACGCCGTAACGGAGGTCAGGGTCTGACGCGTCCCTCATGCCGTAACGGAGGTCAGGGCCCGTCACTCACGCCGTAACGGAGGTCAGGGCCCGTCACTCACGGCGTAACGGAGGTCAGGGCCCGGCGCGTCACTCACGCCGTAACGGAGGTCAGGGTCCAATGCGTCGCTCATGCCGTAACGGAGGTCAGGGTCCAATGCGTCGCTCATGCCGTAACGGAGGTCAGGGTCCAATGCGTCGCTCATGCCGTAACGGAGGTCAGGGTCCAATGCGTCGCTCATGCCGTAACGGAGGTCAGGTCCACCTGAATCTCATCCAGTTTCTATTCTGGTTCTCCTGACAAACCAAACGATCCTAACGTAGTTTGCTCAGAATTGGATGCATCAGACGGACGGCCTGCAGTGGTCAGACAGCAGATGGTCTGTTGCTTAGCAACGCTGCTGCCTGCCCGCATGGCTTTCAGTTGTTCCGTCAAAGCTAGCGAAACTGATCCGTGCCAAGCTCGGCTCCTTACAACCGTTTCCACACTAGCACGGTTCCTCGCCTCCTAGTGGCGATCTACGGTACTACAGCTCTCTAGAGAGATACAAGCAAACCAACATGGCGGCGCCCGTAACCTTCAGGCAGCTTTTGGTGAATTTACTTGACAGAGTGGGCTTTTGGGAAGTGGATACGACAAACGATAGTCTAATCAGGACTTCCAGATGCAGGAAATGACGACAGACGTTCATCACACTGCTGAGCAGAATCCTCAGTGGGAATCGTGCGGCGCGGCAGGAAGCTAGGATTGTAGGAACCATTACGGAGGCGGGCTGCTCATAGAGAACTGAGCCAGAACTGAACCACGCCGAGCCCGACAGATGAACTAGTACCAGTTTAGCGCAGGTCAGTTGGGTCTGGCATGATTCAATCAGTTAGCGTTCCATTTACACTCAGCAGTTGCCGTGGTAACCGAGATTGGAAATGGAGCTACAGAATGCATGTTTGTGCTGTTGAACTCTAACCCCCAGGTGGATGGGGCTAGGCCGCGGTTACCAAGGCGATCCGTCCTCTGCTCTGCTGGAGCTGCTGGATCCTGAACAGAACTCCAACTTCCTGGACCATTACCTGGATGTTCCTGTGGACCTGTCGAAGGTGGGAGACGGATGGCGGCTCAGTTCGGTCCAAACCCTCTGGGTCCAGTTAGGTCAGCTGTGTGTGTTCCTCTCCAGGTTCTGTTTATCTGTACCGCCAACGTGACCCACACCATCCCAGAACCGCTGAGGGACAGAATGGAGATGATCAACGTGTCTGGATATGTGGCCCAGGAGAAGCTGGCCATCGCTGAGGTAGACCACCAAGACCCCAAGGAACCTAAGGAACCAGTCAGCTGGTTCCATCAGGGGCCCCAGGTTACCATAGAAACCTAGATAGCTGCAGAGCTAAAGCTGAACGGGGCAACCTCAGTCACTGATCCGGCCGGGAGCTGCTAGCCGGGCCGGAGCTGCTAGCCGGACCGGAGCTGCTAGCCGGGCCGGAGCTGCTAGCCGGGCCGGGAGCTGCTAGCCGGGCCGGG
>JAGKQL010000018.1:31248363-31280069 GCA_018398635.1 Cyprinodon brontotheroides
GCTGACCTCCCTCCCTGACCTCCGCTGACCTCCCTCCCTGACCTCCGCTGACCTCCCTCCCTGTCCTCCGCTGACCTCCCTCCCTGACCTCCGCTGACCTCCCCTCGCTGACCTCCCCCTGACCTCCCTCCCTGACCTCCACTGACCTCCCTGCCTGACCTCCCTCCCTGACCCTCCGCTGACCTCCCGTCCCCTCACCCGGTCCCTCAGCTCCACCTCCTCACCCTCTCCTCTGTCTCTCGTCCTCTCAGGTCTTCCGTAAAGTGGCGTTTCACATCGTGAGCGGAGTGCAGGACTCGGTGGCGGTGGCGCCAGACAACCTTTCGGATTATGTGGGTAAACCAGTTTTCACAGTGGACCGCATGTACGACGTCACCCCCCCAGGAGTGGTCATGGGCCTGGCATGGACAGCTCTGGGTAAGCGGCGGTCTGCGGCGCTGCAGCAACCATCAGTGCTTTAGGATCTGACTGTCTGATTGGTTGGCTCTGTAGGAGGCTCCACCCTCTTCATTGAGACATCGCTCCGCCGACCTCTGGGAGGGGCAGACACTAAAGGAGACGGTTCCTTAGAGGTTACAGGTCAGTGTTGTTTCTCAGCGCTCCTGCAGGTGGCGCTAGCTTCTCATCACGACTTATAAATAATAAATAAACCTGGAATATTCTGTCATCCTGAGGCTCTGATGTTAATCTTCATCAAAGATCTAGATCTAGTTCCTGAACAGACGGCTCCACTATAGAGACGGCACCTCAGCTGGGCAAATGACGCTGACCTTTGACCCTGTTCAGGCACTCAGTTCAAACAGAACATGCTAAGACTTTAACTTCCCTTCGATGTGATCACTGTGCTATAAATAGCCTGAACTGAAGTTAGCATTTATATAAATAATTCTCTATATTAATTATCATCCATGTTAGTGATGCTCCCAACCTTCCAGTATTTAGACGGATCCCATCCAGACTGAAATTACGTGAAAACAAAGAACTTTGATAACATTAAAAGAAAAGCAGCACAGATGTAGCTGAGTTGATTATTTAGCTTCAAAGTACGCAGCTCTGCATTAAAACCAAGGAGCCAGCTTTCTATTTTAACGGTTTTCATTTTCTAAGGAGCTGCGTTATTCAAGGCAGTACTTAGAGAACTAGCAACCCCTCAACAAAAATCATCAACCTGTGAAGGAATAAGCTAAGCCAGTACCTGCAGCACTGCTCAAAGCACACACAGAGGAGAGAGAGAGAAAGGAAGCAGATTCTTTAAAATTTATAACTGCTCTATCTGATAATGATCTACTAAAATGTAACCTTCTTTTGGGGGAGGAGAACTCTGTTAAAGTAATCCTGAAGGTTATTAGAAAAGTGGTCAGATAGCATTAAAGGCTGCTCATAAGCTATCGCCTTCAATGTCAGCATGGATGTTAAAATCTCCCATTACATCACAAACATCAGTTAAAGTCATTAAAGGTATAGAGCAGGATCTTTTATTTCTGAGTGGATCATCTCAGTCAGTGGTCCTCCTAACTGTCAATCATTCTGGTGATATGTTTCACGCAAGGGCCGTCCTACATACTTTTCGCCCATTAGCTTAACCTTTTTCTGTGCATGCACACTTTCAGGCATATATCTGTGGTGAGCCACGGTTTCCCCAGACGTCGGCTGAAGCTCATCTCTTTCTCATATGGATTTGTTCTTTGAAAATGGCCGATGGGCTTGTAAGTAGAAAAGTGTCTACGAAAGTGGATTAGAAGAAAGGAAAGTCCTCAAAAGAGGGCAGATATATCCCCAGAATGCTTCCAAGGAGAGAAAGTTCTCCTCCCAAAGCATTACAGGGATTTATCTGTCAGCAGCGCTTAACTAATAACAAAGATGGTGCAGGAACAGTGCAGTGTGGAGGAGGAGCTACGTGACCAACAGGGGGTGAAAAGTAGTGATCATCTGTGTCTGAACGGTCAGTTAACTGAGCTCACTATAAGTTCACTATAGAGTGCCGCTCTAGTGGGATGGAGGAGATTTAGGGGTTAGAGCGGACGGTCGGACACAGGAAGCTGGTATGACAACAGCAACTTTAAAAACGCCTTTTGGACTTGCCCATATGCTGTTCCCTCTCAGGAGCGGGAACAGGGTTGTTCATGTGCATTTGAGGGTCTTTTTGGGTATTCATTGGAAAATCCTCCACAATACCTTTAACTGGCATTTTGAGGAAAGAGATCTTATGTTAAATGTTTAATCGTTTTAACTTTTTCCTCCAACTGGAGGTATTTTGATTAGATTTTCATGGTTTACTCCTTTGGGAATCTTTGCTAATTTATTAGATTTTAGGTCGTGGGCAAGTCACTGTCTGGATGGAGTAAACAGTAGAGAAGCTGCAGAGAGGTCTGTTAAACTAGGACTCTGCTTCCTGGTCTGCACCCTGGGGGGTCAGGGGTTTGATTCCTAGTCCAGTCTTCAATGTTTTCCAGGCCAAGGACCCCCTAATTATATATATAGTGTTCTATCAAACTGGTCCTCTAGTAACTCTATTACAGATGGAGTAATGTAATCTAAAGTAATCCCTCCCTGGGATTATGAAAAGTATTTCTGATTGCTGGTTGATGGGACAGGTGTTGTGAAATGAAACGGTGCCCAGCTTGAAAGAGCTCCTGTGTATTCTTGAATGTGAGCATTGATGACTGAAAGACATCTTCTTGCCTCCATTTATCTGTTTCACAGTCTGTTGATTCATGTTCATGTGGATTTAAAGATTTCAATCAGTGGAAAATATTGCAGGGGGAATATATAAAAAGTCTAATCAACCAGAACTTTCGTGACCCCCATGCAGTACCTCCGCGGACCCCTGAGGGGTCACGGAGCCCCTGTTGAAGACCTACGTCCTAGAAGGAAGAGCTGCACCATCCAGTGTCTCAGAATCAGAGCAGGCTTTCCTGGTCTGTGGGTTCTGTCTGGCTCTAAACGACGGGGCCCCCAGGCTCCTCCTCTGGTGTCTAACGGTCCATCTCGTCTACAGGTCAGCTGGGGGAAGTGATGAAAGAAAGCGCAAAGATTGCTTCAACCTTTGCCAGAGCGTTCCTCATGGCCAAGGAGCCAGAGAATACCTTCCTGACCAGCTCCCACCTGCACCTGCATGTTCCAGAGGTAAAAGGAGTCCGTCCTACGATACTGGGATGGAAACATCTTTGATTCCTCAATGCGGAGCCTAACCTGACTCCTCTCCCTTACCTGACTCCTCCCACTGGTGGCCCATCAGCTCAGCTGACTCCTTTGTGGGGTAGGGGTGGGCATCTGTAGCTCCTCGAGCTAGCTGCTAGCTGCTCTAAGTGGCTGCAGGTTTAGGAAGGGCTCAGATATAACTGGTCAGATTTGGTTTGATCTGATGAGGATCCTGATGGTCCGTATCATGGGCTGTACCGGGGCTCCATCATTACATGCCCCCCCCTCCCTCCTCTGAATTTCCCTGAATCTCTTCCAGGGAGCTACTCCTAAGGATGGACCCAGCGCCGGCTGCACCATTGTCACAGCGCTGCTGTCCCTGGCAACCAACCGGTCTGTGCGTCAGAATGTGGCCATGACTGGGGAGGTGTCACTGACTGGAAAAATCCTGCCGGTTGGAGGAATCAAGGAGAAAACCATTGCAGTAAGAATCCCAAACACGCGCCGTTAGATTATTAGAACTACAACGGCGCTTCAAACATGGTAGATCCCTATGTGGCAGATCAGCGCACAGAAGAGACCAGAAGCACTTTGCTTTAATGCATCTGCAGTGTTAGCTGAGTGTTAGCTTAGCGCTAGCTGAGGCTTAGCTGAGTGTTAGCTTAGCGCTAGCTGAGCATTAGGTGAGTGTTAGCTTAGTGCTAGCTGACTGTTAGCTTAGTGCTAGCTGAGTGTTAGCTTAGCGCTAGCTGACTGTTAGCTTAGCACTAGCTGAGCCTTAGCTGAGCGCTAGCTGAGCGCTAGCTGAGTGTTAGCTGAGTGTTAGGTGAGTGTTAACTTAGTGTTAGCTGAGTGTTAGCTTAGCGCTAGCTGACTGTTAGCTCAGCACTAGCTGAGCCTTAGCTGAGCGCTAGCTGAGTGTTAGGTGAGTGTTAGCTTAGTGCTAGCTGAGTGTTAGCTTAGTGCTAGCTGAGTGTTAGCTGAGCATTAGGTGAGTGGTAGCTTAGCGCTAGCTGACTGTTAGCTTAGTGCTAGCTGAGTGTTAGCTTAGTGCTAGCTGACTGTTAGCTTAGCACTAGCTGAGCCTTAGCTGAGCGCTAGCTAACTGTTAGCTTAGCACTAGCTGAGAGCTAGCTGAGCGTTAGCTGAGCGTTAGCTAAGTGCTAGCTGAGTGTTAGCTCAGCACTAGCTGAGCCTTAGCTGAGCGCTAGCTGAGCGTTAGCTGCAGAGCCTCTGGTGAAGATGGTCTCATTACTGTCCATATAAAGACTGACCGTGGTCCTTTTTTTCCTCAGGCTCGTCGTGCCGGAGTCACCTGCATCATCCTTCCAGCAGAGAACAGGAAGGACTTCTCTGACCTTCCAGACTACATCACGGAAGGACTGGAGGTCCACTTTGTAGACCACTACAACCAGATCTACCCCATCGTCTTCCCACAGAACTAGGACTCCTGTTTCACTGCTGTCAAAGAGCATCTTTTCTAGGATCCCACAGCTGCCATGATCACAGACGTTGGTCAGGGCAGCAGAAGGAGGACCGATGTTAGGGCGGGGTCACTGGATCAGAACCGACAGAGTTCTGGGACAGTTCAGAGACTGCCTGCTGGCCTGGTGCTGCGGAGCAGGAGTCTGAGGAATAGCTCTCCATCCACACCTTAGAGGGTTGGAGAGGAGCAGATGAAGCCGTTTATATTTAAATAAAGGAAAAGAAAGAACTGATGGAAACGAGTCACTGAGTCCAGACCTTGTTTATCTGGGAGTGATAAGCCCCGCCTTCTGGAGCCCAGTCCAATCACACGTCTCGGTTTCTTCCTATGGTTGTTAGTCTAATCAGGCTGATACTGGGAACCAGAGGGTGAGGCGTCTCCTCCCCCGTCCTGCGCTCCGCCCTCCATGTGAGGAAGAATGCGATGATCTTCTGCACAGTGATCAAATGTTGGTTTTAGTAAAGCAGTGGCCTGATGAGGAAATGGGCGGAGCTGGAACTCCTGACCAATGAGAGGTGAAGGCATCATTTCATCACAGATGTGCCAGTAAGGGACTTTAAAGCAACGTAGCCTTAGCAGTTAGCTATTAACCTGTTCAATATTTAACCCTTACAGCGCCGCCAGCGTGCATTAATAACCGCGTCACCTGGAAGCCTCGTGCTGAGCTGTAATGGTGTGGAGCGGCCACTAGGGGTTATACCTGCCTGGAAACAAAGCGTTAGACCAGGCAGGTCCAACTTCCTGCTGAAATAATCCAAACCTCTTGGTCATTGCTGAGCCGGTTTGGCTTCATCCTTCAGTCCTTCTGCTGGTTTATACTACTGTTGGGTTTCTAACAGTTTAAACGCCCATATATGGAGTTCCTGGACCAGTCTGGTTGGTCTAATGCAGCGTAACCAATTAAAAATCAGCTTGGTTCGAATACAGAAAATCATCAACCAGTAAAGGTCTGGAGACATTTTTCTATTACTTTAAACAGAATTTAACCTGAAATAAACAAAGGTTTTATGAATCCATGTTATACATTAAATTAATCAATAAATCTAAAGTTTTTGAAGTAGAGAACAACAATGTGTTCCGTTTGGTGGTATATAGATAATTTCCTGGTTCCCCATATTTCTCAAACCCCCGAACTGACATTTGGTTTGTTATTTTCTTTCTTTCTGTCTTAATGTTGGCAGTGGGCTTTAGGCTGCCCTGCAAGGCTTTTAAACCCTGGTTTAAACCGGAGACCAAGCCAGCTCTCAAAGCACATATCAAGGAGCTCATTTTGAGCCTGGATCCAGATTTCTTTCGTGTTTGATTCTGTTCATGGTGGGAGAATCCTGCTTGCACAGCAGCAGGTTGAGCCAAACATCCTCTAAATGTGCAGGGTCATCTTTTGAGCACGCCATTTCACTTTTCTTTCACCAGTTCACAGAAGTTCTTCCAGCAGTCCACACACTTTCTTCTCTTTTTTTTCTTTGGTCTTCTCCTTCTTTCCCATCGCCGCTTCTTGCTACAGGTTTGCTCTGCTGTGTCTAAAAGTAAAGCAGCAGCAGCAACCCAGACTGACAGCTCATTGGCTCATTTTGATCACGCCAGCCTGGAGCCGGACGCCTCCCCAGGGCTTTAACCAGATTAACAGGAGAAGAGGGAGCAAGGGAAGTTAGACACTGCTGTCAGACAACATGCTGTAATTTATAAATGTAAAATCTATTTTGCTTTCCCTCTCCCCTGGGCTGCCACCTTTATCGTGGTGGAGGGGTTGCAGTGTCCCAATGACCTCAGGAGCTATGCTCTCTGGGGGCTTTATGCCCCCTGGTAGGGTCCCCCAAGGCAGACAGGTCCTAGGTGAGGGGCCAGACAAAGAGCAGCCCAAACAACCTTATGATGAATACAAGAAATGGACATAGTGTTCCCTTGCCCAGACGCGGGTCACCGGGGCCCCACTCAGGAGCAAGGCCTGGATAGGAAGGGGGACCCATGTTTCAGCCCGATGAGGAAACATGGGTCCCCCTTCCTATGGGCTCACAGCCGAGTGTGAAGCAGCCGGGATGAAGATCAGTGCCTCCAAATCAGAGACCCTGGTCTGGAGCCGGAAAAGACAGGGAGTGCCTCTCTGCTGGGAGGATGTGCTGCCCTCAGTGGAGGATGTTGGGATCTTGTCTTCACCCAATGAGGGCAGATGGAGCTGGAGGTCGATGGGCTGGATTGTTGCGGCGCCTAGCCGTGGTGCTGCACCGTCTGTGGTGGTGAAGAGAGAGCTGAGCCAAAAAAGCAAAGCTCTGATTTAGCGCCACCCACGCTTTCTACCCTCATCTATGGTCATGACCGAAAGAACCAGATCCTGGATCCAAGCGGCTGAAATGAGTTTTCTCCAAGATGAACATTTCTGCAGTGGTGGCTGACATGATGCAGAAATAATTAAATTAGACACGTCTATTTTCAAAAATGTCTTTGTTGCTCCTATTCATAAAAAAGGCCTGTTATCTTCGAGAAGAAAACCGCTGAGTCATGTTTGACCTGATGCAGTTTAGGCCGTGCTTTAGTCACTATTTTGATTTATATTTTCAGAAACCTGAAGGTGTTCACTTTCAAATGACGTATCTAACATGTACAGTTGCTTAGTTATGATCTTTTCCATTTGGGTTTGCAAAAGGCGAGGATTACATTCCTGGATGTTCCACTTCTACGGCGTCTCACTGCTCTTCAATCCCGCCATGGAATCCATTTTTTATTTCATTTTATAATCTGATCAAATCTACTTTTAACACTAAGTTTTGACTTTTGATGGAAAGTTAAGTCCAAACAGGTTTGACAGACATTCTTTCTAACCCAAGAATTTTAGGAGCGATTCCTTTGTTTTTCAAATTAATCATCTAAAGAAAAAGCTCCTAATCCACAGTGGGTTCATCTGATATGCATGGAACACGTTTAATGTCCAGCCAGGAAAACTGACAAGGATCCACCCCCCCCACCGGGTACAGAGTTTGCCATAATACACGAGGTAGAGAGGTCACTTATCAGGACACTACCAGGTGGTTATTGTTTATGTTTTTATAAATACATTTCCAGTGTTGGCGAAGGTCCAGACGCTCTGGAATCTGGTTGATTATCAAGGATCATGGCGGCCCGTTGCATAGCAACCAATCCCAAAAAGTCTTTGTTCCAATTCTGGACATCAAAACGATTCTAGTTCCTTTCCTTCCAGTTCAGCAGTATTATACGTTTGGCTGCTAAAGGCCCAGTGATATGATATAGTCCACATTCTGTGATGTAAGCAGACAATCCAGAGGAGAAGTGATATTTCTATATCTAGTAGATGAGACGCTGTGTCAGTTATGTTCCTCCAGAATGTTTGGACAGGAGGACACGTCTAAAGCACATGCAGCAGTCAGGGGTGCCCCCCCCGCCTGAATCCGCGCCTGGCAGTCTGCCCTCAGACCCACAGCCAGGCCAGCACACGGCAGCAGGTGTAATTTATGCCTCATTTGTTATTTTAAGCTGTATGATTTTATATTTGGACATTTTAGTGTTTTTTAGCAGTGCTGCTTTGCACTGTGCGTCAGAAATGGGCACACCGATGTCTTTTACACATTGGTTTTTGTTACATATTTATGGTCTGCTTCAGTTTTAAACAATAATCTGTATATTTTTGACACGGTGCTTCTGTTCCCAGCAGCATGTTTTAATTTATCCTTAAAGTCCTTTTTGTCCCTCAGGCTGTTTTCTTGAGATAGTGAGGATTTCAGAATGGATTTAATCTGTAAGTGATTAAAACATTCTGTCACTGAGGCTATACTCTGTTTTTAAATCACTAAAAGGAATTATTCTTTTTCCTTTTATAATTAATTGTGATATATTTAGAATATTGTTTTGTTGCCACACTTTGTTCTTTAGAATTTTTTTACCTGCCATAAAAAGCGTGTTAAACCGTAGGGGACAGGAAGGTAGGATTATCCATGAAGTATTTATGCAGCATTTAGATGATATTAAACCATTAGTTGCCTCAGGGCTGAACCAAACCCTGAGTTCTATTCTTTTACTATTTTTTCTTGGAGTCATTCCAAACTGTCAGTCTCTCTAAAGTTGCTATATTCCCATTTTAAAGGATATATTGAATTAAACATAATATAATATAAATAAACATCTAGTAAGCCAATTCCACCTTTATTTCAGCTTGGAATTAATTTCTTATAACTGATTCTAGGTTTCTTATTTCTCCACATAAAGTCTGTGAATAGTTTATTTATATATTTTAACCATTTTATAGGACATTTAAGAGGAATTGATGAGATTATAAAGGTCAGTTTTGGTGAGAGAAATGTTTTTAAAGTCTCCATAGTGAAAAGGCTAATATTGTCCATCATTTAAGGTCTTATTTTTTTACTAACATTATTTATATTCAAGCTAACCGTAGTTTCTATAGGAAACTTTATTTTAATTCCAGGTTAAGTCATCCCTTCAGGCTTCCAGTGAGAAACGGCAGTTCTAAGGTGTGAAAGTATTGGGATAGCTTCACTATTTATATAGTTTACCTTAAATCCTGATATAAGCCAAAGGCTTCAATTAGTTCAAATAGTTTTGGGATGGATTTTGTAAATTCATGATAGTTATTAAAATATCATCAGCAAATAGGTTCAATTTAAATTCATAATTGGCGACATTAATTCCTTTAATAACCTTTTCTATCCGAGTCGCGCCTGCTAGGGGTTCCAATGCGAGGATAAGAAGTAGAGGCGACGGCGGACACCTGCGGACCGCCGGACACCTGTGGACCGCCAGACACCTGTGGACCGCCGCACACCTGTGGACCGCAGGACACCTGCGGACCACCGCGACACCTGTGGACCGCCGCACACCTGTGGACCGCCGCACACCTGCGGACCGCCGGACACCTGTGGACCGCCAGACACCTGTGGACCGCCGGACACCTGTGGAGCCATAGAAGCGCCTGGGTTCAGATAAGCACGCCGTTACTTTTTATTCTTTGCTTACTGGTTTGATGGTTTGATGCTTTAACCCGTTTAACTAAATCTGAACTAAAACCATGTTTAGAAAGAACAAAAAACAAATATTCCCATTCTACTCTGTCAAAGGCTTTTTCAGCATCCAGCGACACAGCAATGGCTGGACGCTGATATTCCTCTTCATTACATGCAGTAGCCTCCTCCTCCATTTGGCTTTTAACAAATCCAGTTTGATCTATCTGTATTCATTTAGGGATCATCTATTCGTTTAGAAAGTATTTCTGCAAATAACTTGTAATCATTGTTTAGAATGCTCAGTGGTCTATGATCACTCATTACCTGAGATAAGGAGGCCTGCCGCATAGATTGCTTTTCTATGATGTCATTAAACAGTCTGGTCAGAAATGCGACGAGCTCATCTTGAAAGCATTTAAAGAATTCTGTTGCGTATTCATCCTCTGACATGGAGGTGCCTGCACTTGGGGCGCCCGTCTGCCTGGCTGTGTGCTTCTCCTAGACGGGGTCAGCCTGTGGAGCTGGTTGACAGCTGCCTTTTGTATCTATGCTTCTTTCTATGTCTGCTTTCTGTCTCCTTGAACCCCAGTAGATGGCCTCAGCAGATGGCCGCCACACTGAGCCTGGTTCTGGAGGTTTCTTCCTGTTCCAAAGGGAGTTTTTCCTCTCCACTGTCGCTACAAGCATGCTTGGTGTGAGGGATTGCTGAAGAGTCAATGAGTCGATGCAATCAGCTGGTTTTCCTTAGATAGAAAACTTTGAATCAATCTGACTGGATGATCTGGTGAACTGGAAAGTGACCTGAGATGACATGATGTGAATTGAGCTATAGAAATACACTGAATAGAATTGAATCACTTCCTGATGTTTTTCTGTTAGTTACATTTTATTGCATTTTTTAGTTTCCTGTATAAATTCCAGGCCTTCTAAAGACTCACTAACTTTTTTTCCATAGACGCTAATGTAACATTTTCAAAGATTTTTTCCATATTATTCACCTTAAGCTCTCTGAGTTCTAAAGGTTCCTTTAGTAATTTACAAATGTTTCATTCTTTAGTTTAGGGTCATTTATTAACGCTCCTCTCATCATAAATTGATCAGATTGATTGACGGTTTTGCTGCTGTTTCAGTTTCAGTGTGAGCAATTTTCCTGCCTTGTTTCCTGCTTCATAAAATAGTTTTTGCGACAGGAAGAGGACCTATGAATTTTCCTCATGGAGAATTGTTTGTACTTCTGTTTTACATGCTAGCATGTCTTTTTTAACATTTTCATTTTTAGGATCAGCCATGTGTTCAATCTCTAATAACTGGAGTTTTTCTGTTAGATCAGTTTTCTGCTTCTCTTTTTTCTTGGCAGTTGAATAATCCATCCTCTACAGGAAGCTCTGCATGCTTCCCATACGGTCTGGACAGAGTCTACAGAGTTGAGATGGATTTCAGAATACTATTGCTGTTATTTTCTATCATTGATACAAAGGAATGATCTTTCAGAAATAAATGATTAAATCTTTATTGTCTGTCATTAATATCCTGCAACCCAGTTGAAGATATTAGAACAAAGGAGCATGATCTGAAATAATAATATGATGTATTCTGCATTCCAGTAGGTTACAGATCATCCTATGTGGCAAAAGAAAATAATCTATTCTAGAATAAGAGCGATAGACATGTGAATAATATGTATATTGATGCTATCGGGGTTAACCATACGCCATATATCAGATAAACCTAACCTAGATAAATCTTAGTGCGTTTGACAGTCCTCTATCAGACGGGAGGGGACCAGTCCATCCGTCTAACGTCGCATCACTGACGACATTTAGGTCAGCAGCCGTCAGAATGGGAGAATCTGCAAACTCTGCAAGTAATTAATGTAAATTAGATAGGAAAGTGGTTTGTTCCATGTTTGGTGGATAAACATTGACAATTTTACATCTTTCATTTAGTAAAAATCCTGATATCATTAAATATCTACCTTCTTTGTCAACTATCTGCTTTGTTACAGTGTTACAGTATTAATATGCTAACCCCTCCCATTTCCAGGGGCAGAGAAGCCTGACCCCCCCGTCTTTGTTTTAGTTTTACTGACTCTTTCTGATCTGAGTGGGTTTCCTGTAGTGAAGCTATATCACAAGCAAGAGGTTTCAAGTGTGTCAGAATTTTATATCTTTTAGTTTTATTTGATTCACCTTTAACATTCCAGGAAATCATATTCATGTTTTACTCATCGACCAATAAAAAAAAACTGATAATAGTTCAATAAACTCTGGTGAAGGAGAGACACACACTCTTAAAAACACACACAAAGAAAATTTTCAAAAGGCAACCGAAACAAAAACAGAAAAGTGGGAAAAACTAAAAAGATGGGAAGTCTGTGGAAAAAAACAAAGTGCAGACGCCATCTTACCGCTTTCAGCCCTAAATTGTGAACTTTTTTTTTTTCTTCCCTGTTCAAAGGGAAGTTTTTCCTTTCCCCACTGCCATGCTTAGTGTGAGGTGGGATTGCCGCAAGAGTCACTTCCAGCTTTGGCGTAATCTGTGCCGGGTTTCCTTAGCAGTAGAAAACTTTGGAATCAATCTGCTGACTCGGATGATCTGGCTGATCTCGGACTAAGGAATAGTGACCTCTGAGATGGCTTGCTGATGTGTGAATCGGGGTTTCCTTTATAGAAATGCAAACCTTCATTGAGGGAAACCAGCGTAAGACTTCTCCTGTACCTTTCAGGATCTGCCTGCAAGTATTGAGGTCCTGGGCTGACCGTCTGGTGGATGTAGACAGATATAAAATGCAACTTTACTAAAATTATGCTTGCAGTTAAATGTATTGATTAAAAGCGCCATTTTGTGGCCCAAACCTTACTGAGTGTAACTAGTGACTCCTAGTGACTAGTGACTATCCTGCTAGTGACTAGTGACTATCCTGCTAGTGACTATCCTGCTAGTGACTAGTGACTATCCTCCTAGTGACTATCCTGCTAGTGACTATCCTGCTAGTGACTATCCTGCTAGTGACTAGTGACTATCCTGCTAGTGACTATCCTGCTAGTGACTATCCTGCTAGTGACTAGTGACTATCCTGCTAGTGACTAGTGACTATCCTCCTAGTGACTATCCTGCTAGTGACTAGTGACTATCCTGCTAGTGACTAGTGACTATCCTCCTAGTGACTATCCTGCTAGTGACTAGTGACTATCCTGCTAGTGACTAGTGACTATCCTCCTAGTGACTATCCTCCTAGTGACTATCCTGCTAGTGACTAGTGACTATCCTGCTAGTGACTAGTGACTATCCTCCTAGTGACTATCCTCCTAGTGACTATCCTGCTAGTGACTAGTGACTATCCTGCTAGTGACTAGTGACTATCCTGCTAGTGACTAGTGACTATCCTCCTAGTGACTATCCTCCTAGTGACTATCCTCCTAGTGACTATCCTCCTAGTGACTATCCTGCTAGTGACTAGTGACTATCCTGCTAGTGACTAGTGACTATCCTGCTAGTGACTAGTGACTATCCTCCTAGTGACTATCCTGCTAGTGACTAGTGACTATCCTGCTAGTGACTAGTGACTATCCTCCTAGTGACTATCCTCCTAGTGACTAGACCATGTCATAATCTGGGCTGGATGATCCAGGTCTCAGGTCCATAAGAACAGATTTGCTGCAGAAAGATGGAGACCAAAGATGGAAGTTCTGATTCTTTCTGTTCTTCATCAGGAATTATTGTAATCAGACAGACCTGCTGATGAGCTTCATCATCCTCAGCAATCAGCCTTCCTCACCTGGCCTCCAGTGATAATAAATAACCAATAACTAACCAACCAATAACCAATAATTAACCAATAATTAATCGATAAATAACCAATAATTAACTCATTATTTTGTCCCCTTTATGTAAAACCAGGAACTCTTCTAATTTCAGAGAGAAACCGATGAAAGCCTGAATTTCTAAATCACACAGAATCTTTGATCTTTAAAGAACGCGCGTGCCCCATTGTTCTGCGTAATGTTACGTCACCAGTGAGGGATTAGCTGTTCCTTTAACAAGAAGCAGCAAATTGAAGAAGGTTAGAGTGAATTTCTCTTTGGCTGCAGCCATGATGAGGAGCAGCTCCTGCAGCTCCTGCAGGGGGAGGAGTCAGTCCGGATGCAGGAGGAGAAGCAGCTGATGATGGGATGTAGGAGGTCCACCTGATCCTGCTAACATCAGCCTCCTCCTCCAGCCTCCTCCTGCCTCCTCCAGCCTCCTCCGGCCTCCTCCTGCCTCCTCCTCCTGCCTCCTCCAGCCTCCTCCGGCCTCCTCCTGCCTCCTCCAGCCTCCTCCGGCCTCCTCCTGCCTCCTCCTCCTGCCTCCTCCTCCGGCCTCCTCCTGCCTCCTCCTGCCTCCTCCTGCCTCCTCCAGCCTCCTCCTCCTGCTTCCTCCAGCCTCCTCCTGCCTCCTCCGGCCTCCCTGTGGCCGCGCAGCTTCGGCTCGGATCGGAACCAGGCGCACCGTCCTGTCCTGTCGGCCCCACCAGGTAACGGAGCCTCGGCTCCATCGCGCTGTTCTGCTGCCGCCCGGAACCGATCGCTCTGGTTCTGGGGTTCTGCTCGCATATCGGTTCCGATGGAACCCAGTCCCTGATGATGAGGAGCCAGAGGTGTGAGAAGGTCCGGGTCCGGATCTAGATCTAGATCCAGATCTAGATCTAGATCTGGATCTAGATCTAGATCCAGCAGAAACAAAGGAAAGGCCCAAACAAACAGCTTGTTTCTGCTGACAGGCAGCAGAGCTATAGCAGCTCTACATGTTTGTTTCTCCCATAGAGACATTAGCTCCTTTATTATAGATCTATTCCACATAGAGCAAAATATCTCACATTTTATTATTTCATTCCTTAAAGAGGAAGAAAGTCCCAGATGTCTCAGAAAATCAGAATGAAGTGAAAAATGAGCAGAAACTGGAGATGTTGCCCCAATTAACTCCTAATTGATTCCTGGGGCTGTGATTGGCTCTCAGTCAGTAGAAAAAACAAACTGCTGAGTTTCCTCCCTCTGCAGGAGAGGAAGCTGCAGCTCGTTGGTTGGTTGGTTGGTTGGTTGGTTGGTTGGTTGTTTGGTTGGTTGGTTGGTTGGTTGGTTGGTTGGCTGGTTTGGTTGTTGGTTGGTTGGTTGGTTGGTTGGTGGCAGCTGGGCGGCTGCAGGAGAACATAATGAAAGAAAGAATTCAAAAGCCATCCAAACAAAAATCTGCTGTCAGAGTAATTCTACATTTACAGTTTCTGCAAAGTGCCCAGAGATGATATCAATCAATTATTGATATCAATTAATGCGTTATTAATAAATCTAATTGAATGATAGCAGTATGGAACCATGCAAAGTGTTTACTTTTGATCATTTATGGTGTTTGTAAAATATTTTGACAGTAAAAAGGACCAAAAACATCCAGTGACTTTCAGCTTAAGTCAGACTCAGGATTCCCAACGAGTGAAGCTTATCTATCTCCCTATTGATTAATATAGTTCAATTCAGTTTATTTATATAGCACCATTTCACAACACGAAGTTATAAAAGGGGTCCCTTTATGTCCCTCCAGCAGTCTAAGCCTATAGCAGCAGAATCCATAGAGATGACTCAGGATAACCCTGTGGAGCCACCTCTAACTAGAAGCTTTTATCAAAAAGGAAAGTTTTAAGCCCTAGCCTCCTAAAAGTAGACAGGGTGTCTACTCTACCACTAGGACTAAAACTGGTAGTTGGTTCCACAGAGTAGGAGCCTGAGAACTAAAGATCTCTGCCTCCCATTCTACTCTTTAGAAATTCTAGGAACCACTAGTAAACCTGCAGATTGAGAGCCAAGTGCTCTGTTAGGAACATAAGGAACAATCAGATCTCTCTGATATCAGATGGAGCTTGGCCATTTAAGGCTTTATATGTGAGAAGGAGGATTTTAAATTCTATTCTGGATTTAACAGGAAGCCAATGAAGAGAAGCAGGTGATAGGAGAGATATGATCTCTCTTTTTCATTTTCATCAGAACTCTGGCTGCAGCATTTTGGATCAGCTGAAGGCTTTTAACTACAGTTTGTGGACTTCCTGATAGTAAAGAATTACAATAGTCCAGCCCTTGAAGTAACAAATGCATGGAACTGGTTTCTCAGCATCACCCCTGGACAGGATATTGCTCATTTTTTGCAAATATTCCTCAGATGAAAGAAGGAAATTCTAGAAACCTCTTTGATATGGGATTTAAATGACAGGTCCTGATCATCAAAAATAACACCAAGATTTTTTTTACTTTATTATCTGAAATCAGCTTAATCCCATCCAAAATGAAGTGACTCGCTAATCAGCTTTTTCAGCGACTCTGGTCCGCAAAGACTGCGCAATTCTGTTTTGTTCCCTGCACAATTCCGTAGCCAGAAAAGTTAAGAGCTTCATCCAGGTTTTTCTGGTTCCTCAGACATGCCTGTAATCTATGTAATGGGTTAGCTTCATCTGACCAGACGACAAGATATGGATCTGGGGTATCATCAGTACAGCATAACAGTGGAAATTAATCCCACTGCTGTTCTAACAACCCTACCACATTATGGGATCTATAGATATAAAGTGCAAAAGAGAATTGGTCCTGCAGCCACTGATCCAGTCGTGACTGAAAGATTGTTGCTCCTCCTCCTCACCCAGAAATTCTGGGTCTCTGAAAATTTCAAATAACTCTCTGAAGGAGTTGCCTCATTTATGCTCGAATAATCATAATAAAGTTTCTGTAAATAAACCACATTTAAAGATTTTAATTTTTTCCCCAACTGGAGTTTTATTTTAATTAGATTATCATGATTTACTCCGTTGGGAATCTTTTCTAATTGATCAGATCTTGGTCGTGGGGAAGACGCTGTCTGGATGGAGTAATGAGTGGGTAACAGTAGAGAAGCTGCAGAGAGGTCTGTTCAGGCTAATTTATGCTTCTGATGCATGGCCTCAGCAACCGTCCAATCTGTCTCTGTGTGCGACCACGCCCTCTGCACAGAGGTTCTGCACCCGTCGTCACACACCGCAAAAAAATCCTGACTACACGTCAGACGGTCGCAAACTCGCACAGACCTCAAGTGGGTAGACATAAAGCAGCTGTAATTGGTCCTCGGTATATCTTTCCAGCTGTCTGTGTGGCATCCTTCTCGACTTGGTGCCATTTTTAAAAACCGAGGAGTAATAACAACAAAGGACAACTATGATGAAAAGGTTGATCGAGGAGATAGTTCAGAGGTACAACCAGCTGTACGATCCTCAGATATGTTGCTGTTAAGGGAGAATAAAACACTCCCGCCGCCGCCGAAGAAGCTCCCCCTAGTGCTTTGGCAGGAAACTGCTGTGCCTCCCTAAGAAATTCCAGACTGACCTTGCAGAAGCATACCAGCAAAAACTGGTTCCCGCGACCAGACGCAAGTTTGACATTTGATTGGTGTGGCTCTGCAGTAAGCCTAACTCCGCCCTTTAAATCTGTAGGACTGTGCTTCCTGGTCTGCACCTGGGGGGTCAGGGTTTTCTGAGGACTAATAAATGTGGCCAGATTCCTAGAAAGAAGAGCTGCACCATCCAAAGTGGGATGGATGCCGCCTCCTCCTCAACCAGACCAGGCTTTCCCCAAAAAGGATTGCCAATTATTAATGTAGCCCACGCTGTTTTCAGGACACCACCTAGACAACCAGCGTAAGTTGAATGACTGACACGCGGCTAAACATGTCATCACCGGGTCAGATCAGGGAGGGGACCAGGAGAAAATTACGGAGTACCCACATTGTTTTCAAGCAAACTTACACAATCGGGGCAACACTAACTTTAGTGACACCTCCGACGGGCGAATCACGCGGGTGTCATACCGGCAGCGTGAATAACAATCTTACCGTATTTAACCTCTTATCCTTAGCCAGTAGTTTCAGGTAGGATTTGATGTCGGCCCGTTCTGGCCCCCGGCAAACATCTGACTATGGTCCCTGGTGTCTCTAATGCCACGCTTCTGACTATGGAGCTGCCCAATCACCAGAGTGGGCTTCTCAGTGGGTGTGTCACTGAGTGGGGAAAACCGTTAGAAAACGTGAACGGGTTGGTGGTGACCAGTGGGCAGAGATCCGCGACTACGCTTTCTGCGTACAGTTACCCAATCGCCTGGCTGCTCAGGCACTGCTGGAGGACACCTGATAAACCCTGAGAAAGTTCAACTAAAGTTTTTCTAAGTAAAGGAGGCTGCGGCCTTCCAGACCATAGACTTAGATCTGATGAATGATTATCAGGGATGTTCTGATCCAATGGTGAAACCGTGGCCCTCAGCATTTGGTCCTGTTAAAGCGGGCCGCCTGATAGAAGCTTTCTGTGGGAGTTCAAACTTTTCTAACATTCCACCAAAGGCACAGCGATGATGAACTGATGAAGGTTAGTCTGACGCTGGCATGACTCAGAACAGAGGACCCGTTGTTCAAGACAGATAGTGGGATTATTCAAAAGCGTTTATTTAAAATCCGAATGATCGGAGTAGCAGCGGCTAGGCGTCTATCACAGGAAACTGTAAAAGGAAACACAGGTTAGTGACCACCATAATCTGATGGAGGATGATAATGAACCCGTGAGTCACTACCCTGCTTTAAAACCTCAGTCCGTGTCCAAAGAACGATGTCGGTTCCCAGAGTGTCCCAGAGAGCGGAGAACAAACAGGAGTCAGAAGCCAGGTCTGGCAAACAGATCAGAGGAGGAAAGCTCAGAGGTGCAGGAGCCTGAAGATAATTCAGATGGGAACAGGCAGGCTCAGTGGTTGAGAGGCAGAACAGGTCAGGAAATCAGAAACACTATGATGCGCTAAAAACCCTCTCACCACTGGCAGGACAGAAACAAGAAAAATTGTCCCTGATAACTGGATGCTGGCACCTTAAATAGAGGCATGGGGAGGTGGATCAGATGAGCAGTGATTAGATACCAGGCGGAGTTAGACAGGTGAATGGAGTTAGTAATTAAGCCAGTCATCGGCGCCTAGATAGATTCTTGCTGATGTAAATATTCAGAGACGTTTTCTGAGGACATCTGGCTGATGACGCTCCTCCTTCTCCTCAGTCTCTTGATGTCATGGCCGTGGGGTGTTTGCTCGTCCTGGCCCTGCTGCTCCTGCCCCCCCCATCTGCTCTGTCTCCTCCCTGTCCCATCGGCTGCCGTTGCTACAGCCTTGCCGTGGAGTGCGGCTCCACCGACCTGAGGAACATCCCCAGACTCATCCCTCCATCCACCCAGGTAGCCATGCCTGTTTCCTCTGAGTTGCAAACATTGTCCGGTTTTATGGACTGTTTCTCTTTCTGCACACAGACCATCTTCCTCCAGGACAACGTGATCAGTCAGATTCGTCGAGTGGACCTCAGCCTGCTGAAGCAGCTCCAGTATCTCTACCTGCAGGTAACTGGTTCCTACATTCAGGTTCATCTCTGATTATCCGCCAAACGTCTCCTCCTCCTGCTGCTGTTTTCACTAATTGTTTCCACTAGTGATAGCAGTTGGTGCACCATCATACCTGCCTGTTATGTTTCTCAGCATTGGGGGGAGCCATGAGGAGTGGTGGCCTAGTGGTTAGTTAGGGCATAGAGCTTGGAATCCTATGGTTCTGAGTTCGAACCCCACTCCCACAGACTGCCACTCTGGGTCCCTGAGGAAGACCGTTAACCCCACACAGGCAGCCCTCAGAATCATAGACAGGTTTCAGGTATTACAGGGTAACAATGGAACCAAACGACCCATTCATCATCCGTTTCTATTTGCATGTTTCAAAGCAATTCAAGGCCTTGTCCATATAAGACTCAAAACTCACTGAGGATCCAGACATTTGAACTGAGAAAGCTTCCTGGAGAGGTGGAGAAACGTCTTCAAACCTTGGAAACCAAGTCCAGTGGATATTTTTTTGAATTTTTACGGAATCTGGGGAGTAATGGAACGACTCCTTGTTTCATCGTTGGCTTTAAAGGATCATTTTAAATATTTTAAGGCTTTGAATAATAAATCTTTGAAATCTTCCCAGAAAAACGTCAAACCGTTGGATAGAAACTCATCTTCCAGTTTATGGACCAACGGGTGGAGTCAGAAGCAACCAACCCGGTCACCCGCTGGTCCTTTCCCTCCATTTTTTTAACCCCTTCCTCCCTGACTGTCTGCTCTGCTTCTCTTCCAGAATAACAGCATCTCCGGCGTGGAGCCCGGGTCCTTCCAGAACCAGAACCAGCTGCTGGAGCTGGCCCTGAATGGGAACCGGATCCACCTGCTGACACCCAGCATGCTCCAGGGTCTGGACCAGCTGCGCATACTCTACCTGGCAGGAAATGACATCACACGCCTGCTGGACTTCACCTTCCAGGGATTACAAGTAAAGTCCACTCAGATTTATAGCTCTCACTTACTGCGCCTCGCGGGCTGCCGCCTGTTGCTTTATAATCTCATTGTTTATCAGACCCTGAAGGAACAGATTGCAGCAGGAAACTGTCTCCTTCAGGGAGCAGGCTGCGTGTTTTAGTCCCTTTCATTTTGTCTGTGATTCATTCCTCCTGCTGCACAGAGTAGAAAAAGCCTGGATCTTGGCTGGATTGCAGGAGCTTTAGCTTTAGCCGGCCTGCAGCACATCCAGCGGAGCCCAGGTACCAAACTGCAGACGTCTGCAGACCACCTACCAGCTCAGCTTCCAGCAGTTCTGGCTTCATAGTGAGGAAGCTCCGCCCCTAGAACCCGTAAAAACCTGCACCATTGCAAAATGCAAGCCCCCCCACCTGTCCTGCACTCTGAAAGCGTATCCCTGTCTTTGTTCCATCTCAGCTGATTACTCTCATGCACTTTATTTAGTGGTGAGCCGGTCTTCCCTCGCACGTCTCCAGTTGGTGCCAAATGCAGCTGCAGGCCTTTTAACTGGAGCTCACCAGGTGGAGCAGATGACTCCCATCCTGGCTGCCCTCCATTGGCTGCCTGCTCATTTTAGACTTCATTTGAAGATTCTTTTAGGTGTTTTTAAAAGGCTTTTGACTTTCCTGATATGTAGACCTCCTCTTGCTCATACTCAGTCTGCTTTGGTCTGCAGCGTCTGCAGGAGCTCCACCTGCAGCACAACAGCATAGAAGTGGTATCAGAGCAGGCTCTGGTCGGACTGACCTCTCTGGCTCTGCTTGACCTGAGCAGCAATAATCTCCACACCATCGGTCCCACATCTCTGCAGCCGCTGGTCAGCCTGCAGGTGCTGCGCATCACAGGTGAGATCCCACCTCATCGCTCACAGAGGAAGGTTCACCCATAGGTGGTCTTTTCCCAGACCTTCCTCTGAGCTCAGGGTGGTGTTACTGTCTCTGTCTGAAACCAGTCTGGGTTCCTGGTCCTACTGGTGAATCCACTGGGTCGTCCTTACACCATCATCCAGAACCACATGCAGGAAGTTGGTGTGAGAACAGCTCAGATGTTCGTAGCTAACGGATCCAAACAGGTTCATGTTCAACCATAGAGCTTCCGTCTAAAAGCTTCTGTGTTTCTAGGAAAACTGGCTGTAGCCGGTTTAGTTACTGAAACCATTTAAAACTGGTGAAAAAGTCTGTTTAGCTGATCAGTCGTTAGAAGGAACTGTCGTCCTCTAATATCTGAACCTGCTTAAAGAATAAAAGTTTCTGTCCTATTTTTCCGAAACGTTGAAACTCTGGGAAACAGTCTCTCACTTTTCATCCCAAAATGTTTCTTTTATTATCTGCTGTGTTTCATTAAGCTCATTTATTCCAGGAACTCGTTTTTTTTACCCAGTTTAATTAGCAGCAGTTTCAGCTGCTTTCATTGTTAGGATCAGGAGTTTTTCCGGGTCATTCCATCTCTTCCTGAGATCAGATGTGTTTTGGTTTAACCTCAGTCTGCCGTTAATCGTATTTCCTGTCCTGCAGATAACCCCTGGCGCTGTGACTGCGCGCTCCACTGGCTGAGGAGCTGGATGGACGAGGACGGTCAGCGCCTGCTCAGCTCCGCAGAGCGCCGCCTGCTCTGTCACGAGCCGCCGCGTCTTTCCCGACTCAGCCTGGTGGAGGTCCCGCCCAACAGCCTGGTGTGCATCCCTCCTGTCATGTTCACTGATGGTGCATCAGGCGGTTGGCCGTTCACTACTGATGGCGAGTCTCAGAGTGTTCATGTTCACTACTGATGGCGCATCAGCGTGGTACAGGTCACGGCTGATTGCGCATCAAGACGTTCCTGTTCACTACTGATGGCGCATCAGCCATTCAGTTTACTACTGATGGCGCATTAGGTGGTAAATGTTCACTACTGCTGTCGCATAAAGGCGGTTCATGTTCACTACTGATGGCGCATCAGGTGGTTCATGTTCACTACTGATGGCGCATCAGGCGGTTCATGTTCACTACTGATGGCGCATCAGGAGGTAAATGTTCACTACTGCTGTCGCATCAGGCAGTTCATGTTCACTACTGATGGCGCATCAGGCGGTTCATGTTCACTAGTCGCATCAGCCATTCATGTTAACTATTGACGTTTTATGAGCCATTCATGCATACTGAGCGCATCAGGCAGTTCATGTTCACTACTGATGGCGCATCAGGCGGTTCATGTTCACTACTGATGGCGCATCAGCCATTCGTTCACTACTGATGGCGCATCAGGTGAGCCATTCATGTTAACTATTGACGTTTTATGAGCCATTCATGCATGAGGAGCGCATCAGGCAATGTTCACTACTGCTGTCGCATCGGGAGGTTCATGCTCACTACTGATGCATGCATCAGGTGGTTCATGTTCACTACTGATGGTGCATCAGGTGGTTCATGTTCACTACTGATGGTGCATCAGGTGGTTCATGTTCACTACTGATGGTGCATCATGTGGTTCATGGTCACTACTGATGGCGCATCAGGCGGTTCATGTTCACTACTGATGGTGCATCAGGTGGTTCATCTGATGGCGCATCAGGTGGTTCATGTTCACTACTGATGGCGCATCAGGCGGTTCATGTTCACTACTGATGGTGCATCAGGTGGTTCATGTTCACTACTGATGGCGCATCATGTGGTTCATGTTCACTACTGATGTAGCATCATGAGGTTCATGTTCACTACTGATGGCGCATCATGAGGTTCATGTTCACTACTGATGGCGCATCAGGTGGTTCATGTTCACTACTGATGGCGCATCAGGTGGTTCATGTTCACTACTGATGGCGCATCAGGCGGTTCATGTTCACTACTGATGGCGCATCAGGTGGTTCATGTTCACTACTGATGGCGCATCAGGAGGTAAATGTTCACTACTGCTGTCGCATCAGGTGGTTCATGTTAACTACTGCTGTCGCATCAGGAGGTTCATGTTAACTATTGACGTTGCATGAGCCATTAAATGTTCACTACTGCTGTCGCATCAGGTGGTTCATGTTCACTACTTGACGTAGCATGATGCCATTCATGTTAACTATTGACGTTGCATGAGCCATTCATGTTCACTACTGCTGTCGCATCAGCCATTCCATGTTCACTATTGACGTAGCATGAGCCATTCATGTTAACTATTGACGTAGCATGAGCCATTCATGTTCACTACTGATGGTGCATCAGCTTAATGTCCAGGCAAATACTGAACAGTCTTACTGGGTTTGCTGGGTTTGAGTAGAAACGCCAAAGAAATTCCTGGATCTAGTTCCTGAAAGACCATGACCACATGGTGTCCACCTGTCCTCATTAGAGCCCAGACCACATGGTGTCCACCTGTCCTCATTAGAGCCCAGAACACATGGTTTCCACCTGTCCTCATTAGAGCCCTCATTAGACTGCCCCCAGCCTCAGTGAGACAGTTGGATGTGTCCCCTGTCCTCCAGTCCCTGTCTGAAGCTGTGTGAGGTCTGAGGTTTATTAATAGGCTTTGAAATGGTCGCTGTCTTCTGTTGCTGCGGTTAATAATAAACTGTTTCTCATTCTTTTCTTTTGTTGATCCACTTCCCAAAATGGCTCCCCTTATGGATGGCTATTAAATATTTCATACATATTTGTATTTTTTAATGATCTTTTTTTTATATATTTTAATGATCTGAATCCTTCATCCCAGTTTATTGTGCATCTAACGTAGCATTCATGCTAAATAGGTTGTTTTTTAAATGTTGTTGATGTTTTTGCTCAGAAAGAGCTCCTTCCATAAAGGCCTCCATTTCTGCAGGTGACCTGGAAGAAAGCGACCCAGAGTCAAGTAGTGGACGCTCCCAGGGCTCTGGTCCAGGAGCTGGGTACTGGTGCTGGAGGCGCAGGAGCAGAGGAGACATCTGACAGCAGAGTCAGCCTGCAGAAAACGGCCGGCGAGTACTTTGACCCCGACACCGGCAGCGGCATGCTTTTCCTCAGTAATGTGACCGTGGCACATGTAGGCTTTTACGAATGCGAGGCCTGGAACGCAGGAGGCGTAGCCAGGGTGACTTTTCAGCTCGCCATCAACTCTTCCTCCTCTTCCTCCATTTGGGCCTCGTGGTCTCAGGTGTCCTCTCCGTTTTCCCCAGCTTGGCCCTGGCTGAGAAGCCACGGTCCAGTCTTGGGATCCGATGTCAGCCGGGAGCCTCTGTACGCTCTGGGCAGCATGGCCTTCAGCGCTCTGGGAGCTGCCACGCAGACTGCCATTGCTGTGGGAATCTCCCTGCTGGCTTTGACCGCTCTGCTCCTGGTTGCCATGATCTACAGCCGTCACCAGCGAGACAAAGATGCTGATGGAGGTGAAAAGGTGCAAATTATCTGACTAAATGAAACAGCACAACACTCTATAGATTGACCAACACTCTATAGATTGACCAACGCCTATAGACTGACCAACGTCTATAGACCGACCAATAGACTATAGACCGACATTCAACGCTCTATAGACTGACCAACGCTCAACGCTCTATAGATTGACCAACGCTATATAGACCTTTATTCAACAACACCTCTATAGACTGACCAACACTCTATAGACTGACCAACGCTCTATAGATTCGACCAACGCTCTATAGACTGATTCAAACGCTTATAGAGACCCTCCTCATAATTATAGACCTACCAAGACTTATAGATTCATCTCAATTTCTATAGATCGACCAACGTTTATAGACCTATCAACACTCTATAGAACAACTCTATATAGACTGACCAACACTCTATAGACTGACCAACAACATTCTATATAGACTGACTCAAGACCTATAGACCAACACTCGCTATAGATTGACCAACGCCAAATATAGACTGACCAACGCCTATAGACCGACCAACACTCTATAGATTGACCAACACCTATAGACTGACTAACGCCTATAGACTCCACCAACGCCTATAGACTGACAACGCTTCTATATAGACCGATTCAACACTCTATAGACTGGACCTAAACACTCTATAGACCGGACTCAACGCCTATAGACCCAATTAACACTCTATATAGACTGACCAACGCTCTATAGACTGACTAACGCCTATAGACTGGGAACCAACACCTCTATAGATTTCGATTGAACGCCTAAAGATCGATCAATTCAACAGTTTCTGATGATGGTGCTCTATATGAAACAATCAGCCTTAATGGGAACAAATTAATGATAAAACTACAACAGACAATATAAGCAGAGTGTCTATAGCACAAAGTTGTGATGTTAGATATAGAAATATCTGCGCAGCAAAGAGCTAAGGGAAGACTATATAGCAGTTGACCTGGATTATTTGCTGGTTGCCATGTATCGCTGGTATATCCAGTGTATATTAATGCTAAAGCTAGCGCTCACTAACCTGCTCCCCTTCCAGAAAATTATAAAACAAAGCTTCATTTTTTGGTTGAAGGTTTCCCCTTTAAGCCATAATGATCAACTTTACCGAAACTAAAGGCTTTTATATTTGAATCTGTTAATTTAAGCAAAAACAAACAGGAAATCAAACGGTATAAAATGAGTGATGAAAATATGGACCTTTTTGAAGATATTCTAATGATTTAAGATTTATCTGATTTATCTGAACATGAGAAGAAGCATAAAACTGGATGCATTTTTGCAGCAGATCATCAGATTAAAGTGCCTGTTTTTAAATGTCTTATATCATCTAAAATCTGGTGCAAACTGATGCTTTTGTAAGTGAAAAAAGTAACAGGAATGTTTGAAAAGTGTGAAGATTTGCATCATGTGTTCATTCTGAAGTGATGGAGATGAATTCTAACCTGCAGGAGGAGAGCATCCTGTACGTGAATGACTACTCTGACGGCCCCACCACCTTCGCCCAGCTGGAGGAGTACCGCGACGAGCGAGGCCACGAGATGTTCGTCCTGAACCGAGCCAAGCCCGTGCTTCCACCCGCTCCTCCTACGGCCGCCTCCACCAGCCGCTCTCCGTCCGACGCCTCCAGCCAGACCGGGCCTGTCAGCCCCCCCGCCCCGCAGGGCAAACAGGAGCAGCAGGAGGCCGACCTGGGAACCATGAGGAGAATGGCCGGGGAGGGAGGCGAAGCCGAGCCCATCGTCACATCCGAGGCTGAAGGAAGGTTTCTCAACCACACAGGAGCGTTCATGGAATCGCAGATAGCTTATGAGATCCACTGCTGAACGCTGCAGAGACGTAGACTCCATGGACTCCAGGACTGAGGCTGGTCCACCTGAACGGATCAAAACCGCAGAGTTCATCAAAGACCATCAGCCAGGAGCTCAGAGGGCGAGCTGGTGGTTCTACCATGTTAACACCTGTACAGGGTTTCTAGGCTCCAGCAGCAGAGTCCAGGCGGCTTTGTTCAGCTTTGGGACAGAAAAGACAGAAAGGTTTTAAATCTGTTGCCGCCATCGTTTTATCGCTCCATGTGACGTTCAGGAACAAACAAACTTCTTTAGTTCTCCTTCCATCTGTTTTCAAAGGTTTCTGCACCAGAGGCAGACTGAACGCGTGAAGAAATGGATTTACTGGTTTTATGATTCAAAACTTTCTTCAAAATGTGTCATCTGTGCGTTGGGTTATAAATGGTTTTCAAAATAAAATCTCTAAAGTTGACTACGTCTCTTTAAGGATCTCTTTATCTTCAGATCAGTGAACCATTAAACATCATCTGACCTTTGACCAGCATCATGTTGCCAGGGGCAACACCATGAGGCGCAGAAACACACAGACCACCACAGCTGGCATCAGACAGACTTTAGGTCTGGCAGATTGTCCCGAGATCCCATCTGGTTTTCTGAGAAACACTGAAGGAAAGCGGATGCTCCTGAGGCCAACAGTGAGACCATAGATGTACCAGAAATCAGATCTAGATCAGCCATCAGGTCCATTCCTGCTCCTCCAGCTTCTCCGCGCCATGAATCTGATAAAGACCTCAGATCATCGGGTCTGGGTAAAAGAACAAGGCTTACTCGACAGCAAAATTCATTTATTTTACATTTTCTGGGAGAGAAAAAAACATTTAGATTTAAATGTCATAAATGAGCCTGAATGTTCTTATAAATAAAAATAAACATAATTTAAAGTTATTCTAATGAAATGATTCTAACGTCGCCAAACACATTTTCCCTTTTACAAAGTACAACTTCCACTCCTCCCTTTGGGACTGCAGCCCGCTAGCTGATCTAATTACCGCCATTCACCTGCTGCTTTACATCAAAACAATAACAGCTTGTTTAAAAAGCACAGCTGTATCTATGAACACATGAATAATAATAATGTTATTAAAGGACAGATATTTTTATGCCCTGATAGGTCACTGTTCATTAATCTATACATTTAATGACAACAAAACATGCATTTATTTATGTTTCTGCTTCAGGCTGCTCATCAGAACGATCCAGATGTTTAGATGTATTTTAATGGTTGTCATTTAATCTGAATGTAAAAATCTAACTAAACTGTTTTAATCTTGGCACAGATTATAATCCACCTGCAGCTGTATCCTGCAGCTGTCCAGGATACAGCAGAAACAACTGGAGGCCATTTGATTTTATTGTTAGCATTATGTAGAAAAAAATCATGAAATAAAAATGAAACACAACAAAATAATAATTAAAAGTTGCAGTCATGCTGGGTTTCAGCCGGTCTGCATCATTAATGATGTGATTCCCCTCCGACATGGAGGATTAACTCAGTAGTTTATCCAGCAGATCTTATTTTATTCAACAGATTAATAATCTATGATTAATTCAAACTATTCAGGTAACGAAGCTTTCTTTATAAACTGCTCCCTGTATCGGACACCTTCTCTCTCTCTCCTCTCTGTCCTTCCTTTTTCAAACCCAGACTTTGGGGCGCTGCATTTTATAGCTGCAGACATTTTTTACCTGCTGCTTATTTACAGGTTTTCTTTTATGTTTTTTAATTTTTTTTAGCACTACATCAAATGACGCCCACGTGGCATTTAAGGGCGAGGTGGAGGTGACGGACGGACGGGTGTAGAGAGGGAGTTATTGTTTGTCTTATCCGTGGAGCCCTCTCAGTTTTGGCTCGGCGTGCAGGGAAAGCCAGTTTTAACTCCCGTGGTTCCTGGATGGAGACAGTTTAAAGTTCTGCAGTTATCCTGGTACCATGTCTTGTCTCTTTTCCACTGAGCCCACCTGTCTCCATCTGAGCTTGTTTGTCTGAACTCGCTGCTGGATTCAAGGAACTCTGAACCTGCCTGAATGCTCTGAGGATTCCTGAAACCCTGGATCTGTCTGTTCCTGTTAGGATCAGAACCACTGGTCAGGCTTCTGACTGCTGGATCTAAGAACGGTCCCGTTCTGAACGGTTTCCCTGACCTGGATCGGTCTCCTGCCTTCTCTCTGGGTTTGCTGCATCAGGGACGCTCTGGACGGCTGTGCGCCGCATCTCATCGGTGGTCCATCGGCTGGGAGGAAGGACTGAACTGTTAGACCAGGTAAGTGACTCACACAGATAATCATCTTATGTCAGATTACCGGGGTCACTTACCTGTGTTTCTCCCACACCCAGAGTGCCAGTGATGCCCCGCCTTCCCCCTGCAGCCGCTGCAGGTCTGCTGATCCACAGCAGCCGCCTTCTGTTCTGTTATATTTAACTTTTGCCATTAAATGTTTTGAAACTTCCCACTGTCTGTCTCACCTGAATGCTGCGTCCGTCTGCTGCGTTTTAGGACAACCTTACTGAGCAAATGTGTCATTTAACAATGTTTGCATTAATAGAAAGAAAGTCATTAGGTTTTAAAGCCTTAAATATATTAGCTTTAAAAGATTATTAAACAAAGATTATTCTCTTCTAACACCTTGGAAATGGAAAACCTTCCCTTCCTGTTAAGAAGACTCTGATCTGCTTTGAGACCTTGATCTTTTCCCCTTTCTCCTATCAAAGCCGGTTTTATGATTTATAGTGTTTCACTGGTTTCTGCTGCTAAAGTGTTGAATATTCACAGCTTAATAATTTGTTCATGCAAAGCTGCATCGCTATGGTGGACAGCTCTATAGATAGTGTATAGATCCGCGGTTACAGCGATGAAATGAGGGCGTTTCCTCTCCCCGAGTCTGGAAAACACGTTTGACGACGTCTTCATGGGATGAAATGGTTCAACCAGTTGTGGTGGAGCCATACTGCCGCCTCAGAGCTGGGGGGCAGATGCTCTGCCAGGATTGGCAAACCCACTACTGTGGCTAATTATTGAGAAATCTATATTAAAAAGAGAGATGTCATAAAATAATTATGTGTGCTGAACATGCCCCCCCCCAGCATTTAACAATTAATATTGATTATCTGTCAGGCTGGAAGCCCTCTGTGTCATCACCCTAATGTTGCCTCCAACTCTTCTCTCACTATTTAACATCAAATTCCCACCAGCCAAATTTCAAACTTCCGTAAGGAAACAGGCAGATGAAACTGAGAGATTATTTCTAAACTTAATCTTCAATATCTATGAATAACTTTGATCTCAGCTGCTCCGGGCTTTGACTAGGCCAATTAGATTAAAAACTAGAGCATGCCACTGTAGCCTTGGCTCCATCTGGTCCTGCTGGATGTGGAGCTTCAGCTTTAGTGAACAGTTTCTCTCCTCAGTTCAAAGAAAAAAACAGTTCCCACAGGCCAATGCAGCCCCCACCATGTTTCCCTATCCAAATAATAATAAAAAAACAGTTCCATTTTTGTCTCCTCTTCTTCTTACTTCACAGTTATGCACTACTTCATGTTCGCCAGATTGCATCAGTTCAAATGTATAGACAGTTCTCATTGATTAACATGACTGTGCCAGAGCCTGAGTTTTAATAATTCTTATATTATCCCAGAAACTAAGAGCACTTCATTAAACTATTGGATGCAAACTATTGGTATTTCAACAGACCAGGAAGCAGCTTCTTCCCTGGGTCAAAGTATTATTTTATAATATAGAGCATGCTCTCCTTGAGCTCCAGGGAAGTCAGAGCGGAGGAACTGCGGAGGCTGAACGCTTCGCTTTGCGCAGGCGGTCTGGAATGGAGCGGAACGTTACGGAGGCTGTGGGGGTCACTGTCTGGTCTGATCACTCATTTCACACACCTGCTTAGCTCCGCCCAGTTCTCATTACCCGCTTATCTGATCCACCTTCATTAGTCTATATTTAACCAGCCTTCAGACCAGTCATCAGTGCCAGATCACTTTAAGCTGTTTTGTGAGACTTACTCAGTCGTACTTGTGTTCTGCCTCATCCTGACCCGTTCTGCCTCTCCATCTCTGAGCCTGCCTGTTCCCGTCTGATCTGTTTGCCTGACCTTTCTTCTGACTCCTGCTGGATCTCTGCCTGCCTGTTTACCGTACCTGGAACCACAGACGTGAAATGGGGAGTTGACATGGGAGACATGTCCCCTGCACTTTTTACCATCCAATGTTACGCTACAGTACACGATGGTCGAGCACTAGGACCAAGAGGAAAAACCGCAGATGAAGCCCGCTTCCCCTGGTTTAGAGCAAGCTCCTGATTGGCCCTCTGTCTTCTCTTGTGTGATTGGCTGTCACCGCTGTCACTCCAGAGAAGCTCACTTTCCAATCATCTGATGCGGCCCTGAATCTGGTCTGTGATTGGACGGTTTCAGCTACCATGATTAGAGCTGTAGGGTTGAAAGACTTTATCTCTGCTTTCTGCTACGTTTTGGATTTTTGAGATAATTTAAAAGGTCTTGGAGAAAAACATCTGCAAACAGATAGTGAGGAAGTCTGCTTCCTGTTGTTCTTTTCTTGGGTCACGTCATCTAGAAGAGTTGTAATATCAGGTGCAAGACTATCGATTCATGTTTTTTTCCATTTTATCCATTCGCTCCTGGACGTAATTCTGACTCCCATGCTGCGGTGGCGCTAAACCTATTTTGCTCTCCTACCTCGCTACCACTACCATCTTTGTTGCACACACACACCTGCATAAACAGTAGGCGATACAGACATGGTGGAGGAAAAAGATAACCTACACACCCCTAGTGGGTTCATGTCATTTGTGTGGAAGTATTTTGTGGTATATTCTTGGGTAGACTTAGACAGATTTTGTCATTTTGTATACACAAGTGTATACAAAATGACATTTCATTTAAAACAGCTCTTGACAATTTCATTTTTTTAAAGTGCAGCCTTAAACAACAGTAATAAAAACATAAAAACATACAAATTACTGTATATTTACAGTTCTAAAACCCATTTTATCCATCAGTTGATCAGGTCTTTTTGCAGTTGGGAAAAGGCTGCTGCAGAACCTGCTGGTCCTGCATTGAATGCTGGGAAGCCCCTGCTTCCCAGAGGGCAGCAGGGAGAACAGTCCATGGTGGGGGAGTGAGGGGTCATGATGATGTCACGGGCGCAGGACACACGCAGAGCTGGCATTTAAATGTGCTTTAATGGAGGGAAGAGGAGCCCCCATGATCCCTCTCTGCTGTTCTCACCTTCTTCCAGTCTGAGGAGGTGCAGCGGCTATCCCACACCACACAGTGAGACAGCTGGTCAAGAGACAGCTCTCTATGGTGCTTCTGGAGGAAGGTGGGGAGGATGGGGGGGGCAGGAAGTCCAAGCGCTTCTGGGCCCTTTGGACCAGTGAGGTGGTGTTTCCAGTCCAGGTGAGGGTGTCTGTGATGTGCCCCCCCCCCAGGAATTCTGGAGGTGTAATTCAGGTGTTATCCTGAGCTATCTCTATAGTTCTGCTGCTATAGGCTTAGA
>JAGKQL010000018.1:31303637-31345718 GCA_018398635.1 Cyprinodon brontotheroides
AAGGTCAGCTGAGGTCAGAGCCAAAGGTCAGCTGAGGTCAGAGTTCAAAGCAGTGAGTATTTTACCATCTTAGCAGCTTCAGCCTCTCCCTCCGCCTGGATGATCTTCTGTCTTTGGTCCTGCTTGGCTTTCTCCACCCAGAACTGAGCTCGCTGCGCCTCCTGCTGGGCTGGAAGGGAACACACACCACGTTAACGCTTGGCTCCTTCATTGATTGACTTTATTGATCTAACAGTGGAGAAAATAACTCATTATCAGCTCAACTAGTCAAGTGAGGAGAAGAAGAAGGTGCATGATGGGATATATACAGGACGTCCACATAGGACAGCTATTTTTTTTCCATTTCATTTTTAATTCAAACCCAGACTGATAGAATCATGTTAAAGAGAAAATAGATCCAAAGTCCAGTAACCTTAGAATGGAATCCTGTTCTCTGGGTGCAGTTTAGAAAATCTCTTTTTCATTTTCATCAGAACTCTGGCTGCAGCATTTTGGATCAGCTGAAGGCTTTTAACTACAGTTTGTGGACTTCCTGATAGTAAAGAATTACAATAGTCCAGCCTTGAAGTAACAAATGCATGGACTAGTTTCTCAGCATCACCCCTGGACAGGAGATTGCTCATTTTTGCAATATTCCTCAGATGAAAGAAGGAAATTCTAGAAACCTCTTTGATATGGGATTTAAATGACAGGTCCTGATCAAAAATAACACCAAGATTTTTTACTTTATTAACTGAAATCAGTTTAATCACATGCTGTGTGGGAAAACCTATGATGCATTTTTATCCCTGCTGTAGGTGTTTCTCTGCAGGAATCTTTATAAACCTGAATGTTTGAAAAGGGCTGAACTGAAGGGCTTTGTTCTAGTTAAACCTCTTTGCTAAGAGAAATGCTTTCAAAGACAAATTGAAATCTGGTAATTCTGCTGTCTGACTCTGTGAATGTGAACCCTCACCTGGACGTACTACCTTAAACTCTTCATTCACTCTATTTATTGGTCTGCAGGAATAAACGCCTTAAGTCCGGCTCTGTGGAGGAGGAAGCTGACAGTCCAGGAGGGGAGTACTACCACTCACCTGCTTCTCCTGCCAGCAGCTCCAGAAACTGGCCCGATGACTTGGAAGGAGGTAAGAAACAAAAACCATCCTAAACTTCCCATTAGAACCAGTTAGCCAGAGACACGGGCTGAGGCTGAAGCTACACTTAATAAAAACAGTGAAGTAATGCTTACAGTGAAGTAATCCTTACAGTGAAGTAATGCTTACAGTGAAGTAATCACTTACAGTGAAGTAATGCTTACTGTGAAGTAACGCTGACAATAAAGTAACTTTAGCTGCAGCCTCACTTCACCTGTAAAGCATTACTTCACTATAACTGCGTCACTTCACTGTCAGCGTTACTGTCAGTAAAGTGATGCTGACAGTGAAGTGACACTGACAGTGAAGTAAAGCTAACGGTGAAGTAACGCTGACAGCGAAGTAACGCTTACAGTGTAGTAACTCTGGCAGTTAAGTAACGCTGACAGTGAAGTAAAGCTGACAGTAAAGTAACGCTAAAGATGAAGTAACGCTAACAGTGAAGTAATGCTGACAGTGAAGTGACGCTGACAGTAAAGTGATGCTGACAGTGAAGTGAAGCTGACAGTGAAGTAAAGCAAACGGTGAAGTAACACTGACAGCGAAGTAACGCTAAAGATGAAGTAACGCTAAGGATGAAGTAACACTAACAGTGAAGTAATGCTGACAGTAAAGTAAAGCTGACAGTAAAGTAACGCTAAAGATGAAGTAACGCTAACAGTGAAGTAATGCTGACAGTGAAGTGACGCTGACAGTAAAGTGATGCTGACAGTGAAGTGAAGCTGACAGTGAAGTAATGCTGACAGTAAAGTAATGCTAAAGATGAAGTAACGCTAATAGTGAGGTAACACTAATAGTGAAGTAACGCTGACAGTGAAGTAATGCTTACAGTGTAGTAACTCTGGCAGTTAAGTAACGCTAACAGTTAAGTAAAGCTGACAGTAAAGTAACGCTAAAGATGAAGTACCGCTAACAGTGAAGTAACGCTGACAGTGAAGTAACGCTAAGGATGAAGTAACGCTAACAGTTAAGTAACGCTAACAGTGAAGTAAAGCTGACAGTAAAGTAAAGCTGACAGTAAAGTAATGCTAAAGATGAAGTAACGCTAATAGTGAGGTAACACTAACAGTGAAGTAACGCTGACAGTGAAGTAATGCTTACAGTGTAGTAACTCTGGCAGTTAAGTAACGCTAACAGTTAAGTAAAGCTGACAGTAAAGTAACGCTAAAGATGAAGTACCGCTAACAGTGAAGTAACGCTGACAGTGAAGTAACGCTGACAGTGAAGTAACGCTAAGGATGAAGTAACGCTAACAGTTAAGTAACGCTAACAGTGAAGTAAAGCTGACAGTAAAGTAACGCTAAAGATGAAGTACCGCTAACAGTGAAGTAACGCTGACAGTGAAGTAACGCTAAAGATGAAGTAATGCTGACAGTGAAGTAACGCTAACAGTGAAGTAACGCTGACAGTGAAGTAAAGCTGACAGTAAAGTAACGCTAAAGATGAAGTAACGCTGTCAGTGAAGTAATGCTAACAGTGAAGTAACGCTGAAAATTAAGCAACGCTGACAGTAAAGTAACGCAGACAGTGAAGTAATGCTGACAGTGAAGTAATGCTGACAGTGAAGTAATGCTGACAGTGAAGTAATGCTGACAGTGAAGTAAAGCTGACAGTAAAGTAATGCTGACAGTGAAGTGATGCTGACAGTGAAGTAATGCTGACAGTGAAGTAATGCTGACAGTGAAGTAAAGCTGACAGTAAAGTAATGCTGACAGTGAAGTGATGCTGACAGTGAAGTGAAGCTGACAGTGAAGTAATGCTGACAGTAAAGTAATGCTAAAGATGAAGTAACGCTAATAGTGAGGTAACACTAATAGTGAAGTAACGCTGACAGTGAAGTAATGCTTACAGTGTAGTAACTCTGGCAGTTAAGTAACGCTAACAGTTAAGTAAAGCTGACAGTAAAGTAACGCTAAAGATGAAGTACCGCTAACAGTGAAGTAACGCTGACAGTGAAGTAACGCTAAGGATGAAGTAACGCTAACAGTTAAGTAACGCTAACAGTGAAGTAAAGCTGACAGTAAAGTAAAGCTGACAGTAAAGTAATGCTAAAGATGAAGTAACGCTAATAGTGAGGTAACACTAACAGTGAAGTAACGCTGACAGTGAAGTAATGCTTACAGTGTAGTAACTCTGGCAGTTAAGTAACGCTAACAGTTAAGTAAAGCTGACAGTAAAGTAACGCTAAAGATGAAGTACCGCTAACAGTGAAGTAACGCTGACAGTGAAGTAACGCTGACAGTGAAGTAACGCTAAGGATGAAGTAACGCTAACAGTTAAGTAACGCTAACAGTGAAGTAAAGCTGACAGTAAAGTAACGCTAAAGATGAAGTACCGCTAACAGTGAAGTAACGCTGACAGTGAAGTAACGCTAAAGATGAAGTAATGCTGACAGTGAAGTAACGCTAACAGTGAAGTAACGCTGACAGTGAAGTAAAGCTGACAGTAAAGTAACGCTAAAGATGAAGTAACGCTGTCAGTGAAGTAATGCTAACAGTGAAGTAACGCTGAAAATTAAGCAACGCTGACAGTAAAGTAACGCAGACAGTGAAGTAATGCTGACAGTGAAGTAATGCTGACAGTGAAGTAATGCTGACAGTGAAGTAATGCTGACAGTGAAGTAAAGCTGACAGTAAAGTAATGCTGACAGTGAAGTGATGCTGACAGTGAAGTAATGCTGACAGTGAAGTAATGCTGACAGTGAAGTAAAGCTGACAGTAAAGTAATGCTGACAGTGAAGTGATGCTGACAGTGAAGTGAAGCTGACAGTGAAGTAATGCTGACAGTAAAGTAATGCTAAAGATGAAGTAACGCTAATAGTGAGGTAACACTAATAGTGAAGTAACGCTGACAGTGAAGTAATGCTTACAGTGTAGTAACTCTGGCAGTTAAGTAACGCTAACAGTTAAGTAAAGCTGACAGTAAAGTAACGCTAAAGATGAAGTACCGCTAACAGTGAAGTAACGCTGACAGTGAAGTAACGCTAAGGATGAAGTAACGCTAACAGTTAAGTAACGCTAACAGTGAAATAAAGCTGACAGTAAAGTAAAGCTGACAGTAAAGTAATGCTAAAGATGAAGTAACGCTAATAGTGAGGTAACACTAATAGTGAAGTAACGCTGACAGTGAAGTAATGCTTACAGTGTAGTAACTCTGGCAGTTAAGTAACGCTAACAGTTAAGTAGAGGTAATGCCGACAGCTTCATTATGTTACATAAAACTTTTATTTTAGGGTTAGTCGTGGCAGTAGTGTGCAGGTCTGCTACTTTTCTAGGACGTGTAATGGCTTTCTAACATTTTTATCTGTTCTTTTTCTCCTCTATTGAGTGCATCGATCAAACATCTGTAATGATAGTTTAGCTTGATTTAATGATGCCACTTAGAATTAATTTATGTCTGTTAATGAGTTAAATGACGAATATTCGAGCATGTGAATTTATGCCGCTCTTTCTCTGTTGTCCAAACACCACCAACATTTGGATGGAATATTAAAGCTGCTCTGCTCTAAAACAGACAGACTTATATGTAAACCCAACATGTTAAACACTTGTTGGGTTTAAACTGGTTTAGCGCTTTTATTCTTTCGGTAAAATTCGAGAGGTAGTCACCAGAAATGTTCCCAAATGTCTTCACAGCTTCTAGGACTTAATCTCTTAGCGGTGTTTGAGTATAAAGGAAGCGACTAACGGGTTTAAACCTGCATGCGGTGACAGTAAGCAGTTCCCAGTTAATTATTCCCAGTCGCTGTCAGCAGGGTCATCTGGCTCTGCTGCGCCTTGTTTCTCTGACTGCCTCCTGATGGGTGCAGAAGCAGGAACCAGCACAGCGAGCTTAGTTGCTGTTGGCGTTCTGATGAGGGAGGAGCTAATCAGTTGGTAAACAGTGTTTCCATACCTTTGTGTCCAGGTTTGTCTCCCCCGGTGAAGAAGGCGGAGCTGGACAGCCCCTCCCCACAGGAGGGCTCACCAAGAATGGGGTCCTTCACGCAGCACCACCGTCCAGTCATAGCCGTGCACAGCGGTTGGTAGAGCGCAGCGCTCCCCCCGCCCTTCATCCACATGCTCTGGACCTTCTGCAGGAATTTCCTAAAGCATTATTTTGTGTTTTGGTCAGGCCTCTCTCGGTGTCCTCATCCCTCCTCATCCATCCACTTTCCATCTTCTTCCTACTTTGCCCACGGAGCGATCCGCTATCCCCCCCACCTGACCCAGGACCCCCTGAAGGACCTGGTCTCCATGGCCTGTGATCCTTCAAACCAATCCCCAAACTCTGTAAGTGCTTTTCATTCTTTTTTAGTTTCCAACTTTTAACTAAACTTCAGACCAGAGAAAATAACAGAGAAACACGAAGTGGACAGAAAGGAACAAATGAAACATCTAGAAGCAAAGAACAGTGGAAGGCAGCCTCCATTTTACGCTGCAGTAGAAGAGCCTGGGGTCCATGAAGGGGTGCGCCTTTTATATGAAAATTCAATTCTATTCAGTTTATTTCTATAGCACCAATTCTCATCATGTCATCTCAGGTCACTTTCCAGTTCAACCAGATCATCCAGTCAGATTGATTCAAAGTTTTCTATCCAAGGAAAACCAGCTGATTGCATCGACTCATTGACTCTTCAGCAATCCCTCACACTAAGCATGCTTGTAGCGACAGTGAGAGGAAAAACTCCCTTTGAACAGGAAGAAACCTCCAGCAGAACCAGGCTCAGTGTGAGCGGCCATCTGCTGAGGCCCACTGGGGTTCAAGGAGACAGAAGCAGACATAGAAAAAGAAGCATAGATACAAAAGGCAACTGTCAAACCAGCTCCACAGGCGCCCCGTCCCAAGAAACACACAGCCAGGCAGGCGGAGCTCGAGCCAGCTCCCATGTCAGAGGATGAGAGAGCACATCCAGTTAGTCACAGTCAGAGAAACAGGACTACACTGGAAAACAGGCCAAGCTCCAACATCTAGAAACAAAGGTGTTGATGGCAGCAGCACAGCTGATATTTCTCTCCAGGATGGAGTCACAGCCAAACAGGAACAGACCAGATGAAGCTACTATGAGAAAAAGCAGAGAGAGCAGAACGTTAGAGATTGAACTAACAGATTCTGCAGAGTGGGAGAATAGAGATAGAATGAAGCAGAATGATGAAAAAGGGGTCCCTATGTCCTCCAGCAGTCTAAGCCTATAGCAGCAGAACTATAGAGATAGATCAGGATAACCTGAGCCACTCTAACTAGAAGCTTTATCAAAAAGGAAAGTTTTAAGCCTAGCCTTAAAAGTAGACAGGGGTGTCTGCCTCACGGACTAAAAACTGGTAGTTGGTTCCACAGGAGAGGAGCCTGAGAACTAAAAGATATGCCTCCCATTCTACTTTTAGAGAAATTCTAGGAACCACTAGTAAACCTGCAGATTGAGAGAAGTGCTCTGTTAGGAACTATGGAACAATCAGATCTCTGATATCAGATGGAGCTTGGCCATTTAAGGCTTTATATGTGAGAAGGAGGATTTTAAATTCTATTCTGGATTTAACAGGAAGCCAATGAAGGAAGCCAGGATAGGAGAGATATGATCTCTCTTTTCATTTTCATCAGAACTCTGGCTGCAGCATTTTTGGATCAGCTGAAGGCTTTTAACTACAGTTTGTGGACTTCCTGATAGTAAGATTACAATAGTCCAGCCTTGAAGTAACAAATGCATGGACTAGTTTCTCAGCATCACCCCTGGACAGGAGATTTCTAATTTTGCAATATTCCTCAGATGAAAGAAGGAAATTCTAGAAACCTCTTTGATCTGGGATTTAAAATGACAGGTCCTGATCAAAAATAATCACCAAGATTTTTTACTTTATTATCTGAAATCAGTTTAATCCCATCCAAATGAAGTGACTGACTAATCAGCTTCTTTTTTCAGAGACTCTGGTCCAAAGACTATAACTTCTGTTTTGTCTGCATTCAGAAGCAGAAAGTTAAGAGTCATCCAGGTTTTTTCTGTCTTCAGACATGCCTGTAATCTATGTAATGGGTTAGCTTCATCTGGATTATAGACAGATATAGCTGGTATCATCAGCATAACAGTGGAAATTAATCCCATGCTGTCTAATAAAGTTTGGAACCAGACAGGCCTTATAGTGCGGAAAATACGGTTTGTACTTTTATCACCATCATATAGGTTATAAAATCCAAGAAAGTCTAACAATAAAAATGTTAATGAATAATAATAATGTTTAATTGAATACAGGGTGTGAATAATTCTAGAATTTCTAGTTCTAGTTGATGACATTTCTGTGGGATAATGCCCATCCTTCCTCTGATCCTGTTTCAGCTGAACGGCAGCACTCAGGTCAAAGTGCCCAGCCATTATATCTCCTCCCAGATGTTAGCTCCTCCTGGACCAGCAGCCTCCCTCCCCAGACCAGCAGCTCCCACAGAGTCTAAAGCTTCTACCTCCTCCTCTGATGGGGGGGCCAACTCCCCTACATCTCCCAGTAAGTGAAAAACCAGTTTAAAATCAAACATGTGGAGTCAGGTTCCTTTGGCTGGAGATGTTTGGCTCTTCCTGTGGAGAGGAGGCTGAGGTCTCCATGGAGGTAGATTTCAGGTCCGTCTGTCTGAGGGTTGATTGGGCCTGAAGCTAACGTGTGGATGAAGCCATCTTGTTCTTCTTGGCGGCTGCAGGCTGGAACGGTGGACTGTTGGTGGACATGGCAGGGGATGGGGTGGGTTTACCTCCTTCCTGTGGGATAGACGGCCTCCTCCATCTGTGGAAACAAAGACCAGACCTGGAGCTTAGATGCTAAACGTTATCCTCTGTGTTTGATGGAGGAGCTTTGTGTTGATAATAGCGCCTTAAGCTAACGTCCGTGTGTGCTGCCCTCAGCATACTCCGCGCCTGGGACCCCCCCTGCCAGTCGGTCTTCCTTCGTGGGAATCAACCCTCGGGACCCGGGAGGACTTTACCAAACCCAGGTGAGTCCGGATGTTTGAACGGCTCGGCTCATTATTGATTCAATTAAGCATCAGATCCTCACTTTAATGTAATCCGGTTTAATCCGGCTGGTTCCTAAGAAGCAGCATGGAGGCGGATTAACAGTCATAGCAGTGAGGGTCAGAGTCCTCTGACCGTTACCAACTAGTTAACGCTTGGAAGCGGTCACTATGGATCGGAGGCGGTATGACATCATCTGAACCATGAAGGTCTGCACAGCGTCCACTAGGAGGCAGCAGAGTCGCCTGCCTTAGAAAAACAGCTTCTGAGAATTCTGAGAAGAATTTTAAAAGAGAATTAAAACGTTAATCAAGTAGTAAAATCTGTTAGATGCCAAAGCTAACGCCAGCAACACTTTGACCCAGATGTGCCAGAATTTTGATTATTTATTTAACAAACTTTAACAGAAACCAGACTCCATGAGGGGATGAAGGAAGCAGGCTTTATTTCCTTTGTCTGTCGCCATGGCGACTGTAAGCCTCTCTAGCTGTGAAGTTTCTATCCTTCTCATCCTCGTCCCACAGCTCCCAGTTGGAGCTGGTTTAATGAAGTCCATCCAGCAGTTTCCTGCAGATTAAAGCTGCTCCGACGTACGGCAAGCAGTGGACTGATAAAAACAGGCCAGAGTGTTGAATCTAAAGACTTTCTTTAACCTCATCTGGTCCCAAAAGTTGGCATCAGGATTTGGAGACTGATTGCCAGTCTGTGATGGCGTTCTGTGGGATTTAATCATTGGCCGTTTCTCACTATGTGGACTTTGGCGTTCTCGTGAAACGTCATCAGCCTCAGATTTGTCTGTTCTTGAGATTGACAGCTGTCCCAGCATGCACTGCGGCAGCAGCAGCTTTCAATGAAGCGCTCGTTTGAAAGCTAAAAGTTCTCTTTCTGTGTCTGTTGTTCAATAAAAGGAAGTTTTAAGATCATTTGAGGCGAGAACATTATACTTCAAAGCTTCACTATATGGTCCATTTACCGATTTAATGCGTAATTTTAAAAAAAATCCAAAGTTGAGAGACCCGCTGCAACCAGCGGAGCTCCAAACTAACATTAGCCCGCCTGCAGCAGCCAGGGCTAATGTTGGCCCGCCCCGCAGCAGCCAGGGCTAACGCTAGCCCGCCTCTGCAGCAGCCAGGGCTAACGTTGGCCCGCCCTGCAGCAGCCAGGGCTAACGTTAGCCTGTTTCCGCAGCTGTGCCAGGGCTAACGTTAGCCCGCCTGCAGCAGCCAGGGCTAACGCTGGGCCCGGCCCAGCAGCCAGGCGGCTAACGTTAGCCCGTCTGCAGCAGCCAGGAGCTTAACGCAGCCCGCCTGCAGCAGCCAGGGCTAACGCTAGCCCGTCCGCAGCAGCCAGGGCTAACGTTAGCCGCCTGCAGCGCCCCTCTCTGCATAGCCGTGTATGAAGGGCCGCTGGCTCTCATTTTTGTTTTATTTGGCAAAATGTTAATTTGATTTGTGTTTATCTAACTGTGTTCATCATTATTCCTCCACTAAATGAAAAATAATTTATTATTATCTAGAGACTATTAATAACAGGAGGTGAAATGCAGCTCCAGACTAGCTTTGAATATGGTGATGTCATCAGTACGCTGCAGTTCCAGTTGACCCAGATTTATTCTGCGTGCTCCCGTTCTCCCCGAGTCCAGACTGTCCTAGGTTCTTGAAAAGGACAGACTTGGCGAGAACACGAGTCTGTACTCACGTTCTAGTGAATTTAGAAACGGCCAATCTCTGGGGGAGAATTTGATAACCTCAAATAAAATATCACAGCTGCCCCGTGTCAGCATCTTAAAATTATAGCTCTATGTGTTTGCAGACAAAAAAAGAAAAACGCTGAAATGAACAGCCTTTAATTTTAAAGGCCTCCAGTCTGGCAAAAGATTTTGGATTGCATGACTGCCATGATGGGAGATGGACTTTTATTTCTGTCTTTTATTTAAAAAAGTTTGGTTTTCTGTGTTTTACCAAAATAGCACAATGTGACAGTGGGAGTTCTCTTCACCGGCGGAGGCTCGGTCGGTGGGTCGGTCGTTGCGTTGAATGGTGGGTCGGTCGGTGGGTCTGTCGTTGCGTTGCATGGTGGGTTGGTCGTTGGGTCGGTCTGTGGGTCGGTCATTGCGTTGAATGGTGGGTCGGTCTGTGGGTGGGTGGGTGGATCGGTCATTGCATTGAATGATGGGTCGGTCGTTGAGTCGGTCTGTGGGTCGGTCTGGGGGTCGGTCGGGTGGGTCGGTCGTTGGGTTGGTTGTTGGGTCAGTCGGTGGGTCAGTCGTTGCGTTGAATGGTAGGTCAGTTGTTGGGTTGGTCGTTGGGTCGGTCGGTGGGTTGAATGGTAGGTCGGGTCATTGGATCAGTCACTGGGTCGGTCGCTATGCGCTTGAATGGTGGGTCGGTCATTGAGTCGGTCTGTGGGTCGGTCGGTGGGTCGGTCATTGTGTTGAATGATGGGTCAGTTGTTGAGTCGGTCGCTGCGCTGAATGGTGGGTCGGTCGCTGAGTCGGTCTGTGGGTCGGTCGGGTGGGTCGGTGGTTGCATTGAATGCTGGGTTGGTCGCTGAGTCGGTCGGTGGGTCGGTCAGTAGGTCAGTCGTTGAGTCGGTCTGGCCATGGGTCGGTTGGTGGGTCAGTGGTTGCATTGAATGCTGGGTTGGTCGTGGAGTCGGTCGGTGGGTCGGTCGTTGGGTTGGTTGTTGAGGTCAGTCGGTGGGTCAGTCGTTGAGTCGGTCTTTGGGTCGGTCGGTGGGTCGGTGGTTGCATTGAATGCTGGGTTGGTCGTTGAGTCGGTCGGTGGGTCGGTCAGTAGGTCAGTCGTTGAGTCGGTCGGTGGGTCGGTCAGTAGGTCAGTCGTTGAGTCGGTCTGTGGGTCGGTTGGTGGGTCAGTGGTTGCATTGAATGCTGGGTTGGTCGTGGAGTCGGTCGGTGGGTCGGTCGCTGGGTTGGTTGTTGGGTCAGTCGGTGGGTCAGTCGTTGCGTTGAATGGTAGGTCAGTTGTTGGGTTGGTCGTTGGGTCGGTCGATTGGGTTGAATGGTAGGTCGGTCATTGGATCAGTCACTGGGTCGGTCGTTGCGTTGAATGGTGAGTTGGTTGTTGAATGGTGGTCGAATGGTGGCCCTGGGTCGGTCATTGCTTTGAAATGTCAGTAGGTCGGTCGTGGTTGAGTCGGTCTGTGGAGTCGGTCGGTGGGTCGGTCATTGTGTTGAATGATGGGTCAGTTGTTGAGTCGGTCGCTGGGCGCTGGAATGGTGCGGGTTCGGTCGGTGAGTCAGGTCTCGTGGGTCGGTCCGGTGGGTCGGTGGTTGCATTGAATCCCAAAGAGATGGCCGTTTGGGTTGACGGTGGGAGTCGCTGGTCGTGGGTCGGTCCGGTAGGTCAGTCGCTGAGTCGGTCGCTGGTGGGTCAGTCGCAGGTCAGTCGTCGGTGGGAGTCGTTTTCATTGTGGGTTAGCAGTCGGTTTCGGTCGTGGGTCAGTAGGTTCAGAATGCTGGGTCAGTCGTTGGAGTCGATTCGGTCTCAGTCGCTGGGTCGGGTTCTGCGGGGTCGGTCAGTGGGTCAGTGGTTGATTGAATCGGCTGGGCTGGTCAGTGAGTAGGGTCGGTAAGTGGGTCGGTCGGTTGGGTCAGTCGGTGAGTGCGTTGGAGTCAGGTCGGTTGGTCAGTCGTTGTTGCATTGAATGCTGGGTTGGTCGTTGAGTCGGTCGGTGGGTCGCTTGAATGGTAGGTCAGTCGCTGGTTGGTCGTGGGTCAGTCGCTCGGTCATGGTCAGTGTCGGTCTGGTTGGGTCGGGTTGGTGGGTCAGTGGTTGCATTGAATGCTGGGTTGGTCGTTGAGGTCGGTGCGCTTGGTGGGTCGGTCGGTGGGTCAGTCGTTGAGTCGGTCTGTGAAGGTCGGTCGGTGGGTCAGTCGTTGAGTCGGGTCTGTGGGTCGGTCGGTGGGGTGCTGAGTCGGGTGAATGCTGGGTTCGGTCGCTGAATCGGTCGATGTAGGTCGGTTCGGTGGGTCGGTGGCATCGCTCGGTTGAATTCGCTGCTCGGTCGGTTGAGTCGTTGAGATTTCGGTCGGTGGAGTCGGTTGATGGGTGGGGTTGGTGGGTCAGTCGTTGATGCTGAATGTGGGTTAGGTCGCTGAGTGGGTTGGTCGGTGGGTCAGTCGCTGAGTCTGTCGTTGAATGGTCGGTCAGTCGTTGGGTCTGGGTCGGGGTGGGTCGTTCGTTGAATTGCGGTCAGGTTGGTCGGTCGTTGGGTCGGTCGCTGCATTGAATGCTGGGTTGGTCGTTGAATGGTGGGTTGGTCGATTGGGTCGGTCGTTGCGGAATGCAGGTCGGTCGGCCGGTGGGTCGGTCGGTGGAGTCGTCGCTGAGTCGGTCTGGTGGGTTTGTGGTCGGTAAGTGGGTCGGTTGTCGTTGAATGATGGGTGTTGTTGTGCTGTGCTGAATGGTGGGTCGGCCGCTGAGTCGGTTCAAGGTGGGTCGGTCTGTGGGCTGGTCAAAATGTTGAGTCGGTCTGTGGGTCAGTCGGGTGGGTCAGTCGCTGAGTTGGTCTGTGGGTCGGTCGCTGGGGTCGATTGGTTGCATTGAAAATACTGGGTAAGGTCGTTGAGTCGGTCGGTCGGTCGTTGAGTCGGTGGCTCGGGGTAGGGTCAGTCGTTGAGTCGGTCGATTGGGTTGGTCGGTGGATTCGGTGGTTGCATTGAATGCTAGGAGTCGGTCGGGTTAGTCGGTCGCTGAGCCGGTTGCTTGGCAGTGGGTGAGTTGGTGTGGGTAGAAGGCTGGTCTGTGGTGGGTCGAGTAGATTTGCATTGAATGCTGGGTTGGTCGATTGTCGGGTCGGTTCAGTCGTCCGTTGGAGTCGGTCAGTAGGTCGATCGTTAGGTTGGTCTACTTGAGTTGGGATTCAGGTGGATGAGTGGTTGCATTATGAATGCTGGTAGGTGCCAGTTAGGTTGCTGGTGGGTCAGTCGTTGAGTCGGTGGTCGGTTGGCTCTGGGTAGAAATCGCTTGTTGCATTAGAATTGTGGGTTGGTCGCTGCGTTGAATGGTAGGAGTTGTTAGGTGGTGGGTGGCGGCGTTGAATGGTGAGTCGCTGGGAATTGGGTTGGGTTGGTCGTGATTGGGTGGGTTCGCTGGCGAGTGGAATGGTTGGTCGTTGGGTCGGCCGCTAGCCATTCTTGATTAGATTGGGTGGATTGGATTCGCGGTTGCTTTGGTAGGTCAGTTGTGGTCGGTCGGTAGATTAGGTCATTCGTTGCGTTGAATGGTGAGTCGGTCGTTGATTGGATTGGTTAGCGCGTTGATTGGTGGGTAGGTCTGTCGGTCGGTGGGTCGGTCGGTGGGTCAGTCGCTGAGTCGGTCTGTGGGCCTGCCCCAGTCACGTTGGGTGGGTCGGCCGGTGGGTCAGTCGTTGAGTTGGTCTGTGGGTCAGTCGGTCGATGGTCTGTGGGTCGGGTCGGTGGTCCGGTCGTTTTGAGTCGGTCTGTTGAATCGCTGGAGTGGGTTGAGTGGTCTGTGGAGTCAGTCGGTAGAGTCAGTCGTTGAGTCGGTCTGTGGGTGATCGGTTGGTTGGTCAGTAGTTGTCGAATGCTGGGTCGGTCGCTCGGTGTCGGTCAGTCGCTGAGTTGGTCAGTGCGGGTGGGTCGGTTGGTGGGTCAGTGGTTGCATTGAATGCTGGGTTGGTCGCGGAGTCGTTGATCGGGTTGGTCGGGTTGGTCGGTCGGTGGGTCGGTCAGTTGGTTGGGTCAGTCGCTGAGTTGAATGTGGGTTGGTCAGTGCGCTGGTTGGTGGGTCAGTTGCTGGGCTGAGTCGCTTGAGTGCGGTCGGTGCGTGAATGGTGTCAGGGTTGGTTGCGTGGATTCAGTCGTTGAGCCGTTGTTACATCGGTGGGTTGCTGGCTGTTGAAAGGTCAGCTGTTGCATTGGTTGTTGTTGGTCGGTCGCTGGAATGGTAGGTCGTTGGTAGGTCAGTCGTTGTGTTGAATAGGTCGGTCGGTCGCTGGAATGCGTGGGTTTCGCGTCGCTGATTGTAGGTGGGTTGCGATTGTAACGGTTCGATTGGGTTGGTCGCTGCGTTGAATGGTGGCCTGGGTCGGGTGGGTCGTTCGATTGCGTGGAATGGTAGGTCAGTTGTTGGGTCTGGTCGGTGGGTCGGTCATTAATGTGGTGTGGGTCAGTTGGTCGTTGGTCGTTGGTTGCGCTGAGTGGTGGGTCGGTCATTGAGTCGGTCTATTGTGGGTCGGTCGGTGGGTCAGTCGTTGTGTTGAATGATGGGTCGGTCGTTGTTGAGTCTGGGTGGTCGTCGCGTTGAATGGTGGGTTGGTCGCTGGAAAGTGTCACGGTCTGTGGGTCGGTCGGTGGGTCAGTCGTTGAGTCGGTCTGTGGGTCAGTCGGTGGGTCAGTCGTTGAGTTGGTCTGTGGGTCGGGTCGGTGTCGGTGCGGTGGTTGCGTTGAATGCTGGGTTGGTCGTTGAGTCGGTCGGGTTCCATTGAATGGTGGGCTTGGTCGTTACGAGTCGGTCAGTAGGTCAGTCGTTGGAGTCGGTCGGTGGGTTGGTCGGTGGGTGGGTCTGGTGGTTGCATTGAATGCTGGGTTGGTCGCGGTGAGTGGGTCGGTTGGGGTCGCTGAGTCGGTCAGTGGGTCAGTCGTTGAGTTGGTCTGTGGGTCGGTTGGTGGGTCAGTCGTTGCATTGAATGCTGGGCTGGTCGTTGCATTGAATGCTGGGTTGGTCGTTGAGGCATTCGGTGGGTTGGTCGGGTCGTCGTTGAGCTTCTGGTCTGTTGGTAGGTCAGTCGCTGAGTTGAATCTGGTCAGTTGTTAGTCCTGTCGTCAGTCGTTGAGTGGGTCAGTCGGTTGGTAATTCAGTCGGTTGGGTCTGTAGATGCTGAGTTCGGTCGTGTGATAGGTCAGTTGTTGAGTCGGTCGGTTGGTGGGTCAGTCGTTGAGTCGGTCTGTGGGTTGGTCGGTAAGTCGTTGTTGCATTGAATTGTGGGTGAGTGGGTGCATTGCGCTGAATTGGTCGTAGAAGTCGGTCGGTTGTTGGGTCCAGTGATTCGCTGAGTCGGTCTGTAGTCGGTTGGTAGGTCAGTAGTTGCGCGTTGGTCGGTGGGTCGTCGGTGGGTCAGTTAGTTGAGTTGGTCTGGTGGGTTGGTGGGTCAGTGGTTGCATTGAATGTCACTACTTGGGCTGGTCGTTGAAGGTTGGTCGGTGCAGATTCGATTGATTAGGTCAGTTGTTGAGTCGGTCTGTCTAGTGATTTGGTCGGTGGGTCGGTTCGGTCGTTGCGCTGAATGGTAGGTCAGTCGTTGGGTCGGTCGTTGGGTCGATCATTATGCGTTGAATGAGTGAGTCGGTCGCTGGGTCGATGGAATTCGTTTATAGGTCGGTTGATTGTGATCTGCGAATTCGATTTTGGTGGGTCGCTCGTTGCATTGAATTCGGCAGGTTGGTCGTTGGGTCGGGTTGATGGGTCGGTTGGTGGCGCAGTTGAATGGTGGGTCGGTCGTTAAGGCCGAGTCGGTCGTTGTTGCATTGAATTGTTGAATGGTGGTTCGATCATTGAGTCGGTTGTGTGGTCGATCGATTGGGTCGAGCCGTTTAGTTGAATGATGGGTCGAGTCTACCGTTGGAGTCGATTGGTTGCGTTGAATGGTGGGTTGGTGGTTGAGATTCGATTCGATTGGTCGGTGGATTAAAGTCGCGTTGAGTAGGTCAGTTGTTGGGTCGGTTGGTGGGTCAGTTATCGTTGCGCTCGAGTGGTGGGTCGGTCGTTCGGGTCGGTCATTAAATTGAATGCTACTTTGACTGCTGGTCGGTCGGTTAGTCGGTTGCGTTGATTCGGTCGATTAGGTGAGTCGTTGAGTCGATTAGGTGGGTTGGCTCATTCGATGGGTGAGTCGTTGAGTGGGTCTGGGCGTTGAGTCGGTCTGGTGGGTCATCGTTGCATCGAATCGTTGAGTACAGTCGAATCAGGTGGAATCGATGAGGTGAATTCAATCGTTGTTGAGTCGGTCTGTCGTTGCGTTGAATGGTGGGTCGGTAGGTTGCATGCCATGGTGGGTCGGTCAATTCGTTGAATTATTGGTCTTCGGTCATTGGATCGTTGCATCGGTGGAGTTGTCGTTCGTTGAATGGTAGGTCAGTTGAATTGTGGTCGGTCGTAGCGTCGAGCGGTGGGTTGATCATGGCTTTGAATGGTGGATCGGCTGTTGAGTCGGTCTATGGGTCGGTCGTGGTGGAGTCGCGTGCGTTGTGTTGAATGATGGGTTGGATTGATTGAGTCGGTCCCTGCATTGAATCGATAGATTGGGAATCGTACCGTTGAGTTGGGTCGATTGTTGAGTCGGTCGGTGGGTGAATAATGGGTCGGTCGTTAGTTCGTCGTCGGTCGTGGTGGGCTCGGTCGATTCGTTGGGTCGGTATCGGTGGGTCGTTGCATTGAATAAGTGGGTAGTCATTGCATTGCATAGTGGGTTGGTCGAACTGGCGTTGCATGGTGGATTCGGTTGGTAGGTCAGTCATTGTGTTGAATGGTGGGTCGGTCGTTGCGTTGAATAGTGGGTTGTCGTCGTTCGTTGGAATTGTGGGTTGGTCGTTAAGTGGAATTGTGGGTCGGTTGGTGGGTCAGTAGATTTGTGTTGAATGGTGGAGTGGGTCGATTGCGTTGGTGTGTGGGTTGAAATTCGATTGCGTTGAATTGTGGGTTGGTCGATTTGCGTTGAATTGTAGGTCGGTTGGTGGGTCAAAGTCGTTGTGTTGAATGGTGGGTCAGTCGTTGTGTTTTGCAAGGTGGGGTTGGTCGTTCTGCGTTGAATGGTGGGTTGGTCGCTATTGCATTTGAATTGTGGGTTGGTCGTTGCGTTGAATTGTGGAATTAGGTTGGTGGGTCAGTCGTTGTGCTTTGAATGGTGGTCGGTCGTTCGTTGGTTGTGAGTCGGTTGGTGGGTTGGTCGTTGCTGCGTTGAATGGTGGGTTGGTCGTTCGTTGAATTATTGGGTCGGTTGGTGAGGTGTGAGTCGTTGTGTTGAATAGTTGTGGGTCGGTTGGTGGGATTCGTTGGTGTGGGTTGGTCGATCGTTAGTGGGTAGGTTGGTGGGTCAGTCGTTGTGTTGAATAGTGGTCAGTCGGTTGGTGGGTTGGTCGTTGTGTTGAATGGTTGGGTGGGTCGATTGATTGGGAAGCGCAAATGTAGATGAATGGTGGGTCTGTCGCTATTCGCGTTGAATGGTGGGTTGGTCGTAATCGTTGAATGGTGGGTTGGTCGTTGCGTTGAATGTGGGTAGATTCATTGGTGGGTCAGTCGTTGTGTTGAATGGTGGGTCGGTCGTTGCGTTGAATGGTGGGTCGGTCGTTGGAGTCAGTCGTTGCGTTGAATGGTGGGTCAGACAGTAGATTGGTTCTGACTGATGTTCAGTTTTTCTGGTTGCCATTCTCACCAATGTTTTGTTTTGTTTTGTTTTTTTCTTTTTCAGTCTTGGTATCTTGGCAACTAAAGGAACGTTTGCAGAAAGCTGATGATCCTGACATCATCTCCGGGAGGAAAGGAAACAACCTGACCAAGACTTTATCAGATGGAAAATATCTTCAGTTTGATTAGAGAATGACAGAAACATCAAGATATGTGAATCTATCTTGATCTTCATAGCAGGAGACCCACCTGGAGGCAACGCCACGGATGCTGCTCGGCCTCCAGCGCCGCCTGAATGACCTCTGCTTTATAATACTGCATAGTTACAAAGACAGCTTCTGGGGTTTTTTATGACAGCTGTGGGTTGGTGTAGATGTGTGAGCGGCTTCTGGAAGCAGGAAGACTTTGTACGGTCTGTGGTTCCTGAGAAGCTTTTAAACCAGCTGCATCCCACGGATGGACCCTGTTGTCCCAGGATCTGTCAGCCTTTATCCAGGCGGTCTGCTTTAAACCCCTCATCCATGCAGGTGCTGCTTTTGATATATGCAAACAAGCCTCCATTGGTTCCAGACTGGCTCGAATGTTTCTATGTGTGTTTGTTTGCACTTTAGCCATTTTTGAGATAAGCTGACTTTTTTTTTATCACCGACCCAAAGACAGAAGCTTTCTCTTTATTTCATCAAAATGAAACTAGCGAGTCGCTTTGCAAGAAGTTTGAAAACAGGGAGAGAAATCAGATTTCTCTCCTTGCCCCGACACAAGCACTTTCATCTACAGAAGGGTGTAAAACACAAGCTGGAGATGTTTGTTCCTGAATCAGGCTAAAGCCATGGTTCTGCTCCATACTTCTGATTAGTGCGTAGTAACCCCTGCTGCTCAGTATGAGGTCTGTTAACGGATCACTGCTCTGTCCTGAGGAGATGTTTGGAGCAGAAAGCCTCATACTGACCTTCCTCTTTCACATCCATTCATATTATGGGATGGCCAAGCCTGACCGGCCTGAGGAGAGCAGAGAGCTGCTCCTCTGGAGAAACTCCCCACAGGTTCTGGTTCTGTAGGTGTTGGCTCACCTTAGCCGACTGGCTTATTGAATATAGAAATATCATCAGCATATGATGAGATCCAGACAATAATCCCAGTTTGTCTTCATACAAAAAAGACTCAAATCCATGTTCTGTTAAAACCCAAATCAAAGCAATATTCTGAATATGCAACAATAAGGCCTTTTTAATGTGGGAACCTCCATCACTTTGATTGGTTGCTCTGAAAACCGAAGCATGAAGAGACGCTGGTTCAGGACCGGCGGGATCTGAACCCTCTCTGCGTCCCTAAGAAGAGACGCTAATGGAAGCATTAGCTTCATGCACATGCTTCTGCTCTAGAGGCGAATCAAACGCTCGTCCAATCAGATCTCCTCCCCTTTGATCCCGGCCTCCGCAGACGTTAGCTTTGCTCTGAATGTTTTACTTCATGGTCACCTTCTTGTGCTGGATACCAAAAATATGATTGGTCCACATCAGAACCTGGGGCGTGTTGTACATTCTACCCGTTACTGTTCTAGGCTGCAGCAGCGTGTCTATATCGACCTTAAGCAGCAAACTAACGAGTATGTGACGTGGGTTCGATTGCGCCGCAGCTCCTCTCAGGCCTTCACTTCCTCTGAGCTGCTTAAAGTGGATTTTATGTCTGAACCTGCATGTTTTCTTCACTGCTCATCATTGAAGACAGTGAAGCGCTTTGTCCTTAGTATATGCAACCGCTGTTACCTAGCAACCCCAACCGGTTCCCCTCCCACACAGAAGTAGCCTTAATTAACAGATTCCACTCCTCTAGTGGATCCCTCCCTGCATGTTTGAGATGTTCTCCAGGTTCCACACATGACTGCTTCATTTCCAGAGGAACACTAAATCAGCAGAGCTTGCTCATGGAAACGTGGAGAACATTCATCTGCAGGATCACAGGCGCTGCGGCGTCATGTATCTTTTTTAGTGGGCGTGTTGTTGGTGACACAAAGACTGCTCTGTGAATGTTAAGACGCCTGAAGGTTTGGCTCCGCCCATTAAAATGAGAAGACTGTTCTGGGTGGAAGAAGAAAGATGAGGTTCTAAGCCATGGAGGTAATAATCAGAATCAACTAATAATGATCAAACTAAATCTTAGTGCACCTTGTAGCCATTTTCTTTTAATCTGGTTGATTTGTATAAAGATGATCTGCCTTCCTGCTGCATCGGTTTTATTCATATATTCCTCCCACGGCTATTGTTGCTTTCCTCCAGCCTGCCAACGATGACGATGGTCTGCATGCGCTGAGAGAAAATGATCTGCAGACTGAAGGCACAGAAAACGCCGCCATGCCCTCTGCAGTCAGCAGAGGGAGCTAAAGAGCTCATGGTGATACAGGGAGGCGCGGTGGAAACTAAAGAACAGTTCAGTTATTTATCGTGTCCTTGTATCACGGCAGGTTGTCTGGTTCAGATCCTTACGATCATCAAGATTAATAATACGGTCGTTATTACGATGACTGTCTCCCATTGGCTGGACTGGGACAGAATGACTGGTTTGTCCTAAATTGACCGACAGTTTCTCCTCCTGGATCAGTTTCCAGGAATCAGACTAAAGGTTACAACATCTCTGGACCCCGTCTCCATGGAGACATGGATGCACGGTACCAACCGGACCCAGACCCACTGAGACTGCTGGTTGATGCACGGTACCAACCGGACCCAGACCCACTCAGACTGCTGGCTGATGCACGGTACCAACCGGACCCAGACCCACTCAGACTGCTGGTTGATGCACGGTACCAACCGGACCCAGACCCACTCAGACTGCTGGTTGATGCACGGTACCAACCGACCCAGACCCACTCAGACTGCTGGCTGATGCACGGTACCAACCGGACCCAGACCCACTCAGACTGCTGGTTGATGCACGGTACCAACCAGAGACCCAGACCCGCCCACGGGTACCAACCGGACTCCAGACCTGCTCAGGTTGATGCACGGTACCAACCGACCCAGACCCACTCAGACTGCTGGTTGATGCACGGTACCAACCGGACCCACCGCTGGTTGACCCACTCAGACTGCTGGTTGATGCACGGTACCAACCGGACCCAGACCCACTCAGACTGCTGGTTGATGCACGGTACCAACCGGACCCAGAGACCCACTCAGACTGCTGGTTGATGCACGGTACCAACCGGACCCAGACCCACTCAGACTGCTGGTTGATGCACGGTACCAACCGGACCCAGACCCACTCAGACTGCTGGCTGATGCACGGTACCAACCGGACCCAGACCCACTCAGACTGCTGGTTGATGCACGGTACCAACCGGACCCAGACCCACTCAGACTGCTGGCTGATGCACGGTACCAACCGGACCCAGACCCACTCAGACTGCTGGTTGATGCACGGTACCAACCGGACCCAGACCCACTCAGACTGCTGGTTGATGCACGGTACCAACCGGACCCAGACCCACTCAGACTGCTGGCTGATGCACGGTACCAACCGGACCCAGACCCACTCAGACTGCTGGTTGATGCACGGTACCAACCGGACCCAGACCCACTCAGACTGCTGGTTGATGCACGGTACCAACCGGACCCAGACCCACTCAGACTGCTGGTTGATGCACGGTACCAACCGGACCCAGACCCACTCGGACTGCTGGCTGATGCACGGTACCAACCGGACCCAGACCCACTCAGACTGCTGGTTGATGCACGGTACCAACCGGACCCAGACCCGCTCGGACTGCTGGCTGATGCACGGTACCAACCGGACCCAGACCCACTCAGACTGCTGGTTGATGCACGGTACCAACCGGACCCAGACCCACTCAGACTGCTGGCTGATGCACGGTACCAACCGGACCCAGACCCACTCAGACTGCTGGCTGATGCACGGTACCAACCAGACCCAGACCCGCTCAGACTGCTGGTTGATGCACGGTACCAACCGGACCCAGACCCACTCAGACTGCTGGTTGATGCACGGTACCAACCGGACCCAGACCCACTCAGACTGCTGGTTGATGCACGGTACCAACCGGACCCAGACCCGCTCAGACTGCTGGCTGATGCACGGTACCAACCGGACCCAGACCCACTGCACGGTACCAACCGACTGTATCCACTCAGACTGCTGGTTGATGCACGGTACCAACCGGACCCAGACCCGCTCAGACTGCTGGTTGATGCACGGTACCAACCGGACCCAGACCCTACCAGACTGCTGGAGCGATGCACGGTACCAACCGGACCCAGACCCGCGGACTGCTGGCTGATGCACGGTACCAACCAGACCCAGACCCGCTCAGACTGCTGGTTGATGCACGGTACCAACCGGACCCAGACCCACTGAGACTGCTGGTTGATGCACGGTACCAACCGGAATCTAGACCCACTTCAGACTGCTGGCTTACGCATCAAAAAATACCAACCGGACCCAGCACCCACTCTGTAGACTGCTGGTTGATGCACGGCACCAAACGACCCAGATCCGCTCGGACTGCTGGCTGATGCACGGTACCAACCGGACCCAGACACCAGACTGCTGGTTGATGCACCGTACCAAATTAGTATCCTGCACCGCTCGGACTGCTGGTTGATGCACGGTACCAACCGGACCCAGACCCACTCAGACTGCTGGTTGATGCACGGTACCAACTGGACCCAACGCTCAGGATGCTGGTTGATGCACGGTACCAACCGGACCCGCACCCACTGAGACTGCTGGTTGATGCACGGTACCAACCGGACCCAGACCCACTGAGACTGCTGGCTGATGCACGGTACCAAACCAGTCTCCAGACCCGCTCGGACTGCTGGCTTGATGGCACGGTACCAACCAGACCCAGACCCCGCTCAGACTGCTGGTTGATGCACGGTACCAACCGGACCCAGACCCACTGAGACTGCTGGTTGATGCACGGTACCAACCGGACCCAGACCCCCTTGTTTGGGGTGAATCGGATTGAACTGCAGCGGTTTGGGTCTCTGATGGATGGGATTGTGTAGAATAATGGATTTCTTTCTCCCAGCTCTGGTGTCCGTCCTCCGCCAGCAGCTGTGGATCAAAAAGAACTCTGCCTCCTCCAGGTGGAGCCAGTGGGCTGGAGGCCATTGTTGGTGCAGATTCAGGCTTTAGTCCGACACGTTCTTCTTGGCTTGTTAGCGTCTCTGTGTCGTTTATGGGATGAAAACCCTCTAGTTTAATCAGACACCGCTTCCCTTCTTTATTCTTTCTACCAACATCCTGCTGAGGAGCAAAGAAGCAAAGCCTCCTTTTTCTAGCCGCCATCGTCCAGCCTGCAGGCGTCCACAGCGGCTCCGCTCTAACTGAAGGCTGCCTCCTGCATGGCCTCCTAGTCCTCTCACCTCCTCCCTCCTCCTGGCTGTAATCTGGAGCAGGGATGCTTCAGTAGCAGAGGTGATAGTTTCTGCTCAAAGTTTCTGCATGTTTCACTAATCTTTGGTTGGATTGACATGAAGGTCTGTTGGAGGATTCTCATTACTGAGGGATGCGGCGACCCAGGAACGGAGTGAAGCGTTAGAAATCGATTATTCTGGGATGTAAGCGTTGCTCTCTGTTCCTGGGTCGGACTTTTCCTCTCCAGCTTTGCTTCTTCGCTTCTAGATCCCGTAGATTGGTAGATTAAACGGTTAGATCTGCAGCTGAGAGACGCTGTATTAGTTCATCTGAGACGCAACACAGAAATGATTGAAACAATAATCCGACGGCAGCCGTTCTACGTTATGCAGACGCTCCATCTTCGCCAGTGAACATTTATACACACATCCTGATCACTGCTGAGCTTTCAGCGCTCTGCTGGGTCCAGTTGGGTCAGTACCATCAGAACCTGCAGCGTTTGGCGGTTTCCTAACAGATTGGGTGTCTTAGTCGTGTGTTGGGGGGGGGTGAGGCCATCCATAGCATCATCTGTGGCGCTGCAGCCCGTAAGGAAAGGTATTTTTGGGATGTTTTCCGCCGTCTAACGGCGTGCCGGGCGGTTCTGATCCGGTCTGGGCCTCGGTTGGCTTGGGACCGTTACAGCAGCCGTCCGTCACACTGCGACGCCTCCGGCCTCAGATTCCTGCAGAGGTTTAGATCTTTGTTTTGCTTTTTTCTCTCAGTTTTATTGGTTGTTTGATCCCGAGTCGGACCAGATGCTCCGAGTCGCGGCCCCCCCAGGCCCCCCCCTTTAGACGGCTCTGCTTGATGGCTCTGCATATATAAACCCCCTCCTGACCGCGTGTCGGCATGAACAGACTCTAAGGACTGCATGACTATCACCCCCCACCCTCCCCCAGGACGACGTTACAAGTCACTTCTGATTCCCATATTTCTGCGCTGTAACCGGGGGTTACGCCCCTGATGTGCGGCGTGGGGGGGCGATGCAGTGGGAGGAGCTATGGTCACTGTGGAAAGGGCTACGTTAGACTAGAGCAGTTTTAATAATGGTTACTGTTCTGTTTGCATGTTAAACCTGAGATCAACCTTTTTAACATCCGCTCCAGTTTTTTGGACGGTTTCCGGGTTTTGAATGTCTCTCCATGGCATGTGCGTTTCTCCATCAGCAGCGTCTCTTTCAGATTTCCATATTTACTATTCTAATACTTTATGAAGTCATTACTGGAGCTGAGTATGTTTTCCTATGCAAAATATACCATTAATAAACAAGCTGTACTGACAGCCTGAAGTGTGTCATTCTGTGTGTGTGTGTGGGGGGGGGGGGTGGTCTATTAATTAAACTCACTATAACAGCATAGATTAGGTCAGCTGGCTGAGTCGCTGTGTTTACGTCTAACCCTATTGGCTCCATTTAAACATTAGTGAACATTTCTCTGGATGTGAAGGTGAGCGGCGGCTCCACGCTCTGACTGAGCTACAGGCAGGTTGCCATGGTTACAGGTGTCATGGAGATTAAGTCTCTTATGATCTTATTAGATTGTATAACTAGTCTGCTGCCGCCAGGCTTTACCTTTGCTTGATGTTGCCATGGCAACGTAACTTCTGCGAACCCGTGTTGATCGGGCCTCAAAATAATGAACTTCGAATCCAAACACACAAAATAGTCAAATAAAAAAGGTCAAAATCATTTTCCAAAATGTCCATGAGGAAGGCACCCCCACTTCCTGCGTTTGATGATTCTAGATGATTCCACTGCAGGGAGAAGGGAGGACTGGTTACTGGTTACTGGTTACTGGTTACTGAAAAACAGAAGAAGTGGCGAATCCAGTGAAGCTGCAGAACCAAAGGGTTCATATGAAATACGTTCCGTACTTTGATGCTGGTGTTTGACCAACTTTAAAACCATGAAATTCCAGCAGCCTGTCCTAAAGTGTCCAACCTGAACCAGATGCAACCTTTAATGGCTGATGATCAACAGCAGGAAAAGTCCCAGCAGCTCCTCTGCAGAGATCGATGATACTTGTCCTCATTTCCACAGCAGGAATAACTAAGAATAATAATAATAATAATGAATTTTATTTATAACGCACTTTACATTTGACTTCAAATCTCAAAGTGCTACATTTAAAAAAAATGTGGAAGTAAACAGGATCACCATCCTAATGATTTCCAGCTGCTTTCATCTGGAGGAGAAAATCTTTTTCCAAAATTAAAACAAATGGATTTAAAAAATCATTTATTCCTGGAGTGTCAAGGTTCAATAATCACATGAAATAAATTGATGACTTTCTGCTGCATTCAATTAAAAATGGTTTATTGATCATAAAGGGAAATTAAATGTTGCAGTAACTAACAGGATCGGTTTGATTGATTGGTTCTGATTTAGATGATGCTGAGGGAGGGAGGAAGCAAGGAAGGAAGGAAGGAAGGAAGGAAGGAAGGAAGGAAGGAAGGAAGGCAGGAAGGAAGGCAGGAAGGAAGGAAGGGGAAGGAAGGAAGGAAGGAAGGAAGGAAGGAAGGGAGCAAGGCAGGCAGGCAGGCAGGGAGGGAGAAAGGAAGGAAGGAAGGCAGGAAGGAAGGAAGGAAGGAAGGAAGGAAGGAAGGAAGGAAGGAAGGAAGGAAGGCAGGAAGGAAGGAAGGAAGGGAAGGAAGGAAGGAAGGAAGGAAGGCAGGAAGGAAGGCAGGAGGGAGAAAGGAAGGAAGGAAGGCAGGAAGGAAGGAAGGAAGGAAGCAAGGGAGGAAGGAAGGAAGGAAAGAAGGAAGGAAGGAAGGAAGGGAGCAAGGCAGGCAGGGAGGGAGAAAGGAAGGAAGGAAGGCAGGAAGGAAGGAAGGCAAGGGAAGGAAGGAAGGAAGGAAAGAAGGGAAGGGCAAGGAAGGGAGCAAGGTAGGCAGGGAGGGAGAAAGGAAGGAAGGAAGGCAGCAAGGAAGGAAGGAAGGAAGGAAGAGAAGGGAGCAAGGCAGGCAGGCAGGGAGGGAGGAAGGAAGGAAGGAAAGAAGGAAGGAAGGAAGGAAGGAAGGAAGGAAGGAAGGAAGGAAGGAAGGAAGGAAGGAAGGAAGGAAGGAAGGAAGGAAGGAAGGAAGATTTGGATATTTAGAAAGCAGATGACGTAATGAGATTATGTTTCCTAAAATGGGAATAAATAGGAAATGTTTCACTGGATTAAAAATGTTTTGATCAATATAACTTTACAGATGTGGTGCAGTGGGTAGCACTGCTGCTTTGCAGCAAGAAGGTTCTGGGTTCGATTCCCGGCCTGAGGTCTTTCTGCATGGAGTCTGCATGTTCTCCCTGAGCATGCGTGGGTTCTCTCCAGGTACTCCGGCTTCCTCCCACAGTCCAAAAACATGACTGTTAGGTTCACTGGCCTCTCTAAATTCTCCCTAGGTGTGAATGGTTGTTTGTCTCTGTGCTGCCCTGGCGATGGACTGGAGACCTGTCCAGAGTGGACCTCGCCTCCTGCCCATTGACCGCTGGAGATAGAAACCAGCACCCCTCACCCCCCCAGCACCCTCACCCCCCAAATGGATGGATGGAACTTTACAGATTATGAACCGGAGACGCCGGATTATAGGTCTACTGTTGTTTTACAGGGATTGGGAAAAGAAAGTGATTATTTATTATTTGCTGATGATAGAGCGATATTATGGAGAAGAAGACATGAAGAAGAATTTATGGTTAAGAAAGTCTAGATGAGAAAGTTCAGGCAGAGAAACATCTCAGTTGAAAAGACAAAAGATTTGGTTTTTACATTGAAAAATATAACAGTGAGTATAAAATTAAAGTCACCTAAAAATAATTAGTACAAGTAAAAAGTTTGATATATTTAGGGATCAGTTTTTTATGAAAACCAGATGAAATATTCATTTATAACAGGCGCTCCACAGAGGACGCCATCAGCTCAGCTCTGCACCCAGCCATCACTCACCTGGAGAAAAAAGACTGAGAATGCTGCTCATCGCCTTCAGCTCAGCATTCAGTACCTTTATACCCCAACAGCTGATCTGCAAACTGGACAAACTGGGCCTCAGCACCTCCCTCTGTAACTGGCTGCTGGACTTCCTGTGCCAGAGACCGCAAGCAGTGCGCGTCGGTAACAACACCTCGGACACTATCACGCTGAGCACAGGAGCTCCACAAGAGGGCGTGCTAAGCCCTCTGCTCTTCACCCTACTCACACACGACTGCAACACAACCCACAGCACTAACCACCTGGTGAAGTTTGCAGACGACACAACCCTGGTGGGACTGATCTCCAACGGCGACGAGACACACTAGGACAGAGGTGGACCACCTAGCCAAGCGGTGCAGTGACAACAACCTCCTACTGAACGTCAGCAAGACAAAGGAGATTGTTGTCAACTTCCAGAAAGGTCCCCGCCGACTCCTGCCACTGACCATCGATGGCGCTGCTGTGGAGAGGGTGAGCAGCACTAAATTCCTAGGAGTGCACATCAGCGACGACCTCTCCTGGACCACCAACACTGCATCACTGGTCAACAAAGCCCAACAACGCCTCTGCTTCCTGCGGAAGCTGAATCAGGCCAGTGCCCCACCAGCCATCATGACCTCCTTCTACAGAGGAGCCATTGAAAGCATCATCACCAGCTGGATCGCTGTATGGGGCGGGAGCTGCACTGACTACAACAACAGGAAAGCCCTGCAACGTATAGTGCAGGGATCTTCAACGTTTTCCAGGCCAAGGATGGACTATTACAGATGGAGTAATGTAACTAAAGTAATCCCTCCCTGGGATTATTAAAGTATTTCTGATTCTGGTTGATGGGACAGGTGTTGTGAATGAAACGGTGCCCAGCTTAAAGAGCTCCTGTGTGTCTCTGAATGTGAGCATTGATGACTGAAAGACATCTTCTGCCTCCATTGATCTGTTTACTACAGTCTGTTGGATTCATGATAATCTGGATTTAGAGACATTTCAATTAGTGGAAAAAATTACAGGGGAGAATATAAACAAAAATTTTGATTCAACCAAAACTTTCACGACCCCCATGCAGCACCTCTGGGCCCCCCCTAGGGGTCACGGACCCCCTGTTGAAGACCTCTGGTATAGTGAGCACAGCTGGGAGGATCATCAAGGCACCTCTCCCCTCCCTGCAAGACATCTATTCCAGCCGCCTCATTTTGAAAGACGACACCCACCCAGCACACAACCTGATCCGTACTCCTGCCCTCCGGAAAGAGGTAGAGGAGCCTGCGGTCCAGAACCACCCGGCTGGCGAACACCTTCATCCACCAGGCCATCAGAATGCTGAACTCCCTCCACCCCCTCCCCCACACGGTCTGCTCCAGCCACCAGGCAGACAGGAAGCTTTAAGACTCTCCCTCTCTCTCTCTCTCTCTCTCTCTCTCTCTCTCTCTCACACACACTCTATATTTATCTTATCTTCTTTTACATGTTCAATGTTAAATATTGAATGTTAATATTAATGTTAAATGTCACATGTTCTTTGTTCTGTATTTATCATTAACTTATTGTTACCTGTCATGTCCCGCAATTTATGTCAGTCTGTAAAATGTCAGCCTTGCATATGTCTTGTCCTGGCATGGTATAGAGAGGAAACATAATTGTATGTTTTGTGCATATGTAGAAAGTGACAATAAAAGCTGAAACTGAACCTATAAAAATGTTTCAAAAAGTCCTAAATCTAAGGAGGTGTTTAGCAGAGACTGTGGATCAGATTATTTGAACAAAGGAAAAAACAGGACTGATTAGTTTGAAACAAGCAGGAGAGGCTGGAAACCGAGCCGCCATCAAGAGGAGGCAAGTAGAAATACAACACTTAGATCTAAACTCCATCTTGATCAGACTGAAACATCAGATATCAGACAACAATGAGATTAACAACAGCGTTTCCATGGAAACGCAGAGAGGAAGGCTGGGAAGTGGATATCAGAGATTAAAAATGTTTTCAAACTAAAACTAAAGAAAATATAAAGTTGAAAAGATGAAATAAAGAAAGATGGTTTAAAATTATCAAGATTTTGGACACAGAAAGAAAAACTTTTTAAAATACTAAAATATGATCCAGGAACCAGTGTGGCTAAAATGACAAAACAGAACAAACATCTGGAACAGAAAGAGGTTTAATGAGGAGAAAAATAAAGAAAACTTTAATCCATAAATTATAAATGAATTCAGGAAGCAAATCAATTATTATGATCTTTGAAAACCAGTTTAATGAAAAGTTCAATAGAAAGATTTTTTAGGCCACCAGCTAGTGGCGGTAATGAACACCAGTCAATAAACAGAAGAAGAAGAAGAAGAAGAAGAATGAGGAGGCGGAAGCGAAGAAGAAGAAGAACTTAAATAATTTGGCGCCGCGGCTGCCGCTGAGCTAGCCGCTAAGCTAGCCGCTGCTGTAGCCTCCTCTGTCCGCCATGGAGGAACTTTTTAACAAAGTCTTGCTGGTTCACCTGAAGCACAAGGACTGCGAGGAGAGGTGAGCTTCCCCCGCAGAGCTGCGGGGCTCCGGGAGCAGATTCCCGCAGGCTCCCAACCGCAGCTCGGTGCTGCATTCAGGTGTTGTCGGACAACAGGACTTCCATATTCAAATAACTGTTTTTTTAAGATGAAATGTCAATAAGGCCTTAAGTGAGTCTTTGTAACCGGAATCCTGGTTCATTTCCAGACAGGTTAAACAATCATTTTTTAATTATCTTATAAAAAGTCAAATGAAGTAGTTTCTGGTAACTTTATAAATGATAAATAAATCCCAACATGGCGGTAAATTGATCTTATTAGGAGATTAAATCTAATTAAAGACAGGCTGTTAATGGATCCCTAATTAAAAAAAACGAACTTTGATAAATAAACATGACAAAAAGTAAAAAGCAGGTCACACAATATAAATCAAACTGTTAATAATAAAACTGTTATAAATAAATCAGGATATAATGAGGCTGGAAATATTGTAGTTTAATTCTATGAAATAATGTTGATATATTAATATTTCAGTAACATTATCCTCTATGATAAAAATAATGATCATTTTATGCAGGCGTTAGTTTTGGCCGCTCTTATTGGGGCTTTAATTTTCATCTGATATGATATAAAAGTATGGGTCAGTTTTGGCTCCATCTGCTGGATTAATAGCTGGATTAACAGCTGGATTAACAGCTGGATTAACAGCTGGATTAACAGCTGGATTAACAGCTGGATTAACTGCTGCTGATAATCTCTGCTGTAAATAAACTGTTATTGTGTTTTAAGAGATGTGAACATCTAGAAACAAAGATCTATGTGTTTAGCACAGATGTATGCCACCTGGCGTGCAGGAAGTTCCCTCCCAGCCGTTGTTTGTATTATTGAATAAAATCTAAATCTGTTAATCTGACCACAGTCATCATGATGAGCCACAGACCCACGCCGTCTAATCCTGAGGGCAGATTACGGATCTATTGACAAACCTTTCATAACTGTCACAGTCTGCCGGGTTTAATCCAGTAAGCAGGTTTAATAAAGCCGGACTCTAAGCCTGAATCGATGGCGCCTGAAGCTTCATTTAGTCAACTTTAAGTAGATCCGCTCTGACTTCTATTGGTGGAATTCTACAACTGAATTTCAGGAAGAAAACACTAAATTATTCTAATAAGAACAAAGTTTATATTTCTAGAAATGTTTCCACATTTTCAGCGGTCGTCTGACATTTATTAGACTGACTGAATATTTTATTGATGAAATCTGAAAAACATTTCTTCATAGTTCAAATAATACAAATTCTGACCAGTAACATTAGGAAGATGGAGATCTATAATGAATTTCTAGACATCCAGAATGTTTATCTAGATGTGAAGAATCTGTTTTTGTTTGAAATGATCATTTAGACAGAAAAATGTTTTTCAGATATCAGAAATAAATATTCAGTAAACTATTACATATCAAACGGCTTGCCGTAGCTGTGGTAACCGCGGTAACGTTGCTCATTTATTTCTGGGATGGTCGTGGATCAATGGATCTATTTAGGTGAAATCATCAGTCAGCGGGTGAAGTCTAGAAACATTGTTCTAATCTATAGAAGCTGTCCATCATCTCACGGCTTCCTCCTCATGTTGATTCTTTCACACAGTAAATATTTATTTATGTTTAATCTCAAAATAATGTCAGTAGTTCTCCACATGCTGTAAAAATAACTAAATAAAAATAAAATGATCCACTTAGAAAAATGAGTTTTCACTGAACCTGCTTCTGAAACCGGCTGCTGGTGAAAAGTGCACTAATAAATAAATCCATCATCATCATCATCGTCGTTTTCCCCTAAAGGCTGCAAAGTTTGATATCTGCAACAAATCAACGTTTACTGAAGGAAAAAGGAGTAATTAGAATAAATAAATGTCTTTATTGTTTCTACTGATGGTTTTAATTAGATGCTGAATGAAGCCATGATCTCATGTTTAAACTGAATTAATCCAGAGAGAAACTCTGAGATTATTGATCATCCAGGTGTTGATGCTGCAGGCAGGAAGCATCTCCTGTAGAGGTCTGTCTGCAGCGGATCTGGATCAGCCTCTGACTGAAGACCCTCTGTTGGTGTCTAACAGTCTGATGAAGAGGATGAGCGTCCATCATCTTCATCTCCAGAGGTTCAGAGCCGGCCTCTTCATCAGCTGGTTGAGCTTCTATCAGTCATCAGCTCTGATGATGATGATGATGGTGGTGATGATGATGATGATGATGATGATGATGATGGTGATGATGATGATGATGATGAAGATGATGATGATGGTGATGATGATGATGGTGATGATGGTGATGATGATGGTGATGATGATGGTGATGATGATGGTGATGATGATGGTGATGATGATGGTGATGATGATGATGGTGATGATGATGGTGATGATGATGGTGATGATGATGATGATGGTGATGATGATGGTGATGATGATGGTGATGGAAATGTTCCTTTCTACCATTCCTTTATGGGAGGTAAAGGCTGTAGCCTGTCAGCCATGCAGGAGGGAAGCGATGCTCCAATGATGGCGCTAGTCGCAGCTTTAACCCTTCATGGTCCAAGTTTGCAGGTCAGACGATGAGACGATGAGGTCTGCAGGCCTGACAGCGTTTTTATGGAAACCCAGCTGCCCTCTGTCCTCCACCGTTAGTTCAAATAAAGTTAGAATCCTATGAAGGAAAACAGGTTTAAAAGCTTTAATTAATATTAATACACTTTGAAATAACCTGTTTCTCTATAAATACCCAGATAAACATCCTGTGCAACAAACCTGTAGAATAATCCTGCTATAAAACAATGGCTGCCATATGCGGATAAACTCTATATACTGTTTATATCCCATCATGCACCTCTTCTCCTTCGACTATTTGAGCTGATGGAAGGAGTTCATCTCTCCATGTGAGATCAATCAATCAATCAATTCAATCAATCAATAAATTATATCAATCAATAAAGTCATTAAGTTAAAGTGAAAGTTTCTGTTTCAGCTTCCATGTTCTGAGGATGGAACCAAAACTCCGTTTTTCTCTCAGACGTCTGATAGAATCAGCTCATTTCCGCCATATTGGCGCCCGTCTATCAGGTCAGGCGGATAGACGCAGAGCGCCAGGCTAACCTTGGATTGTTTTACAGAAAAGCGAATGTCCGAGTCACCGTAGAGCTGACCACGACCCCGGTCCACCGCAGGGTGAGTCAGCTGTTCGCCGCAGCAGCTGCTAGCTGAGCAGGACTTCATGGCCGTGTTGCTTTCTCCCTGTCAGGACCTTCTAGTGAAGCTGACGGACGACGCCGACCCCTTCTTCCTCTTCACCCTGCCCGTATCAGAGGAGGATTATCAAAGGTAGGAGCTGATGACTGGATATCTGTCCGTCTGTCCTCAGAGCTGAACGCCTGCCTCCCTCTGTTTGTCTGAGCAGCCTGAAGGTGCAGCAGGGCCTGCTCATCGACTTCGCATCATTTCCTCAGAAGTTCATAGACCTGCTGAACCTGTGCAATGCCGAGCCAGACGCCGACAACCCCAGGTAGGAAGAACAGACGGTTCCTGCAGGAAATCAATGCAGTAAAAGCATCTCAGCTAATTAGATGGTTTATGACCAACCTGCCTCGTTTACGGAGCAACCAGGAAGCAACCAGGAAGCAACCAGGAAGCAACCAGGAAGCAACCAGGAAGCTTCCAGGAAGCTTCCAGGAAGCAACCAGCACTGTAGTCCCGCAGCAGGGTAGCCATGACAACCAGGCGGCGCTCTCAGGTGCTCTGGCAGCTGCCCTGAGGCTAACTGCGGGAAGGGTTGCTGGTGCGTCTCTGGAATAGAATAAAACCTTTATTTTCCCACGATGGGGAAACGTTGGTGTTTCAGCAGAATTACAGTAAAAATAGTCACACAAATATGGAGCTTATAAAATACCAGAATAGTTTAGAGTAAATAAATAAAATGCTGTTTTCATCTAAAACTGGAGAATAAATGAGCAATAAAGAGATGTTTACAGCAGCAGCAGCGCCGTGTGTCCTGCTCTGTGAGGAGGATGGATCTCTTCATGCTTGGTGTTTGTTCTCAGGTTCCTCCTGCAGCTGACCTGCCAGCCTGTCATGGCGGACAGCAGCGCCACCTTCAGCGTGGTGGAGATGAACGCTTTCAAGCACCTGAACCACCTGTCGCTGAGGCTCCTCCAAGGCTCAGACAGAGAAGTCAAGGACTACCTGGCTGCACGCCTGTCCTCTCTGAAGGTTGGTTTATTCTCCTTTGTCATGCCGACGAAGGCGGGCGCCATTATGAGTTTGATGGGGGGGAGCTGCAGCGACAGTCGAGGCCCTCTGACCCAAACCGACCCGGACAGACAGGAAGGAGATGCAGCAGCAGGAGAGAAGAAGCCGTCTGCAGAGTGAGCTGCAGGAAAATGGTCCAAACCTCCAGGGCCTGCAGACTGACGGGTCCAGGTCTCCCTCTCTGGCTCTCTAGCTTAGAATGGACTCACAAGATAGACCAAATCTTGATAACGAATCAATGAACGCAAACGAATAAAATGGATGGATGGATGAAATGAATGAGTATGAACTGAATGAATGAACGGAATCGAATGAACATAATGAATGAACGTATGAATGAAATCGAATGAATGAACTAATGAATGAACGAATGAAACGAATGAATGAACGGATGGATGGATGGATGGATGAATGAATGAATAATGAATGAATGGAAGACGCGTAATGAATGAACGAATGAATGAACGAATGAATGAACGAATGAATGAAACGAATGAACGAAAGTGGATCCAACGGATGTTGGTTGGATGAATGAATGAAACGAATGAATGAACGTATGAATGAAACGAAATGAATGAACGAATGAATGAACTAACGAATGGATGGAAACGTGAACTGAACGGATGGATGGATGGATGAATGAATGAACGAATGAATGAACGTATGAATGAACGAATGAATGAGCGAATGAATGAAATCGAATGAATGAACGAATGGAATGAACGAATGAATCGAATGAAGATAGACGAATGAATGAACGAATAAAACGAACGAATAAATGGATGGATGGATGAAATGAATGAATGAACGAATGAATGAACGCAGAATGAACGAATAGAATAAATGAATGAATGAAATCCAATGAATGAACGTGCATGAACGAATCGAATAAATGAACGTATGAACGAACGTAATGAAATCCATCTAATGAATGAACGTGATGAACTAAATCCAATAAATGAAATGAGCGCAAGGAACGAATAATAAATGAACGTATGAATGAAGTAATGAATGAACGAAACGAATAATGAATGAACGTAATGAATGAACGAATGAATGAAAGATATGAATGAACGAATGGATGGAGGGCGAATGAATGAACGAATGGAAACGTATGGATGAACAAACTGTTGGATGGATGGATGAATTGAAATGAGCGAATGAATGAACGTGATGAATGAACGTAATAAGATAAAACTTAATAAAATAAACAAATGAATGATAAACAAATAGGCGAAACGGATGGATGGTTGGACAGAATGATGGAATGAATGAATGAACGATGAATGAAATGTAACGAATGAAATCCAATGAATGGAGCGAAGATGAATGAAGCGAATGAGCGAAACGGATGGATGGATGGATGAATAGATGAGCGAATGAATGAACGGCATGAATGAAATAAGGCGAATGAATGAACGAATGAATGAAGCGAATGAATGAACGAATGAAATAAATTAATGGACTAATGAATGGACGAATGAATGAACCAGATCGGAAAAAACGAATGACGGCGGGTAAAATGGATGGATGGATGAATGAAATGAATGAACGAATGAATGAACGGTATGAATGATATGGAATGAATGAAACAGTAATGAATGAACGAATGAATGAGCGCGTATGAAATCCGAGCGAATATAAATGAGCGTGATGAATGAAAGCGAATGAATGAGCGAATGAATGAACGAATGAATGAGCGAATTAAATGAACGATGGATGGATGGATGAACGAGCGAAAATGAACGGCGAACGAATAAAATGAGCGAAATGGAGCGAACGAATAAACAATGCGGCGATGGATAACCAATGAATGAACGATGAATAAGGCGAATAAAATGAGAGCGTGTGAATGAAACGAATGAATGATGGATGAATGAATGAACGTAATGAATGAGCGTAATGAATGAGCGAATGAATGAACGAATGAACGAACGGATGGATGGATGGAAGGAATGGATGAAAGACGAATGAATGAGCGGCGTATGAATGAAATCCAGTAATGAAAAGAACGTAAATGAATGAAACTTAATGAATGAACGAATGAACGAATGAATGGACGAATGAATGAACGAATGAGCTAGCGAATAAATGGATGGATGGATGAATGAATGAATGAAAACACAATGAATGAACGTATGAATGAAACGTAATGAACGAAATCCAATGAATCTCTAATGAATGAACGTATGAATCGAGCGAATAAAATGAACGTGTGATACGAACGAATTACGCGAACGAACAACAGTTGAGTGTATGAACTTAAATCCACAATGAACGTATGAATGAATCCAATGAATAGATGAATGAATGACGTGCCACTGATGATCTTCACTGTTTCAGGCAGAGAAGCTGGCCTTAGACGTGAAGCTGAAGGAGACTGAGGAGGATCTGTCCCGGAAGCTAAGCTACACTCAGCAGGTCAGCTTCTCCTGATTGGCCTTCAGACCCGCAGCTCTGCTGTCAGCCATGTTTCTGTAGACCTCCACCAACAGCAGGGAGGGAGGGAGGGAGGAAGAAAGGAAGGAGAAAGGAAGAAGAAGGAAAGGAAGGAAAGGAAGGAAGGAAGGAAGGAAGGAAGGAAGGAAGAGATAAGATAAGATATTAAAAAGTTGCTAAAGGAATGAGGTCATGAGGTGGTTCTCAGAAAACCCTCCAATCAGGAGAGATGCTCCTCCTGGATATGAGGAGGATTTCTGTCCTCCTGCAGAAGGACTAAATGATGATGATGATGATGATGATGATGAGGAGGAGCAGGCCTGTTAGAGGTGAAGATGTTAGCTGGTCAGTGCAGGTTTCAGGTCAGCAGGGAAGGCGCCATCAGGCTGGTGAGGTCTAAAGGTGAGTCTGACTGCTTCTCCACCACTGGCCCCGCCCACTTTGCCTCCATCTTCCTCCATCCTTTCATAGAGGACCATCTGATGCAGAACCTGCTAAATGTGTCACTGATCTGCACTAAGTTCTCCATGTTGGTGACTGAAGCAGAGAAGCGTATTGATCCATCGTCCTCGCCATGAGGCCGCTGGAAGGTTCTGGTTCAGCCCGTTACGCCCCAAGCAGGAAGGTCCTCCATCACCAGGCCCCATGCACAGTGGGTGGAGGCCTGGAGATGGACCTCCATCCACTGCTGGGGTTCAGGGTCTTGCTCAGGGACCCAGAGTGGGAGTCTGTGGGGATGGAACCAGGTAGTGTCTAACACTAGGCCATCACCTCCCCCCACAGGTACCAGCTCCTAGCTCCTCCAGGGGGCGGGGCGTTCAGGGCACCCCTGGTCACCTGATCAAGCAAAACACCCCTCCTGCTTCCTCACTTCTGAACCAACACTTAGTGCCATTCTTTGTAAAGTTGAGTGAAATGAGCGCAGGCTCTTAAAGGGCCAGTACATGATGATGATGATGATGATGATGATGCGTTCTGTTCCAGACGCTGTCAGAGAAGACCAAAGAGCTGGAGAAGCTGCGCTCAGAATGGACCAATCACAGCAGCTCTCTGTCCAGCCGCCATTCTGAGGAGCTGCAGTCACAGAGGGAGAAGATCCTGGAGGTAAGACCTTCATCCTTCATCTGACTGGATCCGACTGACCGGCCCCGGGACGCCATAGATCCAACCGCAGGACGCCATAGATCCAACCGCAGGACGCCATAGATCCAACCGCAGGACGCCATAGATCCAACCGCAGGACGCCATAGATCCAACCGCAGGACGCCATAGATCCAACCGCAGGACGCCATAGATCCAACCGCAGGACGCCATAGATCCAACCGCAGGACGCCATAGATCCAACCGCAGGACGCCATAGATCCAACCGCAGGACGCCATAGATCCAACCGCAGGACGCCATAGATCCAACCGCAGGACGCCATAGATCCAACCGCAGGACGCCATAGATCCAACCGCAGGACGCCATAGATCCAACCGCAGGAGGTAGAACCAGTGGGGAAGCTGGAAGCAGCTGGTGCTCCACAGCTCCCCCAGTGGTGGAGGCCACTCTGTGCTCCTTTAAAGTCCACCTAGAATCTGGCCTGACCGCACTAAAGATGATGAAGGATGCTGTGTGTTATTTATCTATTTATATATATCTATATATGAGAGTTATGGCTGCTTGTTGATTGCATTAAAATTATTTCTAAGAGTATCAAAAACCATTAAATTAGAGTTACTCAGTTCTGTTTAAACTCTGGTTTAAACTCTGGTTTAAACCCGGTTCAGATTCCATCACCCCCCCCCTCTAGGGACAAACCAATCACAGATAGAGGGGTGCTAAACATCTCCTCCCTCCTCCTCCTCATTCTGACAGCTGTCTCTTTGATGTTCTTATCCAATCAGAGGGGTTGGAGTTGGCAGCGACGCCTCTATCATAGGGCTGGGCGATATAGAAAAAAAGCTTATCGATAAAAAAAATGCATATTGATCGATAATTATTGAAAAGATTTGAAACCATATTTTATGTGCCGCTCTGCCTGGACTTTTTATAATATTGCTAAATGATTTAATTTTAATAAAAAACACAAACACAGACTTTAAATTAAATCTTTATTTAACCAACTTTTTTAACCATAACAGAATTGTTTTAAAGAAAAATAACTTAAGAGACCTGAGTTATGTTATTAAATACTGACAAAGAATAAACTAAAGTGACCAGAAAATGACCAAAATAAATATAACAAATAAATAAATGCCCCCCACCGCCCCCGTTTCCTGCTTTAACCTGAGTTATTACTTTGAAGTTTCTGGCCCCTCAGCATTTTTATCTCAATTGTTAGGAACTACGTTGGAAACTGCCCAGAACTGAAAAATATATATATATTTCCCCGAAGATTCCTCGGAGGAGAGCCGCGTCGGGGCCTTCCGGCTACAGCTCGTACTCCTGCGGCTGTGGAGCGGCTGAGATGATAAAAAAGTTGGTTTCGTTATCAGACTGGTTTCACTGGTTCCCGACACATTTTCTAGATGACTGTGGTTTCTTTTTTGGTCCGACTTGCCATGACCGAAATACTGCCAGACTGCCGAACTACAAAACCCTCTTCTTGCGGAACAATTTCCTCCGCCTCTCCTTGCTGCATCTTCATGTGCTCTGTGTTGTGGTTTGAGAGGGCGGCGCTTGGTGACGGCGTGCCTGGGTCCGCGATTGTGATTGGTTGGGAGGAAGCAGTGACTAGCATAAACCTACATGCTAGGCTACAATGAGAAGGAAGGAAAACTGCGTTTCTTTTTATCGAACTTTTATCGACTCTTTTTTTCTATTGCGCCACACGTCTATCAATCGATATATATCGTTATTGAATTATCGCCCAGCCCTACTCTATCCATTCTAAAAACTATAGCTCTAGGAACCATTTAGCCTCTTTTTGACCCGGTTCTCCAGGTTCTCCTCCATGGGTTATTAAGTCATTGCCTGCTGCAGATGTTGGTGGAGAACCCTCCAATCATCACTTCCTGACATTAATGATGCATCGCCCCCCCCCAGAAGCAGGGATTAGGATTATTGGATTAGTCAGCTAACTTCAGGTTGAACAGAGCATTTCAGCTTTGCTTCAACCACTGATGCTGTAAATCTGACCTCCTGCTACCATCAGCTGGACTCCCTCTTTGTAAGGTTGGTTGCCATGGTAACGTAGTCTCTTCCTGGGCGGGCTCGCTTCCAGTGTGGATCTGAACCCCCCCTCCCCCCAGCAGCCAATCAGCTGTTAGGAAACGATGACAAGCTGTGTGTCGCTTGATTGAAAACCTGACATTTAGAATAGAAAGCGAAAGAAACTAAACCTCAGAATAAAAATCAGTTCTTTTTATTTTTCCTCCTTTGGACAAACCAACCCGCCTCCGTCCCCCGGGGGGCGCTCTGTGGGGAGCAGCCAGCTTCAGGAGGAGCTCTGACCAGGGGAAGGTCTGCAGCTCCGTCTGGAACAAGGTGTCCACCTCTGAGGAGACGCTGCTGCTGCTCCTCATGCTGGGTCCTCCTCCCTCTAGGCTCTGCTCCTCATGCTGGGTCCTCCTCCCTCTAGGCTCTGCTCCTCATGCTGGGTCCTCCTCCCTCTAGGCTCTGCTCCTCATGCTGGGTCCTCCTCCCTCTAGGCTCTGCTCCTCATGCTGGGTCCTCCTCCCTCTAGGCTCTGCTCCTCATGCTGGGTCCTCCTCCCTCTAGGCTCTGCTCCTCATGCTGGGTCCTCCTCCCTTTAGGCTCTGCTCCTCATGCTGGGTCCTCCTCCCTCTAGGCTCTGCTCCTCATGCTGGGTCCCTCCTCCCTCTAGGGCTCTGCATCCTCATGCTGCAAACTCCTAGCTCTAGGCTCTGCTCCTCATGCTGGGTCCTCCTCCCTCTAGGCTCTGCTCCTCATGCCTGGTTCTCCTCCCTCCAGGCTGGGAGGTCTCCTCCCTCCAGGCTGGGAGGTCCTCCTCCCTCCAGGCTGGGAGGTCCTCCTCCCTCCAGGCTGGGAGGTCTCCTCCCTGCGCTGCAGGAGGTGTCGGTGGCTCAGAGCAGCGTCAGTCTGTGGATGGAGGCGACCAGCTGCGCCTCCTTCTCCATTTGGTCAAAGGAGCGGCGGTCTGTCTCCTGCCTGACCTGCTCCCTCAGCTGAAAGGAGGCCATGGCCAGCCTCTGCGCCTCCTGGAGGAGCAGCTCTCTCCCCCTCTGCAGCCTCTGCCTCCTCCCCTCCTTCATGGAGAGCTGCTCCTCTCGGATGGTCCGTGCGGCCTCCTCCTCCTGCCGGTGGATCTCCTCCCTGAGGGCGCGGTGGCGTGCCGTTCTGAGCGTGCGGCGTTGGCGCGTCTGCAGCGTCCTGCTGCTGAGCAGCGCTGACGCGTGATTGGCCGCTCTCTGCGTGCGGCGCTGGCTCTGCTGCAGGAGGCTCTGCTTGTGCGTCTCCTCCTGGACCTTCAGCAGGTTGGTTCTGGTCTGAGCTCTTTGGATCTGGACCTTGTGGGCGGAGGCAATAATTACTGGAGTCATGCTGCAGCTGCTCCTCACGGGCGCCACCGCTTTCTCAGAGGAGCCTGCCATGCTTCTTCTCATGCTTGCTCCTTCTCTGGGATTGTTCGTTCTGCCTCCATCTGCTGCTCCATGTGTTTCTTCAGGAAGACGTGTCGCAGCGTCTCTCTGTGACTCTCCTCCTGCAGCCTTTCCCGCCTCCTCTGCTCCTGCAGCGCTTTGCTCCTCCACGCCCTCTCCTCCCTGTGTTCTGCTGCCTCCTTCTCCTTCTCTCGCTGGCCTCTCTCCATCTCCACTCTCTCCCTCTGCATCCTCTCCTGATGCTGTTTACGCTCCTGCGCCTCCTTCAGAGCAGCCTCCAGCTTCTCTCTGCGTTCATGCTTGTGCCTCCCTCCTCTCTCAGCCTCAGCCTCCAGCCTCCTCCTGGTTGATATCTGCTGCTGCAGCTGGTCAGCTTCCCTCCTGCTCCTGCTGCTGCCTCCTCGTCCTGCGGGGGCCTCCAGCCTCTTTGTTCCAGTGCTTCCTCCCTCTGCTTAAGCCTCCCTCCCGCGCTCTTCTGCCTCCTGTTTTGGGCCTGCCTGGCCTCCCTCCTTCCTGCGGGCTTCCTGACGCTCCTGTTCCTCCTGTCGAGTGTCGGCTGAGGCGCTCCTGCTCCTCCTGATGCTTCAGCAGCATCAGAGCGGCTATCCTGCGGTCCGTCTCTGACACGGTGACGCGGGTCCTCCTGTTGACCTCTGAGGTGATCCTCTGCAGCCTCCTCTCTGTAGACGAGGAGAACCTCAGACCTCCCAGGCTGAAGCTGCTGACTGTGCTCCTCTCTGGAGCATGAAGAGAGGAGCAGCCTTTTCCTTTAGAGCAGAGATCAGCGTAGATGATGGGCTCTGCTGAGGGATCCTTCAGCTCCCTGCAGGGTTCAGGTCTCCATGCTGCTTTGCTTCCAGCCTGCAGGCTGCATGGAGGGAGAACCTTTGATCGCTCCTTTTCGTAGGAGTCATGCAAAGCCTTCATGGCCTCATGAGGGGCCTCCTGCTGCCGCCGTGCAATCAGCTCGTTCAGGGACTTAATTAGCAGCTGAACCGGATTAATGCCGGGCTGAGTCCTGGACTGCGGCGCCTGAGGACTGCGGATCTCTTCTGCTCCGGGTTCCTTCAGATCCAGACAGGAAGCAGGAGGAGCGGAGCTCAGCTCCTCCATGGTTCTCCTGGTTGAAGGCTCTCAGCTGTGCAGCGTGGGGAGATCAGGAGGGATTACCTGATCAGCTGAGCTGCTTTAAAGGGGCGGGGCCTATTTCTGCAGGTCACAGAGTGCTGATATTAGTCCAACCTGATCCATGCAATGGGATGCATCTGGTTACCATGGCAACGGCTGAACAGATTCAGCTGTCTTTATGAGGAAACCAAGATCATTAATAAATAAATGAATAAAGAGGATGGTGAGAAGTTTAATTTTAATAGATATATAACAACCAATTCTATTCAGTTTATTTCTATAGCTCCAATTCACATCATG
>JAGKQL010000018.1:31366722-31447253 GCA_018398635.1 Cyprinodon brontotheroides
CCTCTCACTGTCACTTCTAAGCATGCTTATAGTGTGGGGGATTGTATTTGAGTCAATGAGTCAATGCAATCAACTGGTTTTCCTTAGATAGAAAACTTTGTATCAATTTGACTGTATGATCTGTTGAACTGTAAAGTGCCTTGAGATGACATGTGTTGTGAATTTGGCCATATAAATAAACTGAATTGAATTGAAATCTTCTGATCCCTGGACAACTGACCATTAATATAAAGTTTGTCAACTGCTACTGTAGCTCTGATGCCTTCACCCGATTTATTTCTTCCTGAATGGGAATAACACTTTTCCTGCGCATCTAATATTTCTTTTGGAAAACTGATCATTGACGCTGAAATCTGTTCATCTCAGCTCTCTGCCCCACTCGCTGACCTGCTCTTTCTGCTTGTAATGCTCAAACTTAAATACAATTGGTCTAGAATATGATTTATCAGGCTTCTTACCTCCGAGCGGTGGACGCCATGGGGTGATGTTTTTCTGCCTTACCCGCTGGGATTTTTAGCTTCTTCTGGGAGGAACTCACGGATGACGGAGGAGACTCATCCACGACCTCGATACTCAAACTCTCTCCTCTTGCATGTTTCCGCCGTCCATATAGTTCCTTAACAGTGTCAGTTGCTAAGTGCTACTTGGTCCTGTGGTCGGAAAATTTAGAATTCTCTTGTCTTGTATTTTAACCCTTCACCTACAAGTCTGAGAAAACTGTCAGTGAGGGGTGGTTTTACTTATTCCCCCACAAGCCATATTCCTTCTCAATGTTTGTTAAAGTGTGTGTGTAATTTGTTTTGACTCTGACACAACCATCACGTTTTTTTCCTCAACATAAGGGAGACAAACTCATGTCTTGTCAGAATTGGGCTGAATACTGTGCCGTGGGAAAACATGCGATGAACTGTTCAAAGATATGAATAAGTGACGACTGAGTGAAATCCACTGATCTCCTCGCTCCCATTGGGAACCTACTAGCACTAAGTTAAGTTAACATGTTAGCAAGATGTTTCCAACAAACCGCCACAATCCAACTTGTTTGCAAATCTTCTACAATAATCCTTTATAATTGACCAATCATATTCCCTTTATTCACTGCCTTCCGAAGTCGGGCACCAATTTCGTGAGAATTTCTGGAACTGCAAATTATTGAAACAGTCGCTCCCCTGCTTACTTGAACTAAAAATGAACTCAGCATGAGCAGAAACGCCACTGGCGAGTCAAAAGAGCAACAAAAACTACCTTTTTAAATCAATGCGAGCAGTAAACTACTGCTGTTAGAAAAGAACAAAACCGTCATCGCAGCAGCAACCGCAGATCTGCTAAGGGTGGAAAAAAAAAACCCCAGCTTGTGCATCCCCTGGAGGGCAATACTTACCTGCAGCTCCGACCAAACCAGGTCATGGGGCTATTAGCAACAAGCAGCTAGGATACAGTGGTACACACAGAAGTAACCAGCTTTCACACAACCACACCTGCACGCCAGAAGAAGAAAAGGGATTGAACGCAGACTGCCCTACTGACTTTATAGAGTCACGTCAGGGTCCCCAGCAGGTCACAGGGGACTTTGTTGTCATTAGTACTGAACTTGTATATGCGCAAGAATGATCATTCAGTGCTTGAAGATCCGCCTCTGGAGGTCAGTAGGGATGAAATAGAAGTTCTTCTGCTAGAAAACTATTTTCTTCTGTAAGACAAGCCTTTTATTCTGAACTTCTCTGTGAGAAATTAGTTCATTTGATCTAGAACCTGTTCCAGTCCTTTCACTTCACTCATCTGTTGATACTTTGTTTAGATGATCATAGAGTAGTAGAACAAGTATATATCATGTCCAACGACATATTGGGTCTTAAATAAAAGTGGGAGTAGTCTTAGAAATTATGACCTATTTAAATTTGTATTTATCGTGATGTGCTGAACTATAAACAACTAGAACAAATCAACTCTTTAACTACCTCAAACATCCTTCATTATGTTAGTCACCGGCATCAGCACATCAACAACTCTGATATTAAGGTGGTCCATACGGGGACCAGACTGGGATCTGTACTGGGACATGTAGAAGGGCTGACCTGTTTCCCCTTCCCAGTGCTCTCTCTGTCGCTGAAGCCTTCGCTCATGTCGGCCAGGTTGGTCATGCTGCCCCCATTGGTTGCGTTTAGGGAGCTGTTGAACTGCTCGATTCCTTTAGACATGTCCTGCTGGCTGTCCTGAATCTGGGATAACTTGCTGCGAGCCTGCAGAAAACAAACCACAGACACTAAATACAGGTTTCCTTGGGTTGGTGTAAAACCATTAAACATGTCTCCTCCTTAGAGGGCAGCAGGCAGAACATCTGGGCAATGATTGTGCTTCAGGCAGCACAGAACCTTTGACCCAGTTCACTGAACAAGTCCTTACATGCAAAGAAACAAATTATGTACAAATAATAGTAATATCAGGTGTATTCATTTACACTAATATTTGCGTTTGGTAATGTAGCCAGTCAGAAGGTTTAAAAAAAAAAACAGGACATAAGAGACATCAATAAAAGTCAAAGTTACATTTGAATTGCCAGAAGAGGCAGGAGGACATGTTTAAAATGAGTTTGACCAAATGAGGGAAAGAGTAACACATAAAAGTAGAGGTAGGAAACCTAGAAGGAAATGCTAGAAAATGCAGTTAACTGAGGTAATAAACTAAAGCACTAAATAACTTCAGAGTCTTTGATCCAGGTGATTGTTGATGAATTACTGCACTCTTCTGGAGTTCCCTAAGTTGAGTCAGAGCTGAACGGTGTTAAAAGTGATCTTGTTGTTCTACAAATGAGGGGAAGATAGAGAGGGGAGAGATCGAATGGCCCGGATTGGTGCAGCGCATCTGCTGATGGATTGATGTTGGATGTGGATGGATGGATGGATGGATGTGGATGGATGGATGGTGGATGGATGGATGGATGGATGGATGGATGGATGGTTGGTTGATGGATGGATGGATGGTTGGTTGGTTGGTTGGTTGGCTGGTTGGTTGGTTGGTTGGTTGGTTGGTTGGTTGATGGATGGATGGATGGATGGATGGATGATGGATGGATGGATGGATGGATGGATGGATCCAACATAACCCTGTATCTGCCAGACAGTGTGAGTTGCAGCTGCGTGCAACCTTTCCAAACATCATGCAGTGCACGGCTGGCATAAGCCGTTTCCAGACAGATGCAGAGTCGTTGGCTGGAAACTGTTCATCAGCAGCTTCTCAGATGAGTCATTGAGCCTCTTTCACAGCCTTGCTGAACATATTTGAATCGTCTTTGAATCAGCATGTGTCCCCAGTCTTGAAGGCCTCTTCCTTCTCCAACCTTCTGAGTTTGGCTGTGAACCAGGGTTTGTCCTTATTGTAACTCAGGGGTTTGTAACTGGGTTGTGATGGAACACAGCTGATGTATGATGTCACATGTCAATCTCCAGTATCTGTCAACTGTATCCTACTCAAGCCTCATGGCATGTCATATCTTCTGTGACATAATCATCATGGATAACACTGCTCCAGTCTCCAACATTGGGAGCTTTACTGGTTTTCTTCCCAGAAGCCAACAGTATACTAAACATTTAGCTTTTCCTTTCTCTTCTCTTCGCAAGATAACGACAGTAGGAGGAAGAATTTCTAACTTTGGGATTAATTCCCTCCAGATAATAGATTTGCCAAATTCTTCAAACAGATTTTGAAGATGGCTGCTATGGAAACCAGTAGATTTTTCAGCCTAAGTCGAGTGTCTTTCACCCCTTTGCTCACACTGGCTCCCGTGCAGTTACCGAGCCGACGGAGACCGCGAACTCCCGCACACCCCTCTCACACCGCCCTTTTGACTATGGTGCGGTGCGGTTCTGGCGGCCCGCAACAGGTCCGATTTAACAGAAGTTCACTCTTGAGTTCACGTAACTTCATCGCGCATAACACGCCCAAATAATAAAGGATATTTTATGAGCTTGCTGGCGAGGGAGCCCCGCACGCCAAAGTAAGCGATAATAGCTTTCTTTGGCGGAATTTTCTGCAGTGCCGGAGTGTCTCGGTAACCGCGAGTCGGACATCTCAGCAGCCGGTGAGAGAGGTTTACGCCTTTTTTAATGACTTGGAATCACTCGCGCGCCAAGACTCCACCGCACCGCCAACGGTAAGACCCGAGTCGGTGTGTAGAGCCTGGGGTCGAGGAGAAGTAGTTAAAACCTTTTCTGGTCAGTTTTAAATGTTCCTGATTAGAGCAATGTGTCTCATGCAGAAAAAAAAAGTGTTTCATTTTTCTGCTACTCATTTTGGTCAGTTTGTAATTGATTAGTATTCTGAGACCGGGCTGCTCAGTGGAGCAATAGGTAGCACTGCTGCCTTGCAGCAAGAAGGTTCTGGGTTCAAATTCCTGCATGTGTGGGTTCCCTCCGGGTACTTCGGCTTCCTCCCACAGTCCAAAAACATGATTGTTAGTTTAAATGGCTTCTCCAAATTCTCCCAAGGGCTAGCCGGGTCTGCAGTGGGCCAGGCTAACGCTAGCCTCCTCTGCAGTGGCCAGGGCTAACGCTAGCCCGCCTGTAGCGCCAGGGGCTAACGCTAGCCTCTGCTGCAGCCATCAGGCTAACGCTGGACCCCGCCTGCAGTGACCAGGGCTAACGCTAACTCCGCCTGCAGTGGCTGTGGGCTAACGCATTAGCCTCTGCAGCCGCCAGGGCTAACTTCAGTCGCCTGCAGTGCCAGGGCTAACGCTAGCCTCTCTGCAGGCTGCCAGGGCTAACGCTAGCCTTCCTCTGCAGTGGCTGTGGGCTAACTTCAGCCCTCGCCTGCACCAGGGCTAACGCTAGGCTCGCTCTGCAGTGGTGCCAGGCTAACGTCAGCCTCTCTGCAGCGCAAGCCAGGGCTAACGCTAGCCCTTCTGCAGCTGCCAGGGCTAACTCCTCAGCCCGCCTGCAGCGACCAGAGGCTAACGTTAGCCTTCTCTGCAGTGGCCAGGGCTAACTTCAGCCCCGCATGCAGCGGCCAGGGCTAATCGCTTGCCTTCTCTGCAGCGGCCAGGGCTAATCTCAGCCCGTCTGCAGCGCACCAGGGCTAACGTTAGCCTCTCTGCAGTGGCCAGGGCTAACTTCAGCCCGTATGCAGCGACCAGGGCTAACGTTAGCCTCTTTGCAGCGGCCAAATGTTCATTTGATTTGTGTTTATCTGACTGTCTTCATTATTATTCCTCCACTAAATGAAAAAATAATTTATTATTATCTAGGGACTATTAATAACAGAAGTTGAAATGCAGCATTAGACGAGCTGAACGTGTGGTGATGTCATCAGTACGCTGCTGTTCCAGTTGATCCAGATTTATTCTGCATGCTCCGGTTCTCCAAGAGTCCAGACTTTCCTGGGTTCTTCTCAACAACAGACTTGGCGAGAACACGAGTCCGTACTCGCGTTCTAGTGAATTGAGAAATGGCCACTGACTTCAGACTCTCCTCTTCTCCTGTAGATTCGGCCGATGCAGTAAAATGCTAACCAACCAATGGGCAGAAAGGTGACCCTTTAAGCCACGCCCCCTACTCATTGGCATAATGAGGCAGAAATAAATAGCATGGAAGAAATATATAAGGTAAAAAAATACAAAGGAAGAATAAAACAGACAAATATATATTATAACATGCACATAAATAAATACTTAGAAAAATGAGTAAGAAATAAAAAAAGTTGAAGATTATAATGGACAATAAGTAAATAAGGTAATTATTACAGAGGAGAATAAATAAAGAAGCTAATTCAAAGATATATATAAACTTATGTCTCACTGTATAATTTAATTTCTACCTACATTTATTTGTTTATTGTATTTCTGGGGACAATTAATTGTATGCTTATTAATTTATCGAGCATTTATTTATTTCTGTATTTATTTTTAAATATGGCAGAGTTGGTCCTCCATACGTCCTAGTCTATAAGGTAAAACTACATAAATATGCAGAAAAGCCATGGCTAACTAAGGGCATTCAATAAGCTTGAACAAAGAAAAATAAACTGTATAAAGATTGGAAAATAGAAAACAGAACAAACATATAAACTTATAAGAATAAAATCAAGTTAAATATATATATATATATATATATATATATATATATATATATATATATAGTTTTGCCTTACCTGATGTTTTAGTTTTGCCTTACCTGATGTACAGTATTGAGGTTATAAAGCTAATTCAAACCCTTTGGTAATAATTTAAAGCGTAAACAAAGATAATGGAGGATGAGCTCAGTGAACACGCCGCTAACAGGAAAGGAAATGACATCAGTTCCTCCTGTGGAGCCGAGCGAGAGCAGAGAAGAAGCTGACAGCGTGATGTCAGAGTTGAGCGCGCAGCAGAGCGGTTTATAGGGAAGGTGTGCGAGTTTAAACGATCCCCGTTTTTCCCGCCGCACGCTCAGATCAGTGGAACCAACATGACGCCATAGATGTTGATCAAAGGAACAGGAAATGCAAAGTTAGTCTGCAGACTGTGGGGAATAACCAGAGTAACACATCCAGCCTCCTGCAGCACAGCCACGCTGTGGAGGTCAAAGGTCAGCTAAAGCGATTTCCTCCTGTTCAATCAGACACTGATGAATGTTTAAACCTGAATGGCTTCAAGACTTTAATATTTAATAGAAAGTAATATGTAATGTGATTAATTCAATAACTAGATTATAAATAGATCAGCTGCCTTTCCTGCACATGGCTTTATTTCTGCTAGAGGAGCGTTTATGGAGGTTAAACTGCCCAGTTTATCCTATAGATGTGACTTGGTGTGGGAGGGTGACCATCAGAAGCTCTTTTGCTTCTGCCAATACATCCATTTACAGACATTTTTTCTTTCCTTTATGTTACAATGACATTTACTGTCATTCATTGTAAGTTTGTGTGTCTGAAAATTAACCAGCAGCCGAATGAATAAGCTGCCATTTTGAGTTGATATATTTGTAAATCTGCCTCTAAGCTCACGGTACGTCACTGTTCCGGATGACACCATCTATTGTTCACAAGTTCTGCCAACCCACCTCCTCTCAGTCTGTAAACAACCAACCGCTCCTACCTGGTTGATCTCCTCCTGGGTGGACTTGAGGGAACTGATGATGGTTTCAAGCTGGATCTTTCCAGCTGCCAGGTTCTGCTCCAGCTGTCGCTCCTCCTGGTGCAGTCTGTCCAGGTCAGCCTTGGCCCGGCTCAGCTGCTCCTCCTGGCTCTGCAGGTCGGACTCCTGAGAGTGGATCTGACTCTGAAGGCTGGAGATCTGCACCGACCAGAGAAGGACAGAGACAGCAGGTTTGTAGGTGGGACCAAAGACATTGGCCGTTTCTCACTATGTGGACTTTGGCGTTCTCGTGAAACGTCATCAGCCTCAGTCCGAGTACTGTTCCAGTTCACAAGAACAGCAGACCGAGAACGGACCAAACACCCGGATGTTGTTCTCGCCCCTCCCTCTTTACCCAGCTGCGGCAGCAGCAGCTTTCAATGAAGCGCTCCATTGAAAGTTAAAAGTTCTCTTTCTGTTTCTGTTGCTCAATAAATGGAAGTTTGAAGATCATTTGAGGCGAGAACATTATACTTCAACGCTTCACTATATGGTCCATTTACCGATTTAATGCGTAATTTTAAAAAAATTGCTGAAGTGGAGAGGATCGCGGCAACCAGCCGACCTCAGAGGGTAACGGCAGATGGGCTAACAGTCTGCAGCAGCCAGGGCTGTAGTTAGCCCGTCTGCAGCAGCCAGAGCTAACGTTAGCCCGTCTGCAGGGGCAAGAGCTAACATTAGTCTGTCTGTAGGGGCCAGAGCTAACATTAGCCCGTCTGCAGCGGCCAGGGCTAACGTTAGCCCGTCTGCAGGGGCAAGAGCTAACATTAGCCCGTCTGAAGCAGCCAGAGCTAACATTAGCCTGTCTGCAGCGGCCAGGGCTAACGTTAGCCCTGTCGTGGAAACTGTTCTCCCTACGACTTAAAATTGAAGCTAAGTCTTATAAAAATTCAAAGTTCTCAAAAAGCTGTAGAAAAAGTCTTCAAACTATGATCAAAAATTAGGCAGGGGCAACTGAGTCCAGGTCCGGAGAATTTTATTTACAGAACACACAAGAGCTGTTCACCGGTGAGCAACTGACTTACATGCAGAAAAGGGCCCCCTTTTATTCACTCCCGGGCAGGCACGTGCAGAGGGGGGGGCTAAGGGGGCTTGAGCACCTGCCCCTTTTGCTCCATGATCCCAATGTGCCCTTTTGGTCCCTTTTTTTATTTGACACATGTACTGAAATTATTATTATCTTTTTTGGCGAGAAAACAATACACAATAAGCCCTCCGGGTCACATTGTTACCTTTTGACCTTTTTGCCGTGACGACAAAGACTTGCCCTCGCACAGTCAGATATGCTAATCATGGAGCTAAAGGTTGTAGCTTAACATTCCACATTACACCGTGGCTGCTGCTCATTTACCCTAAGCAAGATCAAACCGCGATCGGACGGATGGCTATGTCTTCAGTCTGCACCGCCTCTCCAATGTCAACCTGAATAGACATGTAAATGAAACCAAATGAGCCCCATGGATGCTGCAGTATTATTTGATCTAAAACACTGTTTACTCGGTGCTTTTGCCTTTATTAGAATATGTTTTATCAAAACCACCCTGTAATGATTACAGAACAGTTTTTTGTGAACAAAAACATAATTTTTGTGAAAATACTGGAGTAGGCTTCCTAATTTGTCAGACAATGAAACCTTGAACGCTAGAAGTACTTCACTTTAGCAAAGAGTGAAGGGTTTTACTACTTGAGGAGGAAGTATGTGACGTTTACCTTTCTCTCTGAAGAACTACTGATGATAGAGACAGCCAGGTGAGGAAAAGCTGTTCTTATCTATCTATTCAGTATTTTTATCATGACATTAGGCTGTTGTTCTTGTGCTATGAGCCAGCTGTTAGCTAATGACTTTGCTAGCAAAGCAAGATAAATCAAAAGCTTCCTGTGTCGCTAATGATAGTAGGACATTCTTCAGTATTACTTATGCAATAGCACATCACTGGGTCAAAAAAATATCATCTCCATAATGGATATATGTCTGATTTTTCTAATTTCCTTTTGCTGCATGATGTACATTTCATTTATTCTAGCCGTTAGGTAAATGTATCTTAAAGAGAACTCATCCAGAACTACCATGATAGATATATGATAGATATATCTACAACTGGTGAAATGCGAAAACCGCGCAGCTTATGCAAGGAGGATTGGGTTGTCAGACTTTTCTTTGTTGGCAAATCGAGAAGGATGTACCAATCACATTCGTGATTAAGTTAACATTTTTAAAGACATGGCTAACAGAAAACACTGCTGTGAACAAAGAGAACAAAAATAGCAAAAATGCTTACAAGGATGGAGACGCATTTTTACAATAATAATAATAATATATACATTTTCTTATTTGTATTGCACTTTACATTTAAAATCTCAAAGTGCTAAAATTCATAGTTAAAACAAAACAAGTATAAACTAAAAAACAGTATATACATAGTTAAAATAGAGACGATACAGTAAAAATAACATAAAGTATGAACTGCTCAAGTAAAAATATATAGAAAACTATACACAATTAAAATACTAACTAATGTTCATAGACTTTTTAAATAAAAATGCTTGAAGGCCTTTCTTGAACGCCTCCACACTCTGTGGGACCCTAAGGGACTCTGGGAGGCCATTCCAGAGTTGTGGGGCAACTGCCTGGAAGGCCCTATCTCCCATTGTGCAGAGCTTGACTCTTGGCTGGTGCAGTCGGTGGGTGGAGGTGGTGGAGCGGAGGGTTCTGGAGGCGGTGTGAGGTGTGAGGAGTTCCTTGAGGTAAGCCGGGGCAGTTCCATGTATGCACTGGTGAGTGAGGAGGCAAAGTTTGTAATGTATTCTGTGTTGGATGGGCAGCCAATGAAGGGACCTGAGGACTGGAGTGATGTGTTCGTGTTTGCGCCTCCTCGTCAGGACCGGGCAGCTTTGGTCTGGATGTGCTGCAGCTTTGGGCTTTGCCAGGGACCCAGCGAGAGGAGGGCGGCTACAGTAGTAATCTGGAGTGGGGACACAGCGTAGGACCCAGCTTTTCTCGCGTCGGGTTGGGAAGGGAGGCGGAGTTGGCGATGTTTCTGAGGAGGTGGAGGAAGAGACCTTGCAGAGGTGGCGTGTATGTGGGAGTCAAGCGTGAGATGTGAATTAATTTGTGACACCAAGGTTGTGACAGATAAAGGAGACAGAGGATGTTTTGACGAAGATAGGGATACTGTTTGGGGAGAAGGACTTGTAGTTTGGTGTAGGTGCCAATGAGAATGGCTTCTGTTTGCTGCTGTTGAGCTGGCAGAAAGTTTTCAGCCATCCATGTCTTTATCTCCTCTGACTTAACAGTGAAAGCAGATAGTAGCAGAACTGTGGGAGGAAATTGGAGTCCATTTTTTATGTACAACTGCGTCATCTGCATAACAATGAAAAGATACCTTGTGTTTTTGATTATCTGACCGAGTGGGAGCATGTGTAGATGGAAAAAGGGTCGGCCCAAGGACCGACCCTTGAGGCACTCCGCGAGGTGACTGTATGGGGTGATGAATTGACTGTCCTATGGCAACAAATTCGGACCTTCCGTGATATATGACTGGAACCAGTTGAGTGTGGTTCCAGAGAGTCCAACTGTGGACTGAAGACATGGAGTAGGATGGTGTGGTCAACGGTATCAAAGGCAGATGATAAGTCCAATAAGAGGAGTGAGGATGGTGGGAGCCCTGGTGGTCCCCAGTCATGAGTAGGTCATTCATGACGCTTGACCAGGGCTGCCCTGTGCTGTGTGCTGATCGAAGCAGGACTGAAATTTTTCATATAGTTTATGGGTGTGAAGATGACTGTGGGAGTTGAGCTGCTGCAACTTTTTCCAGAACTTTGGATAGGAATGGCAGGTTTGAAATGGGTCTGTAGTGGGCCAGGATTTGTGGTCGAAAGGAGGGCTTTTTTCAGATGGGGGGCTAATGACTGCAGTTTGAGAGCTGGAGGAACCTGACCTAAGTGTAATGACTGGTTAATTATTGCTGTGATTAATGGACTGATGGCTGTGATGTGATTTTTAGTAGTGCAGTGGGGGAGAGGGTCCAACACCAGGTGGATGGCCTCATGCTTTTAAGATCTTCTCCACCTCTGTCTGGCGACGCCTGAGAAAACTGAGGAGAAAGTATTGTGTTGGGTTGAGGGAGTGCCGTCAGCGGGTGATGGTGATGGGGGCTGTAACGGGGAAGGCTGACCGGATTGATGCTACCTTTGTTTTGAAGAAGTCCATAAATCTGTTACACTGACTAGTACTATTATCAACATATGCATGTGTGGGAGGTTTGAGCGAAAATTTATTGTTGAGAATAGTTGCTTTGGGTTTCCCAGTGCTGTTTAGAGATTTTTGAGAAAATATTGGGATCTACTGTGGTGAGTGCTCTGACATATGATGTTCGATGTTCACTGCAAGCCTGTCTGAAACTTGTAGTCCAGTGAGGTGTATCGCCTCCAGGGCAACGCCAGCAGTTTTCATTTTATGGAGCTCTATGGTGTACCAGGGGCTGGATATTATGGAGGCTGGAATTGTAGTAGTTAACAGATCCATTAATTGATGTGAACTGTGGGTCAAGTGAGATGTTTTGTATGTCCTGGTTGAGGAGGTTGCCATCTATTGCTTTTATGTTTCTGAAATGGATCTGACGTTTTGTTTTATTGTACGGGCCTGCTAAAGACAGTTCCATGGAGATGCTGTTGTGGTCTGACATGCCTAAATCATGTACCTGCAGATTGGTGATGGAAGCACTGTCTGTAATAACCAGATCCAGTGTGTGGCCTTTGGTGTGTGTTGGTACTGTGACATGTTGTGTAAGATGTAGACAGTCCAGGAGTTCAAGAAATTCTGCAGCAGGGCGATTAGTGGGGGAGTCTACATGTAGATTGAAATCCCCCAGTATAAGTGTGTTTTTGGCTGTTGCACAAAGGGTTGTCAGGAGATCCTGCAGTTCATTTATGAATTGGGGGTGTGGTTTGGGAGGGCGATAAATGAGAAGAATTGAAACTGTTTCTATTTGTGATTTGCATTTAAAGAGAAGGCATTCAAATGTTGTCAGCTCTGGCAGTGGGTGGGGAGTTATAATTAGGTCCTTGTGATGAATAACAGCAAGACCTCCTCCACGGCCGATAGTCCGAGCCTTCTTCCAGGTAGGCTGTAGCCGGGTTCATCTGGTGAGCTTCATTTAATGTCACCTCAGGCCCCTGGTTTGTGCCACGTTTCGGTGAGGCACATTATATCTATGTTTTTGTCCAGTATGCGGTCAGATATCAGGCCGCTCTTATTTGTTAGTGATTGGGTGTTGAAGAGTTCCATTTTTATTTTGGAGGCTGGCTTATATTTTGGGAAAGAGCGAAGAAGACTGAAATCCACTCCGCGTATTCCAGCCCTCCGGTATTGTGGCTTATTAGTCCTTGTATTGGGCATGCTCTGATGACGTGCTGATTGAGCGCCGCGGAGTTGCAGCAGGTGAACATGGTGGGGTCCGGGTGGATACGAGCTGGTGAGGGAGTCTCCCCATCTGTGGGATATGGCCGATCCGCGTCCGTATATAGGTCGACTGTGGTGCGGTCCGGTCTCGCCATGGTTGACTGGAGCCGTCAGGGGATGATGTGCCAGTCCGGAATGTAGCCGCAGCGTGGCTAGCGTGCGTGGTCTGTCCCAGGTAGACACGCCGCTCCCGGGCCATGATAGCTCCGTTCCGCTGATCGCCTCGCCCGTCCGGGACACCATGAGTACCTCGCCGTCTGTGGAAAAGGACGTTGCTCCTGCTGACTGGAAAAATCTCTTGGGCTTTGCTTCAACAGGCAAGTAAGTAGCAGCCAGGTAGCCGGTGGGTAGCCGGCTGGCGGGAAGCAGCCAGGTAGCCGGTGGGTAGCCGGCGCGAAGCAGCCAGGTCGGTGCCGGAAGCATTGGGTAGCCGGCGGGAAGCAGCCAGGTAGCCGGCGGTATACCAAGCAGCCAGGTAGCCGGTGGGTAGCTCAGCGAAGCAGGGCGGGAAGCAGCCAGGTAGTCGGTGGGTAGCAGCGCAGGTAGCCGGTGGGTAGCAGCCAGGTAGCCGGTGGGTAGCAGCCAGGTAGCCGGTGGGTAGCCGGCGGGAAGCAGCCAGGTGGCCGGTAGCAGCCAGGTGGGTGGCAGCCGGGGAAACGCTCAGGTAGCAGCTGTGGGTAGCCGGTGGGTAGCAGCCAGCTAGCCGGTGGGTGGCAGCCAGGGAGCCGGTGGGTAGCAGCAGCCGGTGGGTAGCAGCCAGGTGGGTAGCAGCCAGGTAGCCGGTGGGTAGTCGCCGGTGGGAAGCAGCCAGGTAGCCAGGTAGCAGGTGGGTAGCCGGGAGGTAGAAGCAGCCAGGTAGCCGGTGGGTAGCAGCCAGGTAGCCAGTGGGGGTAGCAGCCAGGAGCCGGTGGGTAGCAGCCAGGTAGCCGGTGGGTAGCAGCAGCCAGGTAGCCCGGTAGCCGGTGGGTAGCAGCCAGGAGCCGGTGGGTAGCAGCCAGATAGCCAGCCAGGTAGCCGGTGGGTAGCAGCCAGGTAGCCGGTGGGTAGCAGCCAGCAGCCAAAACACCAAAATGCAACTTTTGTCTTTTAAACAGTTAAATGGATTTAGTTTGGGGGAAAAAGAAAGGCAAGAGACTGAAATAAATAAGACATTGACCTTCACTCAACACAGAAAAGATGAGACAATGATGAAAAAAAGAAAAGAGAAACTGACAAGAAAAAACGAAGAGGAAAGATTAAAGAAAATGTATATAGGTACTTACAAAATACACTAAGACACAAACAGAGTAGGCTTTTCTCATGGTGAAAAGCATTAATAAAATGTTTGCTTTTGTTCTTTTTTTTCTGCAGTTCCACGTTAAAGTTTGATGCAGCAGCTCTGCTTTTCTGAATGGACCGTCTCCATCTCCACTGTCAGTACAGCAAACCAGGCAGACACATTCTTTTTTATAGATTACAGTACAATAAAAGGTTGCATTGTGCCCTTGTATGCATTTTTAACAGTTTAATTCTGTAAAGACAAAATATGTCTGGTGGTCCAGCTCTGATTTACATCTTTGGCTAAATTGCAGGTTTGAATATTGTAATACTTTCCTATAACAAAATAGACCTGCAGAAAGAAATTACTAATAAAATATTTTACATATGCATAGTTCTATGTTCTATGTAGAGATTTCCCTTAGCTTTGATTGTATGTCTCACAATTTTGTAATTTATCATTGTTCATTAAACTCTGAAAGCTATGTGACTTTGTTAATATTCTGTCCTAAAATGCGATAAGATGTGCCCTTTTTTTTTTGACCACCTGCCCCTTTAGTGGTCTCTGCACGGCCCTCAACTCCCGGGGCTCGGGGCTCTTTCATCTTGGTGGAAGACCCACCTTCAAACCATATCTTATATTTTTAATTGAAGCCTTTCTTTGATCTATCAAAGCTTTTTCTTCACAAGTCATAGTGACATTTCTTGTAGATCATGATAATTTATTTAGTGCAGTTAAATCAAAAACACATCATAGTCTTAATCATCAATATGTCAAAACAATGTTTTCATCCAGTTTGACTTATGATCATAACATTACATCAAAAAAGGTTAGCATAAGTTTAAAACTCAAAGTTCCAGTAAAACATCCCTTTTTGTGCGACCAGTACCGCACCGCATGCTTTGGAGATGACAACTCAATATATTACAATTAGTTCAGCTTAGCTGTGCAACCCTGAACAACCCATTCTCAATGCGTCTGTTATACAAACAGGTCTCATTTCTGCACCCTGGTTTTCAAAGGCCTCAAATGGCCTTGGACTCCCTTCAATGCTCCTGTTCTCCTGCTTATTCTCTGTGTTTTCCCACCCTGGTCTTATTTCTCAGATTTCAAGGCTCCGCTCCAAAGCTGCAGCTGCAGAGAGCCTTTACACACACACTGCTCTCTATCTCTCCACATTTGGTGGCGCACACTCTTTTGGACTCTGTGACCTGTATAACATAAATGTATTTAGTGTAAAACATTTATTCAATAGTGTAAAACATGTATCCGATATATTCTAACTGTTATCTCCTATATAGCATATATGGGTATATAGATTATATATATATATATATTATATATATACATATGATATATATATACTAGGGATGGGACGATATATGAAAAGACCGTCAGAATCATTTGAGTTGGATCGTGGTAAACAAAATGACAAATCAAATCTGTATAAGTCTATAAATCTAAATCTAATAAAAGTCGGGCATCCTAAGAATTGGCTCTGAAAGTTTGCTAACTCTCAATAAGAAATCAAAATGATGTTTTAAAACAGGAAATCAGATCAATCAGTTGGTCCCATGAAACCTGAAACATTCTGGTTTTCAGTCAGTGGGTTTATCTGGAAATCTGTTGAACCCGTGTCTTCTCTCTGACCGTACCGAATGCTAACCCTAAGATGGCCGCTCTGTTGTCACACCTATCGCCCAATGAGACGAGATCTATCGGTTTCTAAGGGTGGGAGCAGCTGTGTCCACATGCTGAGCTGATCTTCTGTTAATAAGAATAAACACTCGACTGAGGAGGCAGGCCCCCACAGAAAGCAGGACCGCACAGAAAGCAGGCCCCCACAGAAAGCAGGTCCCCACAGGATGCAGGTCCCCACAGGAAGCAGGACCCCACAGAAAGCAGGGCCCCACAGAAAGCAGGCCCCCACAGAAAGCAGGTCCCCACAGGAAGCAAGACCCCACAGAAAGCAGGCCCCCACAGAAAGCAGGACCCCACAAGATGCAGGTCCCCACAGGAAGCAGGACCCCACAGAAAGGAGGACCCCACAGAAAGCAGGTCCCACAGGATGAAGATCCCCACAGGAAGCAGGACCCCCACAGGATGCAGGTCCCCACAGGAAGCAGGACCCCACAGAAAGCAGGTCCTTACAGGATGAGAGGTCTCCCCACAGGAAGCGAGGCCCCCACACAGGAAGCGGCAGGACCCCCACAGGAAGCAGTGTCCACAGGATGCAGGTCCACAGTGAAGCTTGCTGGTGGACCCCCACAGGACGCAGGCCCCACACAGGACGGAAACTCACAGAACGCAGGTCCCACAGGAAGCAGGACCCCAGGAAGTTAAGCAGGCCCCTCATTGCCACAGGAAGCTAAGCAGGTCTCCCACAGACGAGTCCCTACAGGACGGTGCAAGGTCCCCTTTTTCACAGGAAGCAGGCCCCCACAGGACGCAGGCCTCCACAGGATACGCAGGTCCCCACAGGATGCAGGTCCCCACAGGAAGCAGGGCCCCACAGGAAGCAGGACCCCACAGGACGCAGGACTGGGCTGGCTGTTAGTACCTATTGCACTGGCCTCCTGCTGCAGCAGCAGCAGGTCCTCATTAAATATATGGCAAAAGCTATAAGGACCCCACAGGAAGCAGGTCCCCACATGATGCAGGACCCCACAGGATGCAGGACCCCACAGGATGCAGGATCCCACAGGACGCAGCTCCCCACAGAAAGCAGGTCCCCACAGGATGCAGGACCCCACAGGACGCAGGTCCCCACAGCAAGCAGGTCCCCACAGGAAACAGGCACCACAGGAAGCAGGCCCCCACAGGAAGCAAGTCCCCACAGGACGCAGGACCCCACAGAAAGCAGGTCCCCACAGGATGCAGGACCCCACAGGACGCAGGTCCCCACAGCAAGCAGGTCCCCACAGGAAACAGGCCCCACAGGAAGCAGGCCCCCACAGCAAGCAGGTCCCCACAGGAAGCAGGACCCCACAGGAAGCAGGCCCCCCCTTCTCCTTACCAGATGGGACTCCTCCTGACACTTCAGCCGTACTTCATTCAGCATGTCCTCCAGTTTGTGTTTCTGCTGCTCCATCTCCTCCAGTCGGTCCTGGGCATCCTGTTTCTGGGCCTCCAGCTCCTGCAGACTGCTGGTCTCTCTGTCCAGCTCGTTCTGCATCTCCTGATGGGTGGTTGACCGGAAAACATAGCCAGTTGCAGCAGGGCCAGAGGAGGGACCAGAACAGGAGCCGCAGCAGGGCCAGAGGAGGGCCCAGAACAGGAGCTGCAGCAGGGCCAGAGGAGGGACCAGAGGACAGGAGCTGCAGCAGGGCCAGAGGAGGGCCCAGAACAGGAGCCGCAGCAGGGCCAGAGGAGGGACCAGAACAGGAGCCGCAGCAGGGGCCAGAGGAGGGCCCAGAACAGGAGCCGCAGCAGGGGCCAGAGGAGGGCCCAGAACAGGAGCAGCAGGGCAGAGGAGGACAGAAGGAGCCAGAGGGAGGGCCCAGAACAGGAGGCAGGGCCAGAGGAGGGCCCAGAAAGAGGAGCTGCAGCAGGGCCAGAGCAGGGAGCCAGAGGAGGGACCACAGGAGCCGCAGCAGGGCCACAGGAGCCAGAACAGGAGCCGCAATTGGCCAGAGGAGGGCCTCAGAACAGGAGCAGCAGGGCCAGAGGACCAGGGAGCCCAGAACAGAGTGAGGGCCCAGAACTGCAGCAGGGCCAGAGGAGGGACCAGAACAGGAGCTGCAGCAGGGGCCAGAGGAGGGCCCAGAACAGGAGCTGCAGCAGGGCCAGAGGAGGGCCCAGAAACAGGGCCAGAGGAGGGACCAGAACAGGGCTGCAGCAGGGCCAGAGGAGGGCCCAGAACAGGAGCTGCAGCAGGGGCCAGAGGAGGGACCAGAACAGGAGCTGCAGCAGGGGCCAGAGGAGGGCCCAGAACAGGAGCCGCAGAGGGGCCAGAGGAGGGACCAGAACAGGAGCCGCAGCAGGGGCCAGAGGAGGGCCCAGAACAGGAGCTGCAGCAGGGCCAGAGGAGGGCCCAGAACAGGAGCTGCAGCAGGGGCCAGAGGAGGGCCCAGAACAGGAGCCGCAGCAGGGCCAGAGGAGGGCCCAGAACAGGAGCCGCAGCAGGGCCAGAGGAGGGACCAGAACAGCAACAGGAGGCCAGAGGAGCTGCAGCAGGGAGGGCCCAGAACAGGAGCTGCAGCAGGGCCAGAGGAGGGACCAGAACAGGAGCAGCAACAGGGCCAGAGGAGGACCAGAACAGGAGCCGCAGCAGGGCCAGAGGAGGGACCAGAACAGGAGCTCCCTCTCTCCCTCCCTCCCTCTCCCTCCGCCTGATGGTGGTGGAGTTTACATCTTACAGTGTTAATAAATTTGGAAGTATTTCAAGTCTCTCTAATTTCCATTAACCAGGCCTCAAGGCATTGCATAGCGGGTATACACCCCTGGTTTTCAAAATTATTTTTATTGAATAAAAATAATTAAAGTATTCATGTCTGGGTAAAACTGCTTTATTAAAACCATTCACCTAAAGTTTAGAAATAATATTTTCTAGCTGGAAAGGCTCTGAAATGTCTCCTTCCATTTGCAACCAGTCTGGCTTTTCCACTTTAAAAGTCCTGAGATCAGGTTGAATGTGAAGAATGACGTGTTGCTCTGACAGACATCCAGCCCAGACTGGATCAACTAGCCATCAGGCCCAGTGCTCCCATTAGCACGGTAAGCCATCAGGCCCAGTGCTCCCATTAGCACGGTAAGCCATCAGGCCCAGTGCTCCCATTAGCACGGTAAGCCATCAGGCCCAGTGCTCCCATTAGCACGGTAAGCCATCAGGCCCAGTGCTCCCATTAGCACGGTGAGCCATCAGGCCCAGTGCTCCCCATTAGCACGGTATCGCCATCGAGGCCCAGTGCTCCCATTAGCACGGTAAGCCATCGTGGCCCAGTGCTCCCATTAGCACGGTACGCCATCAGGCCCAGTGCTCCCATTAGCACGGTAAGCCATCAGGCCCAGTGCTCCCATTAGCACGGATTAAGCCATCAGGCCCACTGCTCCCATTAGCACGGTAAGCCATCAGGCCCAGTGCTCCCATTAGCACGGTACGCCATCGGGCCCAGTGCTCCCATTAGCACGGTAAGCCATCGGGGCCAGTGCTCCCCGTGCTACGGCCAGTACCATCAGGCCCACTTCGCTCCCATTAGCACGGTAAGCCATCAGGCCCAGTGCTCCCATTAGCACGGTAAGCCATCAGCCTGCAGTGCTCCCATTAGCACAGTCACCAAAATGATCCGGAGGGACAGAAACAGGAGAAAAGAAACATAAAACCTGCCTGGTCAGTCACCAAAGGCTAGCCTGGAATGCTATCTCAGCAAGCTTCACTCAGAACATACCTGCAGGAATAGGCTGGCTTTAAAAACAACAACTAAGGCACCTGCAGGGGGCAGCAACATGTTCAGGTCCCACCTGAACTACAGGGGGCGCTAAAGGCCAAAGAAGATGGAAGATGTGAGGAAAGTTTGAGAAAATCCGGTTTTATTTCCAAAATAAACTTTTGGAATAATTTTAGGTGAAATGTGATCAAAAAAGCAGAAATATCTGCTAAGAGAGGAGGGCGCCTCCTGGTGGAGAGGAGGGCGTCTCCTGGTGGAGAGGAGGCTGCCTCCTGGTGGTGGAGAGGAGGCTGCCTCCTGGTGGAGAGGGGAGGGCCCTGGTGGAGAGGAGGGCTGCCTCCTGGTGGGAGAGAGGAGGCTGCCTGGTGGGAGGAGGGTGGCCTCCTGGTGGAGAGGAGGGCTGCCTCCTGGTGGGAGAGGAGGGCGCCTCCCTGAAATTGGAAGGAGGAGGGCGCCTCCTGGTGGAGAGAGAGGAGGGCCTCACTGGTGGAGAGGAGGGCGCTTCTCCTCGGTGGAGAGGAGAGGCCTCCTGGTGGAGAGGAGAGGAGCCTCGGAGAGAGGAGGCGCTTCCTGTGTGGTGGAAGAGGAGGCTGCCTCTGGTGGAGATTGAGGGCGCCCTCTGTGGAGAGGAGGTTGCCTCCTGAGGTGGAGAGGATGGCGCTCTCCTGGTGGAGAGGAAAGGCTGCCATCTCATTGGTGGAGAGGAGTGGTTGAAGTCCTGCGTAAGGAGAGCCCTGTAAAGGCTGCCTCCTGGTGGAGAGGGAGGCTGCGCACTCCTAGGTGGAGAGGAGGCTGCCTCCTGGTGGAGAGGAGGGCCGCCTCCTGGTGGAGAGGAGGCCGCCTCCTGGGTGGAGGCTGAGGTGGAGGGCGCCTCCTGGTGGAGAGGAGGGCGCCTCCTGGTGGAGAGGAGGGCGCCTCCTGGGTGGGGTAAGGAAGCCTCACACCAGGTGGAGAGCGCCTCCTGGTGGAGAGGAGGGCGCCTCTCTGGTGGAGAGGGAGGGCGCACTCCTGGTGGAGAGGAGGCTGCCTCACCAGGTGGAGGAGGAGGGCCGCCTCCTGGGTGGAGAGGAGGCCGCCTCCTGGTGGAGAGGAGGGCGCCTCCTGGTGGAGAAGGAGGGCGCCTCCTGGTGGAGAGGAGGGCGCCTCCTGGTGGAGAAGGAGGGCGCCTCCTGAGGTGGAGAGGAGGGCGCCTCCTGCTTAGAGTTGGCTCCTGCCTACTCAGGGTTTAAAGCTGATGACAGATTAAGTTGATTTCAGGTGAAACTGGAGCAAAGCAGAACGTTTGATCTCATTCTGGCAGAACACCCGGGGTCTAACTGCAGGGTGCGGCTCTTGTTGCTGCAAGATCTACAGCAAGCCCACTCAGAGAGGAGCAGCAGGTGCTCAGGAGGCACACATCTGGCCTCCAGCTCTTGGTTCTCTGGTTAGCGTTTGGCTTCGCTGCCTGATCTTTCCTGTTTTACTTCCAGTCTAGGATCAGGACTCGGATAATCCTGACTCAGCTAAGAGGTTGCTTTCATCAACCAGGACCACTTGACCAAAATACTCTGTCATGTGCCGCTTTTTCCCGTGACGATGACGAGACGATAACGCAACACAAAATTGTTTCCACAAAATAAGAAATAGCCATGGACGAATGGACATTAAAAATGTAATAATTTAGAATTAAATAGTTATTGTTAATATCAGTGTTTCTTGAGCTTCATAGAAGATTCTGCGTCGTTGTCCTGTTTGTCCCACAGCGCGCCGCGCCGCTCAGTCAGCAGCAGCAGAGGGTTTATACTCTTAGCTCAACTTCGCAGTCATGGCCTCGGATAGCGGTGAACGTAGGAAGAGCAGGTCGAAAACAACGCCTGGATGTATGGAGCTGTTTCCTTTACAACGCAGAGGAAAACCAAACAACAACAACCTACTGGTAACTGGCTGTGGCTGTGTGTGTGTGTGTGTGTGTGTGTGTGTGCGTGCCATGTGGGGTGCGGGGGGGGTGTGCCTTCCTGTTCCTGTATCCGTCTGTCTCTCTGTCAGAGAAGAAAGATGTTCTACTGATACCCTGGATGTTAATCGTTTAAATTTCTTCCTCCCACTAGATTCCTGACCCAGTGACATCACAGCCAGATCAGAGGCTGGGGAAGGAAGGGAAGCCCCCCCACCCCTGACTCCAAAGAGCAGAAAGCCCTGCAGAACTCAGTGGTAAAGATTGGGTGTTCTGCCTGCCTGCAGGGACCATTGAGGATGAAGACTTTATGGATATGATGAAACAAGCTGACAGAAGGTTCAATGAGTGCAGAGGATATATGTTGAAAAGAATCAGTGTGAAGTTCTATTCTGCACAGTGTTGACTAAAATGACTAAAATGACTAAAACTTGTTCAGCGCTGCTTCCTGATGCTGCAGTTTAGGATCCAGAGAAGGTGAGCGCTGAAGCTGGTGTCAGAAAGGTTCTCTGTCTGTAGCTGAAGCTGATCTGTTCTGTGCAGCACCAAAACCAAAGCAGTGCTGCTGATTGGCTTAGAGCTTTATTTAGACCTAGACAACTACAAAACCAAATTATGTTACAGCTTTGAGACGGTAAATGAACATTTCCATCCATAAAGTGCAGCAGTAATCAAATGTAAGTGTGGGAGAAAAAACATGGAGCAAAAATTGCATTGATCTAGAAGTTCAGAGCATTAATCTCTATGGTGCAGATCTGCAGTGTTGCTGGTTTGGTGTCATCAGTGTGATGCAGAGTTTATCCATCAGTTCATCAGTGTGATGCAGAGTTTATCCATCAGTTGATCAGTGTGATGGCGGTGGGGAAGAAGCTGCTGCAGAACCTGCTGGTCCTGCATTGAATGCTGGGAAGCCTCTTCCCAGAGAGCAGCAGGGAGAACAGTCCATGGTGGGGGTGAGGGGGTCATTGATGATGTCGGCGGGCTCCGGGGACACTTGGCGCTGGGATGAAATGTCTTTACTGGGAAGAGGGAGAGGAGCCCCCATGCTGCTGTTCTCCACCTTTCCTCCAGCTTGGCGTTGGCGATCATAGATGCGGGGTTTGATGTCTAGTTTTTTATCGTTTTAAACGGCATATTTCATGAAAATGTGTTGAGCTGTTCTTGGCTGCTGCCTTGGGCGTCGCCATGGTAACCTAAAAGTCATTATCCTCTAAAAGCTCAAATATGTTGAAGAAGTAACATGTTCTTTGGATTGCTGTGGATTATTTTCTAATGAGGAACTAAAACATTTTAATGATAGTTGAGAGAGATTTTGACAAAAGCAGCCGATTGGCCGATGAGTTGGCGATTGGGCGTGGCTAATACTGTAACAGCAGGACTGGGGCTGAGTGTTTAAAGTTACACTGTAGGACTGTTTAATGAAATAATTCCATATAAAAGCATGATTGATAGAATAATACGGAGAAATAGAAGAGATAAAGTTTGATAAAAGAGACTCGGTAAAAATGTGACTGATTATTTATTAATAAATATAAAAGCTACGCGTAGGAAACTTACTGGTTTTAAGTTTAATCTACAGAGGAAAGAAAACATTGTGTTAAAATGTTTAGACCCATGTTAACTAACTGATCTTCATTGAATTTTTTCTATTCAGCTTAAAGGAGAAGTTCGGTTTTTACACTTTAAAGCCCATTTTTCTGTAGTGTCCAGGATGAAATCGAATGATCGACACCCAAAATTTTGACAATTGCTCCTGTCTCTACTATTTGGCTCATGCAGAATCACCCCTGGCTGCTTTAGAATGGCTTCCATAGAGCATGTCCGATAATGTCCTTAAAACAACCTATTTAAACGTTTTTTTTAAATATGCTACTCACCGGCATGGATTCGCTGTTCAATCAACGTTCCAAAAGTTTTAGAAGAAAAACGTTTCCTGTCTTGTTTTATTTAGCACCTTTGTAAAATCCCCAGAACTATTTTTTTCCATACATCACAACCGCTTATAAACTTCCGCTTCCCGTTCGAATCTGAAGCGTTGCACACTCCAGACCACTAGTTGGCGACAATGTCTCTATACTTTGGGAATGTATATGAGAATATGTCCTCAAGAATCCACCTTTTAAATTATTCCATTTTCAGAGTTTTTTAAAGTGTTTAACAGAGGCGTTAGCACCTCGGCGTCGATGAGTACACACAAGTGAAGCGAAAAGACTACAACTGTGTAAACAGCGCCCCATTTCTAAAGTTTTCCGGTGGCAGCGGAATATTGACTATTCCAGCAGAACTCAATGGATTTTACAAAATGCTAAATAATACACTACAGGAACGTTTTTTGCTTTCTGAAACTTTTTGGAGCGTCATTGAACAGCGCTGGCGACGTTTCGTTAGTAGCATATTTTAAAAAACAACGCTTAAGGCATTACGCCAGGCCCTAAACTAGTAAATCTTGGAACAAGCCATGAAATAACTCAGAAAGATTTGAGCCAACTATTAGAAAGCAGGAGCAATTTCAAACTTTGGCTAATCGATTTTCGATTTCATCCTGCACACTATAAGAACAATGGGCTTAAAATAAAAAACTGAACTTCTCCTTTAACAGTCTGACATATTATATAAATAGTATATATTTACACATATAAAGGCAATCAGTTTCCTCATTTAATCTGAGCTCCAACTACTGATCCGGTTTCACTGAGAGCCAAAGAGGGAAAATGTAGATTTCCTCAGTGAGGCTGAAAGTGACTCCAACAGCGGATCAGAACCAATCAGTCCATCAATGTGGCCTCAGGTCCGGATCTACAGCCTCATCATTTATTCAGATCTAAGATCAACATCCAGCATCAAAGCAGAAGGCTGAAGGAAACATTTCCTAACAAGTCAAATTTAATTCCATTACCTGTAGAAACCCCGTTTCCTTTATTTCAAACTGTAACTGTTAAAGCTGGAGCTAAAAGGATGTTTAAACAGGTAGATATATAAACAGCCAGTGAACTCACCCGTCTCATTTCGGACAGTGCAGCCATCTCTGATCCCCCTGGAGTCACGTATCCAGGCATCGCCTAGAGCCACAGAGAGACGTTCTGTTAGAGAAACTCAGCAACATCTGTCCAGACGTCAAACCAGGAGCAACAATCCTCCCAGAAAACAAACTTTTTCTCATAAGAAAAACTGAGGAACTCTGAAGTCAAGCAGAGCTGAGAACTGGGAGGAGGATTCAGAACTGAACTGGTTCCACCGCTGGTTCTGTTACAGCCTAACCCCAGCATGAGGACTCAAGACGGCAAAATCATCTCCAGATGATATAAGGCCATATGACCTGGAATGTGTCTCTATGGAATGGAGTCTAATGTAAGAAGGACCTGGAACCATGTCTCTATGGCTGAGTCTAATGCTAGAAGGAACCTGGGAATAATGTCTCTATGGCTGGAGTCCAACGTAGAAGGACCTGGAATGTGCTTCTATGGCTGGAGTCTAATGTAGAAGGACACTGGAATGTGTCTCTATGGCTGGAGTCTAATGTAGCAGGACCTGGAATGTCTGTTTCCTAGTGGCTGGAGTCTAATAACAGACGGACCTGGAATATTGTCTCTATTGTTGGAGATACTAATAGTAGAAGGACCTGGAATGTGTCTCTATGGATTGGAGTCCCAACTGTAGAAGGGACCTGGAATGTGTTTCTATGAGCTGGAGTCTAATGTAGAAAGGACCTGGAATGTGTCTCTACCGGCTGGAGTGTAATGTAGAAGGTACCTGAGAAATAATGATACTCTATGGCTAGGAGTACAATGTAGAAGGGACACTGGAATGTGTCTCTATGGCTGGAGTCTAATGTAGAAGGACCTGGAATGTGTCTCTATGGCTGGAGTCTAATGTAGAAGGACCTGAATGAAGCCCCTATGGTTGGAGTCTAATGTAGAAAGGACCTGGAGATGTGTGCCTCTATGGTTGGAGTACTACGTGAGAGGACACGGACCTGTGCCTCCTATGGCTGAGTCTAATGTAGAAGGTCCTGGAATGTGTCTCTATGAAGGAGCACTAATGCAGAAGGACCTGGAATGTGCCTCTAATGGCTGGAGTCTAATGTAGAAGGACCTGAATGTGCCTCTATGGCTGGAGTCTAATGTACAAGGACCTGGAATGTGTCTCTATGGCTGAGTCTAATGTAGAAGCTGACCTGGAATGTGTCTCTATGGCTGAGCTCCAAATGTAGAAGGGACCTGGGAGCCATGCCGCACTCTATGGTTGGAGTCTGAAAATATTAGAAGGACCTGGAATGTCTCCACTATGGCTGGAGTCTAATGTAGAAGGACCTGCAATGTGCCTCTATCTCTAGGGTCTAATGTAGAAGGACCTGGAGATGACACTCTATGAGGATTTGGGAATGGCATGTAGAAGGACCTGGAATGTGCCTCTATGGTTCAAGTCTCATGTAGAGGGACCAGATATTTTTCTCTATGTTTGGAGTCTAATGGCCATGGACCTGGGGTGTGTATGTCTATGAAGCAGGAGTCCCTGTGGCAGAAGGGACCTGGAATGGTTTGCCTCTATGGTTGGAGTCTAATGTAGAAGGACCTGGAATGTGCCTCTATGTTTGGAATACCAATGTAGAAGGACACCGGAATGCTTGTCTCCTATAGGCTGCTCAGAAGATAAGGAACTGTTGAAGAAGGATGAGTCGGAATGTACACCAAGGATCTATGGGTTTGGAGCTCAATGTAGAAGGACCTGGAATGTGTCTCTCTATGGCTGGTGTCCTAATGTAGAAAAGGACCTGGAATGTGTCTCTATGGCTGGAGTCTAATGTGAAAAGGACCTGGAATGTGTCTCCCCTATGGCTGAGTCTAATGTAGAAGGACACAAGGTGTGTCTCTATGGTTGGAGTCCAATGTAGAAGGACCTGGAGATGTGTCTATGACACTGAGTCTAATGTAGAAGAATCTGGGTGTGTCTCTATGGTTTGGGAATAATGGCAGAAGGACTTTTCGGGGCTTAGCATGTCAACACAGCTGGAGTCTAAGGCCACAGGGGACACAGAATGGCCACCATGGCTGGGTATAAATGTAGAAGGACCTGGAATATATCTCTGTGGTTGGAGTCCAATGTAGAAGGACCTGGAATGGCATGCCTATGGCTGCAGAGTCTAATGTGGCAGGACCTGGAATGTGTCTCTCTATGGCTGAGGTCTAATGCAGAAGGACACAGATGTATCTATGGCTGAGGTCTAATGTAAGAAGGGACACTGGGCCATGCCTCTATGGGTTGGAGAATAATGCTTGAGAAGGACCTGGCCGCACTCTCTATGGTTGGTGTGCAATGGCCGAGAGGGACCACCGGAATAATGATACTCTATTAATTGGGGTGTATGGCAGAGGACACCAGGGAATGTAATACTCTATGGTTGGAGTCTAATAGCCAGAGACACCAAGGAATGTGCTTTTATAGTTGGTGTATAATGTAGAAGGACCCACGGGAGAATACTTGCCTGTAGTTTTGGTATACAATAGCCAGAAGGGCCTGGAATGTAATCTCTATGGCTTGAGTCTAATGTAGAAGGACCTGGAATAGTTTGGATGGTGAGTCTAATGTAGAAGGTACCAGATATGCCATAGTCTGGTATCTGGCATAGTAGAAGGACCTGGAATGTGTCTCTATGGCTGGAGTCTAATGTAGAAGGACCTGGAATGTGTCTCTATGGCTGGAGTCTAACGTAGAAGGACCTGGAATGTGTCTCTATGGCTGGAGTCTAATGTAGAAGGACCTGGAATGTGCCCTATGGCTGGAGTCTAATGTAGAAGGACCTGGAATGTGTCTCTATGGTTGGAGTCTAATGTAGAAGGACCTGGAATGTGCCTCTATGGTTGGAGTCTAATGTAGAAGGACCTGGAATGTGTCTCTATGGCTGGAGTCTAATGTAGAAGGACCTGGAATGTGCCTCTATGGTTGGAGTCTAATGTAGAAGGACCTGGAATGTGCTCCCATGGCTGGAGTCTAATGTAGAAGGACCTGGAATGTGTCTCTATGGCTGGAGTCTAATGTAGAAGGACCTGGAATGTGTCTCTATGGCTGGAGTCTAATGTAGAAGGACCTGGAATGTGCTCTCTATGGCTGGAGTCTAATGTAGAAGGACCTGGAATGTGTCTCTATGGTTGGAGTCTAATGTAGAAGGACCTGGAATGTGTCTCTATGGTTGGAGTCTAATGTAGAAGGACCTGGAATGTGCCTCTATGGTTGGAGTCTAATGTAGAAGGACTTTGAATGGATGGGCCTGGAAAGGATGAATGTCTCTATGGCTGGAGTCTAATGTAGAAGGACCTGGAATGTCTCTATGGTTGGAGTCTAATGTAGAAGGACCTGGAATGTGTCTCTATGGCTGGAGTCTAATGTAGAAGGACCTGGGAATGTGTCTCTATGGCTGGAGTCTAATGTAGAAGGACCTTGAATGTGTCATTACTCTATGGCTGGAGTCTAACAATGTAGAAGGACCTGGAATGTGTCCTATGTCTGAGTCTAATGTATTTGGACTTGGAATGTGTCTCTATGGCTGGAGTCTAATGTAGAAGGACCTGGAATGTGTCTCTATGGCTGAGTCTAATGGGAAGGACCTGGAATGTGTCTCTATGGCTGGAGTCTAATGTAGACGGACCTGGAATGTGTCTCTATGGCTGGAGTCTAATGTAGAAGGACCTGGAATGTGTCTCTATGGCTGGAGTCTAATGTAGAAGGACCTGGAATGTGTCTCTATGGCTGGAGTGTGGACCTAATGGAGTAGAAGGACCTGGAATGTGTCTCTATGGCTGGAGTCTAATGTAGAAGGACCCGGAATGTGCCTCTATGGTTGGAGTCTAATGTAGAAGGACCTGGAATGTGTCTCTATGGCTGTAGAGTGCTTAGGAAACATAGCTGAGTTATAATAGAAGTCTAAATGGCTGGGGTTTACTGTAGAAGGTCCAGGAGTGCCTCTCTCTGACGGAGGTATCATGTCAGCTACGTCAGGGCTTGGGGGGGGTCAACCCCCTTGCTTACTTTCTGGTTGATGAGGTGGTGGATGGCCAGGGCAAACTGCTCCCTGTTTAGTTTGCCTATCTGCCTGGTATCTGCCAGAGACCTGCAGAGCACAAAAATACAAAGTTATTTAATTTCATTCCTTTCCTCTGGGCGAGTATGTCTGCATCAACCTGGTACACATCTGGAACAAATACATCTATTCTTCCAGCGTTGCTGAACACGTTAGAACCAACACAGATCATTTGCATGTTCTAGGTGGAGTTTGTGTTGCTGTGAAGGTTGGTCACTTTAAAATCCTGTAATAATAATCATATTTTGCAGCAATGCTGAAACTGACACAGAGCAAAGCTTTCGTTCAGTCTAAAACCCAAAGATTCTACCCAACTAAATTCACCAAGCTGGAATAATGAACACTGAAGAACCCCCCCACCCCCCCCAAATGTTAAGCAAGTAATATATTTATGGAAGAAGAAAAGTAATATTTGGGAGGTATACGCTTAAGTAAGCGACAAGTAAGGAGCAGAGGCTGCTGTCTGATTTTAAAGCCTTGTGTTTGGAACATGCTGCTGGAGATTCCCAGTCATCAAGGTCAGAGTCATTCCAAAAGCTGTAAAGTGAAAAATCAATCCACTGGGCTTTGTTTCCAAGTTTAAAGATGTTTCGCCCCATCCAGGAAGCTTTTTCAATTCAAAATGTCTGGAGTAGCGTTGAGTTCCAGGCTTTATAGAGTGGACCAAACAAAGCCTTGTAATGGAGAGAAAATCAGTGATCATCTGTCTGAACGGTCAGTTAACTGAGTTCACTATAACGTTCACTATATAGTGCCTACTCTGCATAGTGAAGGAGGGGTTAGGACGGACATTCAGACACAGCCAGACACTCTTCTTCTGGTGGAAGCATCACACTGAGGAGACACTATAATGAAGAGCCTCAAACCAAGAACCAGAATCTGCAGGCTGATCCAAGGTTAAGTGGACTTGGTTAATTTCATTGCAACAAAACAAACCATTCTGAAAAATTTCCCCTGAGTTTTCAGGAAACTTTGAGATGGCAGAGACTGGAAGAGTGAAGCCTGTGAGAAGAAAGAACCGCTGCTGAAGGCCTGACAATGCTAACCTGCTGATTACTGGAGAAAACTCTGAATTTCACAAACTGAGATCAACAAAGTTTAAAATTAGGGAAAGGGTGTCCCATTTAGGCTTTTGATGATGTTTGATCATTTTGGGAGATTACTGCTGTGTAAGACAAGCTAACAAATTGGTAATGGTAAATCTAAAACAACTTTATTTCACTGAGGGTTTAAACACTTGATATCATGTCAGTTCTATTTCATCCCTACTCAGCAGTAGTTTACTGTTCGCTTTGATTTGCCACGTTAATTTTGTGGCTCTTTTGACTCACGGTAGCGTTTCTGCTCGCGCTGAGTTGTTTTCAGTTTGTTTGCCTAAGCCCACCAGTAGCGTTTCTGCTCGCGTTGGGTTCTTCTATAGTTTGTTTATCTACACTCACCAGTGGCGCTGCTCGCGCTGAGTTGGTTTTCAGTTTGTTTGCCTAAGCCCACCAGTAGCGTTTCTGCTCGCGTTGGGTTCTTCTATAGTTTGTTTGCCTAAACTCACCAGTGGCGTCTCTGCACGTGCTGAGTTCATCTTTAGTTAATAATCGAGTCGCCGGTAGCGTTTCCTGCTCGTGTTGACTTGTCCTTGGTAGCGGGCTGATCACGCCTTTCAGCAGTATGATGCTGGATAGTTTATGTTGCTCGACCTGTCTGGCTCCACTTCAGCCCGATGACGGGCATGACTTGTGTCCCTCCTGCCTCGGTGTGGAACATCTCCGGGAGGCGCTGTCAGATGACGCTTGCCCCAACTGTCGCGCACATGCCCCGGTCGGTCAGACTGGATCGGTTGGCTGCACTGGAGCAGCCTACCGACTGGGCGGGCGCTTCGCCGCGTGCTCGTTTGCCGATGGAGAAAGCGGTGTGCAAACGATCTACTGTGGCTGCACCTTCGGTACCGTCAAAGCGTGCTAGACGGACCGATGCAGGGAGGTTGTCCACGAGAGTGGATCATCTCACTACTGAGCTGGCCCAAATGAAAGCCCTCCTCCAGTCCTTTCAGACTGCTGGTGATCGTGGCACGGCTCTCCCTACCGAGCAGGATGAAACGTCAGTCAATGACGACGATGCTGTTTCTGTGGCGGCCTCTGGCACCCATTTCTGTGAGGACCTTCCCGAGCTGGGCTCCGTGGGCCTCTGGGTCCGACTCCATTGCCTCCCAGGAGGATACGGGGGAGTCTGTGACATCCGCCATTCGAACGGAACTCTGCCCGCTTACAAATTAGTGTTCTCAGGCCCAGCCTATGCGGCTTCCAGCGCCTTCTTTAGGCGCAGTAGGTCAGAGACTGCCTTTGTGGTTCCTCCCTCGGCGGAGTATGTGCGGGAACTGCATGCTTGCTGGTCAGACACCAAGGCGTTTTCACGTCTGACGACGGATGGCAGGGTCCTGGCAGCTATGCAGGAGGCACCCAAGGTTGGCTTGGGGCAGATGCCAGCGGTGGAACCGGGCATTGCCTCTCTTATAATCCCGCCTGATGAGGCCTTGCGGCCCAATGCCCGTTGTCCGCGCCCTCAGTGCCGTATTACCGACGACCTTCTCTGCAAGGCCTATGACTCTGGGGCCCGCATGGGCCGGATTGGGAACTCTCTCTCCCATCTTATGCTGGCCCTGTCTTCCTCCTTGGAATCTGTTCCGCTGGATCATGCCACGCAAGGCCTGGTTGATGCATCTCTGCAGGCCTTTGCTCTTATGACGAGGGAACTTGGACGCACACTCTCCACACTGGTTCATGCTCGCCGCCAGGTCTGGTTGGCGCAGTCACCACTAACTGAGCCTTGTAGGAGGACCCTCCGGGCCCTGCCTGTGGTCCCGGGGGAGCTTTTTGGTTCTGCGGCACTGGACGCCTTGGACCGTACGGCTCAGGCCTCTAGAACGAGGCAACAGCTGGCAGGGCTTCACAGACGTGATCGCCAGCCAGTAAGCACCTGGGCAGCTGCGGGTCCTTCACGGAGGTCCTTAGTGCCTTCTCCTTCTCCCACTGAGCCCCAGGGTCTGTTACCAGGTCAGAGATCGGTCCAGAGACCTGCTCTAGATCGGAGGAACAGAGCTCGAGACCAGGCTGGGACAAGGTCCTTTCATCCCTTTCGAGCCGCGCAGTCTGGCCGGCGCCCTCCCGGGCCTTCGAAGGGCCGGGGGACCCGCAGATGATGCCTTAGGGCCGGCGGTCGGTTATTTTTCCCCGGGACAGCTCAGCTTCTGGGCTGCCCACACCCCGGACTTGTGGGTGTTGTCCACCCTGTCCCGGGGGTACCGTCTTCAATTCCGCCGCCGGCCACCTATCCCTGGCCGGGTCAGGATGACTGTGATCCACGACCCGGTGAAGGCACAGGCACTGAACCAAGAAATCTGCACCTTGCTGGCCAAGGGTGCTATAGTGCCTGTGGACCCCCTGCTGGATCCAGGGGGCTTTTATTCCACGTATTTTCTGGTTCCGAAGAAGACCGGGGGCCTGCGTCCAGTCTTGGACCTCAGAGGCCTGAATGTGTACTTGAAGGCCATGCCCTTTCATATGCTGACCACCAAGGAAGTGTTGCAGGCGATTTCCCCGGGCGATTGGTTCACTTCCATAGATCTCAGGGATGCTTATTTTCACGTTCCGATCGCTCCGCCCCATTGGCGGTTTCTTCGTTTTGCTTTTCAAGGGAGACATTTCCAGTTCAGGGTCCTCCCGTTCGGACTTTCACTGTCCCCCAGGGTGTTCACCCGATGTGTTGCAGCGGCTCTCTCTCCTCTGCAGGCACAGGGATTGAGGATCCTCCCATATCTGGACGACTGGCTCATTTGTGCTGCGACGTGGGACCAGGCGGTTCGAGATACTCGGTTAGTGCTCCATCATGTGGGATGCTTGGGCTTGCAGGTGAACATGGAGAAAAGCAGTCTGACTCCCTCACAGGAGACTGTCTTCCTGGGCATTGCCATGGATTCCATCTCAATGACTGCTTGCCCGTCACCCCAGCGGGTGGACAGTATATTGAGCGTGCTCCCGGAATTCAGGCGCGGCATGGCACTGCCTCTTGTGCGGTATCTTCGACTCTTGGGCATGCTTACAGCTGCGTCCGCCGTAGTGCCTTTGGGGCTGCTGTCATTGCGGCCCCTCCAGATGTGGTTGAACAGCTTGAATCTGGATCCCACACGGAACACTCATCGCCTCCGAAGACTTCGGGTGGGGCCTCAGTGTCTTCAGTCTCTGTCCCAATGGAGGGTGAGGTTGTTTATGACCACAGGGGTCCCGCTCGGTTCCCTCCCATGTCGTCGGGAAGTTGTGTTTACAGATGCATCCTCCACGGGCTGGGGTGCAACCTGGCGGGGTCAAATGGCACAGGGGACATGGTCCCAGCGGCAGGGCAGGGAACACATCAATGTCCTGGAGTTACAGGCTGTACTTCTGGCTCTTCAGAGCTTTCTTCCAGGCTTGCGGGGGAAGCACGTGCTGGTGAGGTCAGACAACACCACAGTGGTCTTTCACATCAACCACCAGGGGGGAACGAGGTCAAGGAAACTGTTGTGCTTGACTCGACGGCTTCTGACCTGGGCAGCTCCACGCATAGCCAGCCTCAGAGCAGCCTACATCCCAGGGCCGGAGAACGTGCCAGCAGATTTTCTATCCCGTCAGAAGCCGCTTCCAGGGGAGGTGGAAGCTTCACCAAGAGGTGGTGGAGTGTATCTGGAAGGTCTTTGGCAGGGCGGACGTGGACCGCTTTGCCTCAAGGGACGCATTTCACTGTCCCCTTGGTTCGCTGCACAAGTCAGCAGCCCTTCTGGGCCATTTTGCATGCTCTGGCACACGACTGGCCCCGGACCCTCAGGCTCTTCCGCCATTCAGCTCTACTTTTCAGACTTCTCCTCAGGGGCACGCCAGGAGGGAAGCACAGGGTCCTGCTGGTGGCCCCTGTACTGGCCAGCAGGACTTGGTTTCTACCAGGCGAAGCTCAGCTCCGTGCTCGCCACGCGCCTCCCCTCCAGAGAGATCTTTTCCAGATGGGGTCAGATCTTGCACCTTCAACCGACCGCTCCAGCTCTGGATCTCAGCCCCTGCAAGGCCGGGTCCACCCTTTCTCAAAGTGATGTGACTGGGTCCAAGTATAGGGCATACAATGGTTAATGCATGGGCTACCGCCCACGCGAAGCTGCTCCGGCGCACAGTGGACGGCTCACACCTGGTGCCGTGATAGGATATGGGTAGCAGTTCAGCTTTCTAACATACTGACCTGGGCCTGCGCGGCATTGCTGGTCGGCGACGGTTCCAATCTACCTTAAAGGTGTATGTGGCTGCCATTTCCTGTTGGGCATGTTGGGCTGAATGGTTGTTCTGTGGGCCGAGACAAGGATGTTGTAATTTGTTTTAAGAGGTGATCGGCGCTTTGCACCCACTCCATGCAGCCCTGTGGCACTCGGCGTGGGACCTTTCTTTTGTGCTTTGGAGGCTCTTCGGTCCCTCCCATTTGAGCCCTCTGCGCCTGGAAGTGACCTGCTAAATGGCTCTCAATACTGGAAGACTGACCGCTCCTTTTAGCTTATGTAAGCCCGCAAAACGCCAGAGAGGGGAGTTGTTCTCTGATAGCCTTTAACCCTTGCTGCCGGGTGGACCCTGATGGCTCAGGCGCTAAGCACCTGTGGGCTGGGCTGACGAGCATTTATTCCTTGGCACTGTACAGCAGGCAGCACCCAGCTCAGCATCTCTGCCCACCCGTTTGACTGTGAAGTCCCTTCCGAACCACACACATTCACACACACACACACACACACACACACACTGTCCTGTCCTGTTCGCCCTTGAGACATACATCAATGCCACGCATCCTTCCTAAAAGAAAAAATAGCCTTTTGTGTTTGCTATGCTACTGGCTCACGGAAGGGCGGTGTGGCACTTTCTAAAGCAGCTTACTCTGCACACTGGGTTGTGGATTTGATTCTCAAAGGCTTATGCCTTGACCGGCCACTGCCGGGCGTGGAGTGAAATGCCACTCTACAAGGGGCATGTCGCAAATCGCTGTTGCTGCCATGACTGTAAAGTGCCATTGGATGTTATATGCCGTGCGGCCTCCTGGAAATCACTCAGTACCTTTACTCGGTTCTACAGGGGTGAATGTGGCTGCGCCCCATCCCCGCTTCAGGGAATCCTCGAGCAGCATGCCTCTACATCACATTAGGTGGGTGGTGTAGTCGTTGTTGAATGTTGCTGATTCCTCGTGACCTTGTTGATATGAGTCAACGAAGTGCTTGGAAGCACCGCTTGGCGTCAGTAGATGAAATAGAACGAAAGTTACGTATGTAACTACGGTCCTATGAATCCCGGATGACCGCCAGAGTGCTTGGTCCCTCGGAATCCTTTCGCAAGGAGATTGAGGGATTGATTGCGCCACGTGACGGCAGAGTCACGGGTCCGCAGGTCACAGCTGACTTTACGTCATTAATACCGACTCCGCGCATAAGCATGAATGATCATTCAGTGCTTGGAAGCACCGCTTCTGGCGGCCATCCGACTCATAGAACCGTAATTACGTAGCCAACTTTCGCTTGTTTCCTCATATGAACACACAGAGTCATTTTAGTCCACTGTCTGCTAGCTGTTTCTAAATCAAACCAGGTTAAGAATCATTGACTGAAGGCTTTTTAGTTACTGATTTAAACAAATTATTTAACAGTGTTCCCCCCTCCCTCCAGCAGGGTTAATGACCCCATCCTGGTGCAGAATGGATGCAAGTTCACCGACTCTGTCCTCCCAACCTCCATCTGTCTGATAAATCAGGCAATCTGTTCATCTCTGGGGATGTTCTGCTTTGTTTTCCAGCCTCTTCCCTCGTTGCCTCCTTGCTTTCTCTGATCTTCAGTTGCTTCTCTATTGTCCTCATTTAATTCCCCGTCTTCCATTTAAAGGCTGCTTTTTCTGTTCAGAGGTTCCTTCTCAGATCATCTGTGATCGTGCCATATCTGGGAAGCAGTTCCTGTCCTGGTAGGGGATGCTGTTATCTACAGGCAGTCAGTCACACTCAGTCATTGCATTGCTCTCCGTGGGGCCGACACAGAGCAGGTTCTGCAGCAGCTTCTTCCCCACCGCCATCAGACTGACCAACTGTTGTGGAAACTCTGCATCACACTGATAACAGCAAACCAACAACACTGCATAACTGCACCATAGATATTAATGCTCTGAACTTCCAGATCAACACTTTTTTTGCACCATGTTTTTTCTCCCACACTGTTTACATTTGATCACTGCTGCACTTATGGATGGAAATGTTCAATTAGTGTCTGAAAAGATGCACTAAAAGAAATTTCCTGTTGCATAAACTCTGTGGATTCAAAATGACAATAAGAGTTGTCTAAGTTCTCCTTGCTCCTTCAACACCTCCTCTTTACCTCGGCTGGTAATCTGGATGTAGTTCAAGTATTATTTCTGCTTTAGATATTTAAATTAGCTGCTCATGGGAACATAAAAAAATATTGCTATGGTTACGCATCATAAGTGTCCAAAAAGCAAAACAATATCTTTCAAGTTTCATAGTCTTCAACACCAGAAACAAGAATGATCAGAAAAAGAATCTCAGATCTACAGACTATGAATGAGTCATGGGTCAAGCAGGAAGTCCTTACCATATATGAGCCAGAATGTTCTGAGAAAGTCCAGACTGCATGAAGATGTCCTTCACTTCCTGTCCGCTAACAAAGCCATCAAGATCAGCATCCGTCTTGAGGAAGATGTCGTCATAGCGACCGCGCTCTGACAGTGGTACCACCCAGTTCAGTGAATGCTAGAACATGAAACCACACATACACACCTTCATGGTCTCTGTGCTTCATAAATGAGACACAGACAGAACAACAGGTTTGTTTCTATTGTTCTACATGAGAAAAGGACAGAAGATAGAAACATTGGAACTAGAACACTCTGATTACAGCAAATCAACTACAAGTATTTCTTCTTGGTCTGAAATGTTCACTGTTGTTAGCTGATAGTGTAACCATGGTGACCGAGCCTCCTGCTCTGAGAAATGGCGTTAATGCACTGGAGAAAAAGGAGCTTCTGTAATGTCTAATGATGGGAATTTTATAATTTCCTGGCTCTACGTCAGACCTTGATATTTTCTGCCCAGTATCACTCCTCCTTGTAGATGCAGAAGACAGTTCCTGCATACAGAAATAAACTAAACCAGCACTGTGGGCCTTTCCCAGTCTACATTTAAACAGATGTCATTGAACACCTGGATGAGGACAGTCTGCACTATGGGGAGAAACGAAGCCTGACTGGAAGCTTATAACAGCAGCTTTCAATGATCTTATGGATGAAAGGGAGGTTTGAGATGAACCTGCGGATCCTGTGTGGAAGTTCTTTAACAAATGGCCTAAAACAGCAGAAACTGACCCAGGTTTGATTTACCTGTCCTGACTTCAGGCTGTGTTTGGGGGACAGGCTGCCGGTGCTGTTCAGGGAAGTCATGCTGCCATGGGAGGGTGTGGAGTGGAGTGAGTCCTTCAAAGGGGGGGGGCTGGCTGGTATCCCAGGAACAGGACCAGTCATTGAGCTCAGACTCCTCTTTCTCTTTGATGGAGGGATGAGGGCCGAGGGGAGAAGGGCGGGGATGGGCTCCTTCTCTAGAGCCCGGTACACCAGGTGCATGGCCTGCAGGGAAAGGTTCCGCTTTAACTGCAACTTTTCTAAGAACGACAATCAGTCCACAGCCACCAGCAGAGGCCTAAGGCCAGACTAAGTTTATCAATAAACCAACAGACTGTAAAACATTTAAGACATGAAAAAAAGAAGTTCACATCCTACTAATGTGGTTTTTTTCTTTGAGGTTTCTCCCCGTCTATGTTTAGTGTTGGATCAGATCACGGGTAAGAGGTGGAGTAGCTCAGTTTATTCATCTTACCGACATGTTAGGCTGCTGCAGGCAAAGTGGCCAGGGTTGCTAACAGCACAAGCTAGCAGAGCTAGCCACAACTCAGACAGTTGGCACAGCTACGCTGAAACCTCTCAAAGCTACGCTTAAGGTTGTCACAGCTACGCTGAAGGTTTCACAGCCACGCTGAAGGCTTTTTGCTGCCACGCTGAAGGTTTTCACAGCTACGCTGAAGGTTGTCACCGGCACGCCTGAAGGTTGTCACGGGCACGCTGAAGGTTTCAGGCTACGTAGCTGAAGGTTTTCACGGCTACGCTGAAGGGGTTGTCACAGCCACGCCTGAAGGTTGTCACCGCCACGCTGCAGATTTGTCACGCTACGCTGAAGGTTGTCCGCGGCCTGCGCTGCAGGTTGTCACGACTCACGGCTGCAGGTTGTCACAGCTACGCTGAAGGTTGTCCACGCCTCACGCTGCAGGTTGTCCACGGCCTACGCCTGAAGGTTGTCCACGCCACTGCGCTGCAGGTTGTCACGCGACTTCTGCGCTGCAGGTTGTCACAGCCACGCTGAAGGTTGTCACACGGCTATGCTGCAGGTTGTCACAGCTTACGCTGAAGGTTGTCACACCCACGCCTGAAGGTTGTCACCGCTAATGCTGAAGGTTGTCACCGCCACAGCTGAAGGCTTTTCACAGCCAATACGCTGAAAGGTTTTCTAGCCTTGTAGCTTCGCTGTAGGTTTTCACAGCTTCACGCTGTGGGTTTCACAGCTACGCTGTAGGTTTTCATGGCTACGCTGAAGGGTTTTCACAGCTACGCTGAAGGTTGTCACGCCTACGCTGAAGGTTGTCACGGCTACGCTGAAGGTTTTCACAGCTACGCTGAAGGTTTTCACAGCTACACTGTAGGTTTTCACTGCTACACTGGAAGGTTGTCACGGCTACACTGAAGGTTGTCACGGGTATGCTGAAGGTTTCATGGCTACGCTGAAAGGTTTTAACGGCTACGCTGCAGGTTGTCACAGCTACGCTGAAGGTTTTCACAGCTACACTGTAGGTTTTCACGGCTACACTGAAGGTTGTCACGGGTATGCTGAAGGTTTCATGGCTACGCTGAAAGGTTTTAACGGCTACGCTGAAGGTTGTCACAGCTACGCTGAAGGTTTTCACGGCTACGCTGCAGGTTGTCACAGCTACGCTGTAGGTTTTCACGGCTACGCTGAAGGTTGTCACGGCTACGCTGAAGGTTGTCACAGCTACGCTGAAGGTTGTCAAGGCTACGCTGAAGGTTGTCACAGCTACGCTGAAGGTTTTCACGGCTACGCGCTGAAGGTTGTCACGGCTACGCTGAAGGTTGTCACAGCTACGCTGAAGGTTTTCACGGCTATGCTGCAGGTTGTCACGGCTACGCTGAAGGTTTTCACGGCTACGATGCAGGTTGTCACGGCTACGCTGCAGGTTGTCACAGCTACGCTGAAGGTTGTCACGGCTATGCTGCAGGTTGTCACGGCTACGCTGAAGGTTTTCACGGCTATGCTGCAAGTTGTCACAGCTACGCTGAAGGTTTTCACGGCTACGCTGAATGTTTTCACAGCTACGCTGAAGGTTGTCACGCCTACGCTGAAGGTTGTCACGGCTACGCTGAAGGTTTTCACAGCTACGCTGAAGGTTTTCACAGCTACGCTGTAGGTTTTCACAGCTACGCTGTAGGTTTTCATGGCTATGCTGAAGGTTTTCACAGCTACGCTGAAGGTTGTCACGCCTACGCTGAAGGTTGTCACGGCTACGCTGAAGGTTGTCACGGCTACGCTGAAGGTTTTCACAGCTACGCTGAAGGTTTTCACAGCTACGCTGTAGGTTTTCACGGCTACGCTGAAGGTTGTCACGGAAGTACGCTGAAGGTTTCATGGCTACGCTGAAGGTTTTCACGGCTACGCTGAAGGTTGTCACAGCTTACGCTGAAGGTTTTCAAGGCCTACGCTGAAGGTTTTCACAGCTACGCTTGAAGGTTTTCAAGGCTACGCTGAAGGTTTTCACGGCTACGCTGAAGGTTGTCACAGCTACGCTGAAGGTTTTCAAGGCTACGCTGAAGGTTTTCACTGCTACGCTGAATGTTTTCACAGCCAAAGCTGAAGGTTGTCACGCGCACGCCTACGCTGAAGGCTGTCACGCTACGCTTGAAGGCTGTCACGCGGCTACGCTGAAGGTTTTCACAGCTACGCTGAAGGTTTTCACAGCTATCGCTGTAGGTTTCCTTAACTCACGCTGAAGGTTTCACGCTAAAGCTGAAGGTTTTCATGGCTTCACGCTGAAGGTTATCCGCGGCCTAAAAGCTGAAGGGTTGTGCGGCTACGCTGAAGGTTTTCTGGCAGCTCGGCGAAGGTTTTCCACAACTTCGCTGTAGGTTTTCCGGCTACGCTGAAGGTTGTCACAGCCTTCGCTGAAGGTTTTCATGGCTTCACGCTGAAGGTTTTCCGCGGCTCACGCTGAGGGGTTGTCCGCGCCACGCTGAAGGTTTTCCGCGGCTTCGCTGCAGGTTGTCACAGCTTCGCTGTAGGTTTTTCCACCGGCTACGCCGAAGGTTGTTCACAGATGCGCTGAAGGTTTCATGGCTTCGCTGAAGGTTGTCACAGCTTCACGCTGAAAGGTTGTCACAACTACGCTGAAGGTTGTCCCTTCGCTGAGGTTTTCAAGGCTTCACGCTGAAGATTTGTCACAGCCACGCTGTAGGTTTTCACAGGCTTCGCTGAAGGTTTTCACAATGTACTGAAGGTTTCCATGAGCCACGCTGAAGGTTGTCACAGCTACGCTGAAGGTTGTCACAGCTTCGGCGCTGAAGGTTGTCACAGCCACGCCTGAAGGCTCAAGTCAACAGCTTCACGCTGAAGGCTGCTGTCCGCGGCTACGCCTGAAGAGGTTGTCATGTGCTACGCTGCGATAGTTTCCACAGCCTACAGCTGAAGGTTTTCCGCGGCTTCACGCTGAAGGTTGTCACAGCTACGCTGAAGGTTTTCTAAGGCTACTGAAGGTTATCCACAGCTACGCTGAAGGTTGTCCACAGCTACGCTGCAAGGTTGTCACGGCTACGCTGAAGGTTTCCGCGGCTATGCTGCAGGTTTTCACGGCTCACGCTGCAGGTTTTCACGGCTACGCTGAAGGTTGTCGATGCCTACGCTGAAGGTTGTCAAGGCTACGCTGCAGGTTGTCTCGGCTAAAGGTGCTGAAGGTTCGCTCACGGCTATGCTGCAGGTTGTCACAGCTACGCTGAAGGTTGTCACCGGCTACGCTGAATGTTTTCACAGCTACGCTGAAGGTTGTCACGCCTACGCTGAAGGTTGTCACGGCTAAGCTGAAGGTTGTCACGGCTACACTGAACGGCTACGCTAAAGGTTTTCACAGCTACGCTGAAGGTTTTCACGGCTACGCTGAAGGTTGTCACGGCTATGCTGCAGGTTGTCACAACTACGCTGAAGGTTGTCACACCTGCGCTGAACGTTGCTACGACTAAAGGTTTGTCACGGCTACGCTGAAGGTTTTCACAGCTACGCTGAAGGTTTTCACAGCTACGCTGAAGGTTGTCACAGCCTACGCTGTAGGTTTTCATGGCTACGCTGAAGGTTTTCACAGCTACGCTGAACGGCTACTAAAGGCTTCACAAGCCTACGCCTGAAGGTTGTCACGGCCACGCCGAATGCCTTCACAGCCACTGAAGGTTGTCATGCCTAATCGTTTCGAAGGTTGTCAATGCCTTGCTGAAGGTTGTGCATTACTACACTGAACGGCTACGCTAAAGGACCTTTTTTACTTTATCTTTGCTTAGAAGATTTAAACTTTAAAAAGCCTTGCCCTCATAATTTGCAAAGTTAATTTATTTATAAAAAGATAAACGCTGCTTAAGCTGAATTCAAAATGAAATTAAAAGTAAAATAAGTAGCCAACCTTTATCACTCGTCTGTAACCTAATTAACACGAGAATGGAAAGCATCAGATGAGCTACACGAGAAACTAACGTTACGCTTTCCCCACTTTAAAACCAAACAAACAAGGCGCTCACCCTGCTGATCAGCTCTCTTCACGCCATCGAGGAGGCTCCAACGTGTTTTCTTTTCAGGTGCTGCACATCATAACAGTGGTGCTTCAGCGCCCATGTTCATTTCTTGTTTTGACAAAAGTTGTATGTTACTTAATTTTTCGGCACTTTGGCTGTGCCAGGTGCTATTTTAATTATTGTGATCAATCCCGTGCACATGCGCGCTTCATTTGCACCAGTCTGGGCGCTGAGGGGTAAAGCATCCTGCGGCTCTGACTGCAGCGCTAAGAGGGACTCGCGCCTCCCCCATCCCAACTCCTCGAAGTTGGGATACGGGGAGGCACTAACAGCAGAGTAGGAACGATACATTAACTTTCATGTAAGAGTCTCCAAAAAGCTACAGTGACGTAAAAGTCCTAAAAATTTGCCAGATTGAGTAAAGTTTTTTGAAAAATAGTCAGCTGGAGGAGGAGGTCTGAAAAGTCGCTGAGTTGGCAACACTGCACTGCACCTCTTCCTAGCTGGCTTTCGCTCCGCCGTATTTTTTTTAATTTTGTAATTATAGTTCTAACTGTCAGGGCATTTCGTGGTCAGGGCCCTCAGCACATTCTGAAACATTATGGACTCTCAGGTTCTACACAGAGATACAGACTTGTTCAATAACTAAGCAGTCATTGTCACTCACCACAGCAAATTCATCTTTGTCCAGATGGCCGTCTTTATCAATGTCACTCAAGTCCCAAACCTGATATATTCATAAAAAAATTAAAAATAAAAAAAGCATAAGTGACATATTTACACACATGATATCAAATTTATTTCTATAGCTCCAATTCACAGCACATGTCATCTTAAGCACTTTAAAAGCCACTGGTTGTCTAGTTGGTGTCCTGAAAACAATGTGGGCTACATTATTAATTGGTCGATCTTTTAGTTTGGTCTGATTCGGAGAGACGGCATCCATCCCACTTTGGATGGTGTAATGTAAGTTTATTTCTAGAGCACAATTCAGTACAAGGACAATTCAAAAAGCTTAACATGATTTAAACAATAAAATAAAAGAACATTTAAAGCAAATAAAGATAAAAACTGATAAAAGCGGTTAGTGATACAAATAAGGCAGTTGGGCCAGAACCTTAAAGTAATACCTCAGTTTAACTTCAACAATGGCAGCTCTAAGCTAATGGCTTTTAACTCTGACTAACTTAAGCATAAATGTTTTTACTAATATTAACGGTTAACATTTATAAATTATTTTAAAATTAAAAAAAATGAAAACAATGCTTTTTATGTCTTTGCCGTTTATAATAAATAACTAAACAGACTTTTTATTTAAATATTTTGCTAGAATTCCCATTCCTACCCGATTACAACCCAAAGTAATGAGAAACACCATAAATACCTTCCCAAGGACGTCCAGAGGAAGCTTGGAGTTGATGAGGACAGGTCTGACCTTCTCACCTGACAGCAGGCCTTTGACAGGAGCCAGACTTTCAAAGATCCCATCAAATTTATTCTTCTCCTCAGGCTGTGGGGACAGAGACCCAACAGTTAGTCGGTAGCACTCTAGATCTGCAATCATTTTCCAGCACAGGTAAAGCAGTCAGTTAGTGGTTTTAAATCTTACCATGTCATTTTGGATATTGGTTAGATTAAACAATATGATGATCAGAAATTGGCCCAGCCGCTGGTTCTGGTTGTGTTGTTAGTATTCAGTAGTATTACTTTCTGAGAAAACCTTAGTGGTGTTGGAGTTTTCCTGTCAGACTAAAGGTCATTGGTTCCAGATCCGGTTTTGGCTTTTGGAAGTCGCCATGTTACACTATTACATAGTGTTGTGGTCAAAGTGAAGCAGTTGTGCTGGTTTGCCCTTTTATCAATATGGCCTCAGTAGAAACATTCTCAGATTAGATCTGGTGGCCTACCCTGCACAAGGATGTCAAGGAATATGTTTTGGCTTGCTCTACCTGCGCCAGAAATAAAACCTCACATCAACCACCCTCAGGTCTGTTGCATCCTCTTCCAGTTCCCACTCGTCCCTGGTCTCACATCGCTATTGACTTTGTCACTGGTCTTCCCATCTCCCGAGGTATGTCGACAATTTTTACCATCGTCGACCGATTTTCAAAATCCTGCCATTTGATCCCCCTCAGGAAGCTTCCCACGGCCTTTCAAACCGCCCAGCTCCTGCTTAAACACGTCTTTCGTCTTCATGGAATTCCCCAGGAAATTCTTTCGGACCGTGGACCCCAGTTCATTTCTCAAGTCTGGAAAGCCTTCTGCTCAGCACTTAACTGTAAGTCTTCACTCACCTCAGGTTATCATCCACAGTCAAACGGTCAAACTGAAAGAATGAACCAGCAGCTTGAGTCTACTCTTCGTTGTTTAACCTCCAATAACCCCACCGACTGGAGCCAATACCTCACATGGATTGAATACGCCCACAACTCTCTCAAGTCAGCTTCCACCGGCCAGTCACCATTTCAGGTTAGTCTTGGTTATCAACCTCCTCTTTTTCCTGCAGACGAGAGATTTCGTCTAATCAAGCTTCTACCTAACACATCCGTCGGGACATGTCAACGTATCTGGAGAGGAGACACTATTATCACACACTCTCAACCGCCTCCTGTGCCAAACTACAAACGCTTGATTCCAAAGAGACGCCCCTGCCCCTGACTACACCGTTGGACAAGAGGTATGTATTTCCACTCAATACCCCCTGCGGGATGTCTTGTAAGCTATCTCCTAGATACATTGGTCCATACAAGATTGCCCAGGTTATTAACCCTTCAGCCATACGCCTGCAACTTCCCCCGACTCTTCGCATCCATCCCGCGTTCCATGTCTCCCAAGTCAAGCCTGTGATCTCTAGTCCTTTGTGCCCTCCATCCGACTCCCCTCCACCCGCCCTGGAAGTCGATGGACATTTTCACCGCCCGCCGACCGTGGACTCCCGCCGGGCGTAGGTCGCCGGTGTACCTCGGTTTCCATTGAAGCGCCGGTCTGGGAGGACGCCAGTGGGTTCCTGGCTCCTACATCCTCGACCCGTCTTTGATTGAGGAGTATGAGCGCTCCCTCCCGTCGACATCTTCTGGACCGCCAAGAGGCGGTCGTTGAGAGGGGGGTACTGTTGGGATCTGGAGAAGTTCCACCTTTCTCCAGCAGAGTTCGCCGTGGATCCTCCTGAGCTCAGCCTTCGACACAACTGAGGCGCATCTCATCATCAAGAGGATCCTCCAGTATATAACCGGCCTTCAGACCTTGCCTCAACGCCGCAGTGTTTATCCAGTTTGGTTCGCACCTAAGCCTAGCTTCTTCTGAGAACCTTCGTTGCCTCTGTTTCCTGATTGGATTCTAATCCCTCTTTGTCTCTGCTTACAGGAATCCAGTTTCCCTTGAAAGCTCTGGATGAGCTTAACCTGCCGAGCCTGCCCTCTGAGCCAAACCTGAATATCCTTCTCTGGATTCCCATGCTGTTCTGGACTAAGAGCTGGAAACCCAAAGCCAAGGTCTGCCCTCACGCTTAGAAAAGGACGCTGAAGCGTTATCGGACTCTGCTGAACTAAACAGTCTCTGACTCCAACAGTTCCTCTCTCTCAAAGCCAAACCCGGACTCCTTCCGCTACGTATAAATCCGGAAACTCCTCAAACTAAACCCATATCTGCTCCCCAAGCTAACTGAAACTGTCATCCTCCACACTCCAGTGAACTGCCCCCAGGCCTGAACCAGTTCCTGTGTTTAATCCATGTTAGCACATTAACTCAATAAAAGAAACGTTAAACTTTTCATCATCTCCGTGGTGAACTGCTGCATACTGGGCTTTCTGACTATCGCGACATGCAGGTGTGAGGTGTGAGCTGCATGTTTTTTCATTTCCTGGCTGGGCTCCAGCATTCACCTGGTGACTTTCGGGATTGGTTTATTCACCTGGTTCTGATATGACCTATGAGGGCTGGGTGATGTACGATGGTTTGAGAAGCTCACAGACTTTTGTTGGGGTGAGTGCGCCCCCATGGAAACGGTCATGCTGACAGAGGCATTAAATGAATGACAAGATGAACCAACAACTTCTTAGAGGAGTCGGAGGCACCACTGGGGTTTTTGTTGTCTTACATGTTTGTCGTTGTTTGTGTCTGTATGTTTGTTTTTTTTCTGTTTGTTTACTAACATCTTAGCCTAAAAAAAAAAAAAAAAAAAAAAAAAGACGTGGCACGCATGTTAATTTTGTTCGAATAGTTTTGACTACACTACGGATGGAAATGTTTCAAAATGAACAATGGATTTTTTGTTTGGAGAGACATTGGACACTTTCTTGAGTCACTGGAAGGATTACACTACAGGCACAGAGACTAACTTACACCTAAACTTCAGAAGGAGGGATGTATGCAGCTGCTGAGATGCAGACATTAAGTGAGGTGATTCTCGGATGCCCACGTTTCCAGATGACAAACAGGCCACTGGGTGGTGCGATGGGATGATGGAGGTCATGGGATCCTCGGACAAAACTGATGAAAAGAAAAGTGAATCCGACACACCAGATGTCTTATTCACAATGAAAAATTATTAGCTTTATTTATTCAAAACAGGTTGAAATGGTCTGCTAAGTATTCTGCATATCATCAGGGGGTGGGGTATTCTTAAATAGAGGAATAAAAAGAGGATTTAGAGATGTTTTTAAATATGTGATAAATTAGACTGGGGTTTTTGATAAAACAGTTTGGTCAGTTGTTAATTAGCAGAATATTAAAGGGACAACAAGTTGAAACTTCTTTAACATTTGAAATGGTAAAGTAACAAAAAATGCAAATTTAGGGGAAATTAGGAACATTTTAGAGAGCAAATGTTTAAAAAATAAATGATTTCTTTCAATATAAGCATGCATAACGATGAAGACTTAATGAGTTAATGAGCTTATGGTGATTCAATATCAGGCCCAGGAACTAAAACTTCACCATTTATTTTTTATTTTATTTTATTTGGTTCTTAATATTATTATTATTATTATTTTTTTACTGCACGAGCAAAGTTATAGATAGCATTCGAGGGGCTATATACAGTTTGGGGGATGGGTAACCATACTTTTTATGCATGAAGCAATAAGAACACCTTACTTTACTTCACCTACAGCTGCAATCTATACTTTAGAAGGAATGCACATGTTGGGATATATTGCCAAAATGGAGCTAAATCAGTGGGGTGATCCATCTGAAACCATCCTCCTTTGTTAGCCACCTGGAACCCATCCCCCTTCTCTTCTCCACAAAGGAGAACAAAGGATTCCCTCCAAAACAAGAACAAAGAAGACCCGGCCCACTGTGGGAGGCGGCCACCTCAAATGGACCAATCAGCCGAATACTCCAACAGGAAGTTCCACCATGTCACTCATGGCACAGACAAATCAGCCGTTACTTCCACAGGAAGTGCTCCCGTGTCACACATGGTTTAAAAGCCAAAGGCAGACATCTTTCTTTCTCTTTTTCCATGGGTTTGCAGCCCGTCAGGAGAGGCCCCCTTTCACGTGAAATACCAGAAGAAAGCTGACTGGAAGTAGCTTTCGTTTTCCTGCGTCAAAAGTCACGGATCGCAGTGTTCCATCGTGCATAGCGGCTGCGCTGACTGGGAGACAGAAGCCTTTGAAGCTGACCGCGGAGTTTCGTTCTCCCCTTCCTTGGACGAATCGGCTGAGAGGACGCTCTCTAGCCGACCACCTCCTAAGATCACCTCCTAAAATCCCTCCTTTCCAACTCGTGAGCATATCAAGCCCTCTGCTGCAGCCCCGAACTGACTGAACTTTCCCGAGGGGCGGACCGGTGGCAGAGAACCTCTGCCCGACAGAAACCAAGCTGCGGTTGCCGTGGAAACGCCAACCTCCCTCGGACGACGCATCTCACAGTAAAATCAATTTACTTTCCTTTTGATGCATCAGGATTGCTGTGCTCAGGCGAGAGAAAGGCAGTTTAGGGTTTTGAATTAATGCTGATGTTTTTTTTTTATCTGTGCTGATTAAGGGTTTGTTTATTTGGTTAAAATAAGTGTGTGCTTCTTTCTTTCTTTCTTGGCTTTCCTGTCCTCTTCGTTGTTTCTGCTTTGAGATAGAGATAAAGTTATCACATTCAGCCACGTGGGGTCCCGTGGTCGCCGCCATCTTGATTACAGGTCGCCCCCCCCATTTCTCTTTGTTCCCCTCACTGCGTGGAGAACAAAGGGGGGTGGTCCCCATTTAGCCACAACCATTCACACACATCACTACATTGCCAGGCAAAAAGGGGTTTTTGCTGAACGCTGCTATTGTTAATACATGTTCAATAATTTACCAATACTAAGCTGGATGTATTAATGTTCATGATCGATTGCACTGTTATCATTACACCTGCTGCTTTGTTAATGCATTTAATCATTTGCTGATTTTAAGTTGGATGTATTAGTTTACACTGATCAATTGCACTATACCTGCTGCTAGCGGACATTAATGAATGTATTAATATCTGGCATATTTTGGACAATTTCAGACGCCAGTAATAGTTTATTTCGTTGTTTCTATCTCGTTTAATTCTTTATTTTCGATTTTTCTTTTTAACTAGTCATTTAATCTACCTCGTGTTTATTTTTCTAGTAGTGTGTAGTGTTTGCATAGATGTTAGATTTCTGTAATCCTGAATTATTAGAATAAAGACATCATTGGTTAATCTGTAGTGGTTTTGGTCGTTTCATATAACGGAGGGTTTATCACTCAGCCGCTAAAACCCAACTCCCTTTGGTAATAGTGCGAATAAACAGAGATAGAAGGTTCTTTATTGATAATTCAATAGCTTTTCTGATAACTTAACCGGAGCCACTAGACTGGTGGATACCTGGATTTTAACAGCCGGTCCCGGAACCCTCCAGTTGTGGATCAACAACCGGTAAGTAGATAATTCAGGGCTATAATTATCCACCTAAGAACACTAAATTGATTTTGCCTTCGATGTTGAATATCATCACTAATAATAATTAACTATAACTCCAGTTCTAGTTAACCATCTATTCATTATCTGCAGGACATTATTTTTGCACAACACACACTTAATATGGTAGTTAATCTGAAATAACGCATATAAGAGGGATTATGTTTCCTGCACATTTTTGGATCTGGTCAGGGGTCCAGATATGACAACTATTGACTGGTTCTGGGGATGTTGGAACAGATTTTCTTTTTGTTTTATTTCTTTGGTTTTTTTTTCTCATCAGAGCACTGCTTTTTGGAGAATATTTAATGTTTTTGGGGATTTTTAAATAATTTTTTTTTTGAATAGACACTGAAATGATCTGCTGAAAAAACACAGAGTCCATGGATAATTAATTTAAATGTAGTGAATTTAATGGTGATTTAGGGGATAAAGGGAAGGTAATTGTGGATAAGAATATCTGGTTGTGACTGCACTTAGATTTTGAGTGAATAAAGAATTGCTCATTGAAGACATTGTTTATTGTGATAAGAACACTGACTGCACTCTGTGTGTCGAAGGATCCCGGAGGAAAGGATTGATGAACTGTGATGAGAACAGTCCATGAGAACCACCACATGGATTCAGCATCTATCCGCCATTGGACTGCATGGAGACCAAAGTGGCTGTGGAGGAGGCCATACGAGACTGATTGATCAATTAGATTGATGAGTGATAGAGACACTGAAAGAATTCATCATCATCACTGATATTCATCATTTGTTTTTAACTCAGACCAGGATAATTCTTGATTTTACCTAATTGGGATGTATATGTTTTGATTTATTTTGATTCTGTTTTGATGAAAATCATGGAAACATTTTGCTCCAGACCCACCAAGATCAAGTTTTATGCCACTTTTTCTTTGATGATTGAGGCTTACAGGTTCTTTAAGTGGCCCAGTTGGTAGTGATAATTGTCAGATTCAAAACAGGGTTTTCTTGCTCAGATTGGCCGAGAGTGGGATTTCCCTGGGGTCACCCCGGTTTTTACTACCTTTTAGAGAGGGTAGGGTTTTCCGGTGGAGAACGGCCCAACCTGTCCTGTGACGTCCCCTACTGTGACTGAATGATTGGTAAAGTTGGATGGATGGTTTATCCATGAGGAGCGGTCACATTTAGGAGGCCTCCAGGTGGGAGTGAGAGTAGATGAATTTGGCAGGATTAGATTTATAGGCTTAGGTTATCTAGTCTAAGGTAACTTAGAATAATGTGCTCATAGGAAACTAAAACAGCTTTCCTTTAATTAGATGAAACCCAAATTGTAGTTAAATGCTGAACCTGTGGTCTTGAGTGAGAACATTTGGTCTGTGAAGCTTTGATTGTGATTACTTTTGATCCCTTATTAATGATACATCACTGATTATAGATGCTCTCTGAGTCACCTGGTCCTTCAAAGATGTGCCACTTCCTGTGTTTTTAAGTCACCTGTAAAAACGGTAACTTATCAGGGGGAGTTGTTAGGTTTATTATTTATACATCATGTGCATTGTTAATTTGTTAGATTAGAGAGAGCAGAAGGCCTTCCTTCACACTGTGGGTGTCATGGTGTGTATGGAGGTCATCTAATCAGGACAGCCTTCGTGTCTTTAAAAATACACAGGATATGGGCACATCTTGGAGCCGGTCTGATAGAGGATAGCTATCTGTAACCCTGAAGCATAGAAGCAAGCTGCATGAAGTTCAAGACATGGATGGCGTGTCAGTTTCTGATACTGACAGCTAAACAATCCACCTGATGCAACACATAGACCCATGAGCTATAAGAAGCAGGGAGATGACGTTGTTCTGGGCTCAATCTTTGCCAGACGCTCGCGGACGTGATGTTTAAGCCCACAGCTGTGCAGCTCCAAGCATTTTCTCTGTCCTGTAACGACCTGATCTGGAATAAACTCTGTTACTTTTTTACTCCTGTTTTTATAGTCCTTTTATATGGTTTTACCCAGTTTGAGTTAAGAGTAGTAAATAACTTGCTCCCAGGAAAAGAACGGTGAGGAGGCCCCACGGGGCCCTACAGCCTTTCTTCCAAGGGGACAAATCCTCCTCATTTTAACACCTGATTTGTCAGTATCTGACATGTGGTTGTTAGGAGTTCTGGTTCTGTTATGTTTTTCTTTGGAATTTTCAGTTTTGCTTTTGCTCCTTGTTTTCTAGTCTTGGTTCTATTTCATCCCTACTGACCGCCAGAGGCGGTGCTTCAAGCACTGAATGATCATTCTTGCGCATGCGCAGGTCGAGTATTAATGACAACAAAGTCAGCTGTGACCTGCCGGGGACCCACGTGACTCTATATAGTCACGTGGCACCCGGCAATCAATCCCTTTTGTTCTTCTCGCGCGCAGGTGTGTTGAGTACAGGAGTGTGGTCGTGTGAAGCTGGTTGCTTCTGTGTATACCACTAGTTTCCTGGCTGCTTGTTGCTGGTAGCCCCGTGACCGGGTTTGGTCGGAGCTGCGGGTAAGTCTCGCCCTCCAGGGGCTGCACAAGCTGCTTTCACCTTACCAGATCTGCGGTGACTGGTAAGTTTTCGTTCTTTCTCAGCAGTAGTTTACTGTTCGCTTTGATTTGCCACGTTAATTTTGTGGCTCTTTTGACTCACGGTAGCGTTTCTGCTCGCGCTGAGTTGTTTTCAGTTTGTTTGCCTAAACCCACCAGTAGCGTTTCTGCTCGCGCTGAGTTGTTTTCAGTTTGTTTGCCTAAGCCCACCAGTAGCGTTTCTGCTCGCGTTGGGTTCTTCTATAGTTTGTTTGCCTAAACTCACCAGTGGCGTCTCTGCTCGCGTTGAGTTCTTCTACAGTTTGTTTATCTACACTCACCAGTGGCGTTTCTGCTCGCGCTGAGTTGTTTTGCAGTTTTGTTTATCTACACTCACCAGTGGCGTCTCTGCTCGTGCTGAGTTCATCTTTAGTTAATAATCGATTTGCTAGTGGCGTTTCTGCTCACGCTGAGTTTGGAACCTCTACGGGGGTTTTCCTACAACGGAGTCGCCAGTAGCGTTTCCTGCTCGTGTTGACTTGTCGTTGGTGGCGGGCTGATCACGCCTTTCAGCAGTATGATGCTGGATAATTTATGTTGCTCGACCTGTCTGGCTCCACTTCAGCCCGATGACGGGCATGACTTGTGTCCCTCCTGCCTCGGTGTGGAACATCTCCGGGAGGCGCTGTCAGATGACGCTTGCCCCAACTGTCGTGTCATGCCCCGGTCGGTCAGACTGGATCGGTTGGCTGCACTGGAGCAGCCTACCGACTGGGCGGGCGCTTCGCCGCGTGCTCATTTGCCGATGGAGAAAGCGGTGTGCAAACGATCTACTGTGGCTGCACCTTCGGTACCGACAAAGCGTGCTAGACGGACCGATGCAGGGAGGTTGTCCACGAGAGTGGATCATCTCACTACTGAGCTGGCCCAAATGAAAGCCCTCCTCCAGTCCTTTCAGACTGCTGATGATCGTGGCACGGCTCTCCCTACCGAGCAGGATGAAACGTCAGTCAATGACGACGATGCTGTTTCTGTGGCGGCCTCTGGCACCCATTTCTGTGAGGACCTTCCGGAGCTGGGCTCCGGGGCCTCTGGGTCGGACTCCATTGCCTCCCAGGAGGATACGGGGGAGTCTGTGACATCCGCTATTCGAACGGCTCTTGCCCGTTTACAAATTAGTGTTCCTCAGGCCCAGCCTGCGGCTTCCAGCGCCTTCTTTAGGCGCAGTAGGTCAGAGACTGCCTTTGTGGTTCCTCCCTCGGCGGAGTATGTACGGGAACTGCATGCTTGCTGGTCAGACACCAAGGCGTTTTCACGTCTGACGACGGATGGCAGGGTCCTGGCAGCTATGCAGGAGGCACCCAAGGTTGGCCTGGGGCAGATGCCATTACCGACGACCTTCTCTGCAAGGCCTATGACTCTGGGGCCCGCATGGGCCGGATTGGGAACTCTCTCTCCCATCTTATGCTGGCCCTGTCTTCCTCCTTGGAATCTGTTCCACTGGATCATGCCACGCAAGGCCTGGTTGATGCATCTCTGCAGGCCTTTGCTCTTATGACGAGGGAACTTGGACGCACACTCTCCACACTGGTTCATGCTCGCCGCCAGGTCTGGTTGGCGCAGTCACCACTAACTGAGCCTTGTAGGAGGACCCTCCGGGCCCTGCCTGTGGTCCCGGGGGAGCTTTTTGGTTCTGCGGCACTGGACGCCTTGGACCGTACAGCTCAGGCCTCTAGAACGAGGCAACAGCTGGCAGGGCTTCACAGACGTGATCGCCAGCCAGTAAGCACCTGGGCAGCTGCGGGTCCTTCACGGAGGTCCTCAGTGCCTTCTCCTTCCACTGAGCCCCAGGGTCTGTTACCAGGTCAGAGATCGGTCCAGAGACCTGCTCTAGATCGGAGGAACAGAGCTCGAGACCAGGCTGGGACAAGGTCCTTTCATCCCTTTCGAGCCGCGCAGTCTGGCCGGCGTCCTCCCGGGCCTTCGAAGGGCCGGGGGGCCCGCAGATGATGCCTTAGGGCCGGCGGTCGGTTATTTTTCCCCGGGACAGCTCAGCTTCTGGGCTGCCCACACCCCGGACTTGTGGGTGTTGTCCACCCTGTCCCGGGGGTACCGTCTTCAATTCCGCCGCCGGCCACCTATCCCTGGCCGGGTCAGGATGACTGTGATCCACGACCCGGTGAAGGCACAGGCACTGAACCAAGAAATCTGCACCTTGCTGGCCAAGGATGCTATAGTGCCTGTGGACCCCCTGCTGGATCCAAGGGGCTTTTATTCCATGTATTTTCTGGTTCCGAAGAAGACCGGGGGCCTGCGTCCAGTCTTGGACCTCAGAGGCCTGAATGTGTACTTGAAGGCCATGCCCTTTCATATGCTGACCACCAAGGAAGTGTTGCAGGCGATTTCCCCGGGCGATTGGTTCACTTCCATAGATCTCAGGGATGCTTATTTTCACGTTCCGATCGCTCCGCCCCATTGGCGGTTTCTTCATTTTGCTTTTCAAGGGAGGCATTTCCAGTTCAGGGTCCCCCGTTCGGACTTTCACTGTCCCCCAGGGTGTTCACCCGATGTGTTGCAGCGGCCCTCTCTCCTCTGCAGGCACAGGGATTGAGGATCCTCCCATATCTGGACGACTGGCTCATTTGTGCTGCGACGTGGGACCAGGCGGTTCGAGATACTCGGTTAGTGCTCCATCATGTGGGATGCTTGGGCTTGCAGGTGAACATGGAGAAAAGCAGTCTGACTCCCTCACAGGAGACTGTCTTCCTGGGCATTGCCATGGATTCCATCTCAATGACTGCTTGCCCGTCACCCCAGCGGGTGGACAGTATATTGAGCGTGCTCCCGGAATTCAGGCGCAGCATGGCACTGCCTCTTGTGCGGTATCTTCGACTCTTGGGCATGCTTACAGCTGCGTCCGCCGTAGTGCCCTTGGGGCTGCTGTCATTGCGGCCCCTCCAGATGTGGTTGAACAGCTTGAATCTGGATCCCACACGGAACACTCATCGTCTCCGAAGACTTCGGGTGGGGCCTCAGTGTCTTCAGTCTCTGTCCCAATGGAGGGTGAGATTGTTTATGACCACAGGGGTCCCGCTCGGTTCCCTCCCGTGTCATCGGGAAGTTGTGTTTACAGATGCATCCTCCACGGGCTGGGGTGCAACCTGGCGGGGTCAAATGGCACAGGGGACATGGTCCCAGCGGCAGGGCAGGGAACACGTGCTGGTGAGGTCAGACAACACCACAGTGGTCTTTCACATCAACCACCAGGGGGGAACGAGGTCAAGGAAACTGTTGTGCTTGACTCGACGGCTTCTGACCTGGGCAGCTCCACGCATAGCCAGCCTCAGAGCAGCCTACATCCCAGGGCCGGAGAACGTGCCAGCAGATTTTCTATCCCGTCAGAAGCCGCTTCCAGGGGAGTGGAAGCTTCACCGAGAGGTGGTGGAGTGCATCTGGAAGGTCTTTGGCAGGGCGGACGTGGACCTCTTTGCCTCAAGGGACGCATTTCACTGTCCCCTTTGGTTCTCGTTGGACAACAGCTGGCCACGACTGGCCCCGGCCTCCTTTATGCCTCCGCCATTCAGCCTACTTTTTCAGACTCTCCTCAGGGTACGTCAGGAGGGGCACAGGGTTCTGCTGGTGGCCCCCTACTGGCCAGCGAGGACTTGGTTTCCTCTACTGTGCGAGCTCAGCTCCGGCTCGCCAATGCGTCTCCCCTCCAGGAGAGATCTTCTTTCCCAGATGGGGGGTCAGATCTTGCACCCCGAACCGGACCGGCTCCAGCTCTGGATTTGGCCCCTGCAAGGCCAGGGTCCACCTTCTCAAGATACACTGGGTCCATAGGGCATACAATGGCTAATGCATGGGCGCCGTCCACGCGAGCTGTCTATGCTAACAAGTGGACGGTCTTTGCGACCTGGTGCCGTGATAGAGGGCAGGACCCGGTGCAGTGTTCAGTTTCTGACATACTGACCTTCCTGCAGGCATTGCTGGATCAAGGACGGTCCCCATCTACCTTAAAGGTGTATGTGGCTGCCATTTCCTGTTGGCATGTTGGGCTGAATGGTTGTTCTGTGGGCCGAGACAAGGATGTTGTACTGTTTTTAAGAGGTGCTCGGCGTTTGCACCCACCCAACCGCCCTGTGGCACCGGCGTGGGACCTTTCTCTTGTGCTTGAGGCTCTTCGGTCCCTCCCATTTGAGCCCCTGGCGTCGGCAGACCTCAAATGGCTCTCACTGAAGACTGCGTTCCTTTTAGCTATGGTTTCCGCAAAACGTGTGGGGGAATTACAGGCTCTCTCGATAGCCGAACCCTGCTGCCGGTGGAATCCTGATGGCTCAGGCGTTACACTGTGGGCTGACGTAGCATTTATTCCTAAGGTATCACTGCCAGCAGGCAGTACCCAGCCTCGCCATCTTGCCCGGTTTGACTCCGTAAGTCCCTCTGAACCACTGTGTCCTGTTCGTGCCCTTGAGACATATATCAATGCCACGGCATCCTTCCGAAAGACAAATAGCCTTTTTGTTTGCTACGCTGGCTCACGGAAGGGTCAGGCACTTTCTAAGCAGCGACTTGCACACTGGGTTGTGGATTTGATCTCCAAGGCTTATGCCTTGCAGGACCGGCCACTGCCGGCGGGAGTGAAATGCCACGGCCTACTGGAAGTCACCTAGTACCTTTACTCGGTTCTACAGGGTGAATGTGGCTGCGCCCCATCCGCTTCAGGGAATCCTCGAGCAGCATGCCTCTACATCACATTAGGTGGGTGGTGTAGTCGTTGTTCCTTGAATGTTGCTGATTCCTCGTGACCTTGTTGATATGAGTCATCCAGTGCTTGAAGCACCGCCTCTGGCGGTCAGTAGGGATGAAATAGAACGAAAGTTACTACCGTAACTACGCTTCTATGAATCCTGGATGACCGCCAGAGTGCTTGGTCCCTCGGAATCTCTGCTTTCGCAAGGAGATTGAGGGATTGATTGCCGGGTGCCACGTGACTATATAGAGTCACGTGGGTCCCCTCGCAGGTCACAGCTGACTTTGTTGTCATTAATACCGACCTGCGACGCGCTAAAGAATGATCATTCAGTGCTTGAAGCACCGCCTCTGGCGGTCATCCGGGGATTCATAGAACCGTAGTTACGGTAGTAACTTTCGTTCTGTTATGTCTCCTCTGACATCGGCCACAAACCGCCGATAAACGGCAACCAGCTGACAGCAGGGATTCATCAAGCAGCAAACAGAATCATTTGCCGATGAAGAAAAATGGTTGTTAAAAACTTAAATCCGAAAAAGTGATATTGTGAGATCAGATGTCTTCAAGTCCTTCGGGATGAGATTTTCTCTGTATGCAGGAAACAAACCACAGTGTTTAAAGGTGACCTGTAATTGAATCAGGTGAGGGAGGGGGACACAGAAACGTTCAGGAAAACAGCAAACAGAGGCAGAGGAAACCCAAACAAAACATGGAGCAAATCGAAAACAAAGCATTTCAAACAAAAAGTGTTTTAGCATCAAGCTGTGGAGCTTTTCCCAACATCTGAGCCTCTTCTCACCTTCCTGATCTGCAGAAATCAGTGCTACAAGAAGCCGATGCTGCATCCTGACTCCAGACGCCCAGTCCGAACCAAGGCTCCATCTGCAGGGTTAAGTGACTGACTAATCAGCTTATTTTTCAAAGACTCTGGTCCACAGACTATAACTTCTGTACAGTAAAACAGAATGGATCCAGTGAGGGATCAACCCACATACTGGATCAGAACCATAGTTTCCCACAGCTTCCAGTTCTGCTGGTTCAGGAAAACTCTGTTTCTGCACTCCTTAAATCCACACTTGGACCGTCACGATATGAGCATCCCCTAATATCCGATTCTGTTTTACTACTTTAATGATAATAAAAACTTGTCATTAATTAATTAATTGTTGACAGCTGTGCCACAGCAATCACAAACATTACTTATAATAAATAAACTTGCCACAATGAAAAAATGAAAAATTAAAAAACATAAAAAATAAATTCACAGTTAATTGTTTTTTAGTCTTTTTAATCATCACAACTGCATTTTTTAAATGACAAATCAAAATTATGACTAGAAATGTATAACTATGAATGCCCTGCCTGCCAGCTTTACACAAACAAACCTATTATTGAGTATTGTTTAGTGGCTGGCTAGCTCAAGTGGTAAGTCATCCGTCCTGCAAAAGCTGCCAGTGTGGGTCCTTAGGAAAGACCCTTCACGTTAATGCCTGCTGTGGGGAGTGGTGGCCTAGTAGTTGAAGCGTAGAGCTTGGAATCTAGAGGTTCTGACTTCAAGTCCCACGGCCACAGACTGCCACTCTGGCTGAACAAAGACCTTAACGCCATGCTGCTCCCTGGACCCTGAACAATGGCAGCCAACTGCTCTGTACTAATGACAGTTGAATGACAATAAAAATAAAATACAAAAACACAGGAGTTATCTCTACATTACACCACATGTGGAGAAGAGCCAGAATCTGGATTTTTAGCTAAAAGCAGGTTAAATCTTTTTAGAGTAAAGAGGTGATTGGGTCATAAATTAAGAAGCGAACCCTTTTTTCCCATCAATTAGTTTCTTTCTTCCTCGCCTCCTGTTATACTCATTGTTTGAGGTTGCCTCTGCTGTAAACACATTCATACTGTTAGCTTATTTGTTCTTTTATCTCAGGCCAGGTGGTTAACTTCCACTAACACTGTTTTCCTAACACTGTCCTGCATATAAGATGTGGTCAAATCCTTTTTGGGTAAACGGGGGTTTGGCAGATATCTGAGAAGGCTGAAGGCCGTCACCAGGGAGTTCTAGGATTTATTCAATCTGGTAATTTCTACTCGGAAGAACACGGTATGTTGGCTGCAGAACTAATGGCTGGAAAGAGCTTCAATGTCTTCCAGTCAAGCTCCCTCCTTCATCGCAGAGACTGAGGTCATCAAGGTGTTCATGACATCTGTAAAAATTCAGACTCTGGAAGAACCACAGTTCTAATATTATTGGACCTCAGACCAGACTTTCTGTAGATCATAGATTTTATTAAAGCTTCTGGAAAACCGGGTCAGCCTTTCTGGTTCAGCACTGGACTCGTTTGAATCCTACCTGAAGGACAAGGACTTCTGTGTCAGTAGGGAACTTTAAATCAAAGACCAGAAAAATCACATGTGGGGTTCCTCAAGGCTCCATTTTGGGGCCCCTCCTATTTAACATCTACAGGCTCCCCTTGGCTCAGATTATAGCAGCCAGATCAGTTAACATCACTATACAGACGACACATAGCTTTACACCCCAATGTCATCAGGGGACTATGAACCCATTCTAGCTCTAAATGCAGAAATCAATGCATGAATGAACTAAATGTTCTTCATCTGAATCAAACTAAACTGAAGTCATAGTTTATGGACCATAGGGAGAGCGGTTCAAAGTTAGCACCCAGCTTCAGCTAATCCAGCTAGGAATCAGCAATCAGGCTCTACAGTAGATCTGGGTGTAGTGATGGACTCAGACCTGAACCTTCAGAGGCTCAAGAGACAAGAACAAAGTGGACCTTCTACCAGCTGTTTCATTCATCTTTAGTACGGAATTGATCCTGTCAGCAGCAGCGTCTCCACGGTCTGCCTCAGACAGCTGATCCAGATGCTGCTGCCTCAAGCCCTCACTCAGGAAACTGCCGATAGAAAGTAGATCAGACAGCTGATTCAGATGCTGCTGCCTGCTTCCTCACTCCAGAACTATAGAAAGTAGATCAGACAGCTGATCTAGATGCTGCCGCCTGCTTCCTCACTCAGAACTATAGAAAGTAGATCAGACAGCTGGATCCAGATGCTGCTGCCCGCGCCCCCTCACTAGAACTATAGAAAGTAGATCAGACAGCTGATCCAGACGCCGCTGCCTGCGCGTCCTCACTAGAACTATAGAAAGTAGATCAGACAGCTGATCCAGACGCCGCTGCCTGCGTCCTCACTAGAACTATAGAAAGCAGATCAGACAGCTGATCCAGACGCTGCTGCCCGCGCCCCTCACTAGAACTATAGAAAGTAGATCAGACAGCAGGAGGGGGACAGTAATGACATCAGAATGAAATATTCAGCCTAGCTTCATTTTAACCTGGAGTCTAAAACCTGCTGAACTGAAAAGTGTTTTTACACAGAAGGAAAAAGATGAATGACTTCTTTCTTTCTGTACATCAGATAAAGAGGTCAGTGTCTTTAGAACCAGAACTGATGTCTTCTCACCGCGAACCAGCTTAGAAGGTCCTTCAGACAACTTCAGACCTGAGAAGTTTCTTGTTCAGCCTTTTGGGCATGATGCTCAGATTCTAGTCATCAAATTCTATAAATCTTAGAAATAACAGCATGAAGGTGAACAAAATTACACAGAACCTAAAGGACCTAAAATGACCCAGAACACAGGATGTCCAAATGCTGGAACCCCTCCTCCAGCAGAACTTCTTTGCTGGGTTCACCACTATGCTGATAGTTCACAGGTGAAAGTACCGAAACAAGAGCTGCTGTTGACCCAAATCCTGCTCTGTTCTTCCACCTCACTCAGTGAACGGATCCGGCATCAGATCGCAAACAGTCAAACCCTGAGTTCCTTCTCCTGATCTTCCTGATTTTGTGGTGTGTCCAGAGGAGGTTGGTTCTGTTTGGGTTAGGTGTTCTGATATGTGGGGATCTCAGCCGGACGCCATCAGGCTCAAATGTCACGCGTTGGACATCTCTGCCTTGCTGAGGGCAATGGCCAGCTCCAGATCCTCCTGCTCCTGCTGCCGGAGCCTCTTCAGTCGGTCCCGCTCGGCCCGCTCGCTCTCCCGTTTGGCCCATTCAAGCTGCTGAGCTTCATTCCCAAACTGGACAAACAAACAGACAGAACCAGGATTCAGACAACAAGCTGGACCTGTGCAGAACTGACTTTAATGCTAAGATTCAGTCTGTTTTGAGAAAATGAATTCCAACTCTAACAGAACTGAACCAAACCATGAAGCGTGGTTCCTGACGGGGCCCAGAATCTGTCAAGTGATGGTTATGCTGCTTTGATTATGTCTAACTCATGTTTGTTGTGATGAAGGGTTGTTTGCAGGAGGTCCTGGATCAGAACCACTGGACCGTCACAACCTGACTTTCTATTTCTAAGGAAAACATGTTTAGCTCTGTTCCCAAACCTGCATAAATTAGCAGTAGCTTGTTGGACCCAGACCTCCATGTTTATCAAGGTTTTAGAAGAACTGCTGAAACCGGACCGGGTTGATTGTTAAATGACGCCCCAATTTGTGTTTTTATTCTCTTATAAGAGAAATGAGCCAAATTCATTAGTTTAGATCCAAAGAACTACAAACTAGCTTTAGGAAGAACTGCAGGTCTCGTTCCAGACGTCCCACCGTCAAAATGGTTGACACAGCCATTCACATGGAGACAGACTCACTGTTGCCATAGAAACCAGGCCAAGTGGAGCGCAGAAGCTGCTGCTTTTCTCCTCCAGACTGAAGGAGAACAGCATGAAGCCGAATGTTGGCGGGACAGTGCGGTTAGACCACAGATCTCTATTCTTTCACTGGACTGCTGATAGACCAAAGAAACTAAAGTCACCTGCCGCCATCTTGCTACTTCCCATTTTCACGGAGTCGCGGCAAAAAAACGCCTGTAATGTAATGTCCTTACCATAACAATGAGGTCAATACACGTACATTACATGTAAATGATCAACTTAGCACATCATCACATAGTGTATGTGTGTATAATATTCTTAATATTTGGCTTTAGTATTATTATGCTCGATTAACAGTACATTTTGTTTTGATGGATTTATAGAATATTTTATGTTACATGATTTATAAACTTCATACTGACTATGCAATGTGATGTGCCTATTTATTTACCATAAATGACAGTATGAATTTATATTTATTCTAAAAGTCCCCCTGAAAATGAGAATCATCTTTGTTCGATGCTGTAGAGCACGGATTGTTTACATTCTGACCGGTCTAACTGGGGAGTACCAATATGGCTGCTGGTGACTTCACAGCACCATGTAATACTCTTGGCCTATCAGCAATCCAGTGAATAAACAGCCCTGCTAACACAGTTAGCATTGCTTGATGCAGCTGCTCTCCCTGATCCTCTCTTACATTCAGGACCTTCTGTCTCTTTATCTCAATAATTTAGAAGCAGTCCTGATTTCTCTTCCAGTCGGCAGCGTTATGCGGTCCTGTCTCTGCTCCGGGGTTTCTGTGCAGTTAGCTCCCTCATTACACCAACAAGCAGCCTATTGTGCATTCAGTCTGAATTTCACAGGAGGAATGCATCGTATTATTAATATTATTACAGCCCTATGTCATGTTATTGAACTAGATATAGTTAGAAATAGTTGATGTGGTTCTGTGGGTTCTTACCTTGGCTTTTTCAGGTCCTGTCCGAGGCGCAGCTTATCGGACAAAGAAGTTGAAACCAAATGTCAGTCGGTTATTTAATCAGTAACATTTCACAGACAACAGACAAACATGCAAGTTCACAGACGTTCTCTATTGTCTAACTTTGTCTGAAATGGATCTTTACTCTGAAAGGAACCCTAAACACCAAAGGAATCAGTCCTGGTGGGGCTTAAGGAGGCGCCATGAAGCTGAAACCAAAGTGAAAATGTGATTAGACAAACTAGTTCCTGGATCTGCCTGCATGTCTGATGTCTCCTGGACTCAGATAAGGTTTTCACTGAATCCCCATTATTTTGGTTCTGTCAATCCAATCGGACTGAGATGTGGAGCAAATTTATAGAGCCTACTAAAACTTGTGGACTCATATTAGCACAAATCAAATTCATTACTGATTATAAATTATGTGAAAGAGAAACAAAGACATGAATATGGATGCTCAGCTTCCCCCAGTCCCAATAAGCTGTCGGCGCTGAGCGGCGAGGGCCATCCATTGCTGCTAAGCGCCAACAGCTTTTTGGGAGCGGGGAAGCTGTGCATCCATATTCATGCCTCTGCCCAGCTAGTCACCAGTAGACGGTACAACAGACCCAACCTGAACTTTAAATAGTTAAACTCCAGTTAAAAGACTTTGGCCTCAAGGTGTGGTCACTTCCTGTTCTCAGTTAATGGGGCTAAACTGATGTCACCAAATGAGCAGGTTAGTGATCAGCAGCCTATGGGTAGACTCTCCACTTTTGGAGCAAATGTGATGATGAATCTGGAAGATATCCCTTCAAATAGTCCAAGGGGAGTCAAAATCTAAGAACACAGCTCTCGGGGACCCAGAGATTGCTGATATTCAGCTAAACGCCAATCAGATTATGATTTAGAGCCAAACATTCAATCTACAATCCGACCTGTTAAAGGCAGCAGTTCTTTAGAGGTTAGGAAAACAAAACTAAGATACCACCATGCTGCCATGGCAACATTGTTTAAAGAAAACTAGATGTGCCTTAAACAAAGTTAGAACATGTTTTCTGTCTGCTGACACAGTTTAAGTTGATAAGGTCAAGTAGGACAGAAAGGGACCGTACCAAGTAAAAAAAGGTTCTGATGATGTCAACATTTGACTGGACAGTATTGTTAGGAACTCCGAGGGGATCAACAAGACTAAGTTGACTTAGGGTTAGGGTTGCCTTTCAAAAATCTTGGCAAGTATGCCGTCTTTGAGTCCTGGCCACGCCCCTTTAGAATGCTCATATACTCCCTAGGAGGAGGTATTCAGAGTTTTAGGAAGCACTGCAGAGCAATTTGGTCTGGCCTTTTTATTAACATAATGAATTCTGTCAGGGATTTCCTGTAGTTTGGCGAGTTTTCGGTTATGTCAAGGCCTCCAAAAGCTGCTTCATTTGTCAGGAGAAAAATAAACACTACAGACACAATAGACCTTCGCAATGAAATCACTGTTCGGACTAAAAATGATCTACAACAACGGAGAGGATGTGGGGTTCTGACCCTAAAACGTTGTTTACTTTCAGCAGCTGTCCAATCAGGTGGCTGCATCTGGCTGCTATAACTGTACCCGATTGGACCAAAAGGAGTCAGTGTTGCAGTGATGAATGAATCTGGACATGCAGACAGAACCAGAGCTAGTCCAAAGGCCAGAACCTCGACTTACACAGAAAGTTAGGATGTGGACTCACACCCATTAATTTCAGAGAATCAGGATTTATTTCATCTCTGCTATTTGTTCCTATCAGAGAATCAGTAGCAGCTGAAGCTAGACTCTTCAAACCTGAGAGCATGCTGAACAGGGACTAGGAGGACATGGGGACACGGAGGAGATGGGGAGGACATATTGGGACAAGGAGGACAAAGAGGATGCGGGGACAAGGAGGATGTGGGGGACACTGAATTAGACAAGGAGGCTGAGAGTTGATGGTGCTGTTAGATTTTTTAAATGGACCAATCAGAGGCAGCAGACATGGCTGTGTGACTGGGGATGGAACTGTCCACTTTTTAAAGATCTAAATCTGAAGGAGGACCTTTGGAGAAGGTGCTGCAGTGGTGATGTGTTCTCTGCCATTGTTGAAGGTATATTTCTCTGATAAGGAAAGCAAATGTTCTGAGGAAGATTACAATGAGCTATGACAACCTTAAGAAGAAATATCACAGTATTATTTCTACAGCTCCAAAGCTTTGAAATGTCTGGAAACACAAATAGAGTTTGAACTGTGGGCTGATTTTCATCTCTGTAATCACAGTAAGTCTAGATGTCAGTGGAAACTGATTTTAGGTCACGTGTGTCTGCGACTGCTTGCACTGTTTTATTAGATAAAGTGTAAAGTGTGATAAATTATGGCTGATGCACGGACAATTCGCACAGAAAATGAGCCGCCCCTCTGCAGCATTTATTTATATGGATTTTCCTGGAGCGGTATGATGTCATCCGCGCGCCGGACTGGAGTTGTGACAGGCAGCCCGGGCCACAGGCGGCTAAGCTCTACCCTTCTATTCATACTTATTTTATCAAAATAATAATAATAATTTTATCAGTTAAATCAATTGTTAAACTGAATCAACACGCAGAGCGAACTATTAGGAAAGGAACTCCTAGTAACACTTCTGTAGATGAATGTTTCCTGAAAGTAGTTTCAACCTTAAGGTTGTATCCTCAACAATTATTTCTTCAGTCGACTTGTTGCGATGTATAAACAGACGTCTGATATCTCTGAGGTTTAACAGCATCACCACGTCTCAACTTCCAGAAAAGACATCTGTAAAACTGGAGGTAGAGTCTGTAGGAGCTTTACTTGATGTTGAAGATGAGAAGAAGGGGTCTTTTCCACTGAATGGGTCTCCTTGGCTTTTTTTACTCGGGAAAGGGTCAACTGCATCAGAAGCAAATGGCTGAAAGGGGTCAAATGTTTTGGAGGGATCTGCTGAGCCAGACAAGCTCACTGGTGTGGTTTTACCTGGAGATAAAGTAAAAAGTTAGATGGATGAAAATAATCCTTCGTTAAATGTAGATATGCCAAATGTCATAATCATAACAACATAAAGTTTATTATGTACTGCCAATTTAAAACAAACATTTTAGGGACTAAGAGGAGAAGACAGAAGCCAAACAGCTTTGACAGAAGATAAGAAGATAAGACAGAGCTGTTAGGATTATTCTGATTGATGATGTGTGAGTCTGTTAAACCCTAATAATACCTGCCTGTTGTGATGTTTTCCCAACTAGTTTATCTAATTAGAACTGCTACTATCTCCTTGAACCCCAGTCGGCCTCGGCAGATGGCCGCTCACACTGAGCCTGGTTCTGCTGGAGGTTTCTTCCTGTTAAAAGGGAGTTTTTCCTCTCCACTGTCGCTACAAGCATGCTTAGTGTGAGGGATTGTATTTGAGTCAATGAGTCGATACAATCAACTGGTTTTCCTTAGACAGAAAAACTTTGTATCAATTTGACTGTATGATCTGGTTGAACTGTAAAGTGCCTTGAGATGACATGTGTTGTGAATTTGGCGCTATATAAATAAACTGAATTGAATTGAATACTAAGAAAAACATTCATCCTCATTATGTCATTGGCAAAGATTGAGGAATGAAATGAAAGCTGTGTCCTTGATTAAAGAACAAAGTAACAGTTTAATGATGTGGCGTAATGACTTAATGATAATGTAATGATGTGGCGTTGTAATGAGGTGATGATGTTTTGATGTGATGATGTGGCGTTGTAATGATGTAATGACGTGGCGTTGTAATGACGGGATGATGTAATGATGTGATGATATAATGATGTGGCAGACTGGGGTTGTATAAGATGCTTTTTCACTATGAATCTTTGACACTCCAAGGCGATGTGAGTCCGGTTGGTAAGCGCTGCCTTCTGCAACTCTAAGCAACTTCTTTGATCTGAGTGAGATTATAATTTCTGTCTAAATCTCTTGTCAAGTCTCCTGGTTATTTAATACATAAACATTATGAAGTTATATAAATGGTTTTTCCTGAGTGATCTCTTTTCGGGAAAATAACTGCAGAGAAAGAAAGCTTCCGAGCTTTCCTTTAAAGAGGCCTAGAGAAGTAGAGAGCTGGGGAATATTTTCCTGAGGATCGATATAGATTCAAAGAAAGGAAAGCCATGGCTGGAAAAAACAGACCGAGAAGTTCAAGGCAGATCTCCAGCCTCAGAGCAGCTCCTTTAAATGCTTCAAAGATTCTTTATTCACTTTGAATTTCACAGCTTTCCTTCTGAAGACTCTATAGATTTAGATGTAATTAAACCCAAAGGCTATAAGGTGTGTAGAACCAATCCACCAGCACCTTGGGTTTATTGGATGATTAAAGTTGTCTTCCTCCTGGTGGGGTTTATATTTCTCTTCATAAGGAGGAACTCTACAAAGGGGACTGGTTTTTGGAGCCTGCCATGAGGGACTCACCACTGGGAGGTTTGGGCCTGGGAGGGACGGTCCTTTTTGGAGGCAGAGCAGGCATGTCTGTTTTCCTGATGAATGGGTCGTCTGCAAACACTGGCTGGAACAGAAGACAGGTAGAAATCAATCAAACCCTTTTCTACATTACTGCTAATCATCAAACATGTCTGAAGCCCATTAGTCAACTTATTTAACCAGACATACCGACTGATCTGTAATCACTGTAATCACTTACACCCAGCACAGATTTATTATTGTTATTTAAAGGAATAGTACACCCAAAACATGATTAGCCTTCATTTTTTCTACTCACCCCATGCTGAACAACACTCTGGAGTACTTTTTGATATCTCAAATGCATCTGGAGATCTGGGAGGCTTCTTGCTGTCTGCTGACATTCCAATAATGGAGGTCTATGGCGCCGAGACAGAAAGGTCCATAAAAGTCCACAAAAGCGTGTCAATATCCTCCATACTGCCGTCCAATGTATTCCAAGTGTCCTGAGTGGGAAGTAGGGCTAGGCGATAATTCAATAACGATATATATCGTCCCGATAGGCGTGTGGCGCCAATAGAAAAAAATAGGCTCGATAAAAGTTAGATAAAAAATGCAGTTTTCCTTCCTTCTCATTGTAGCCTAGCATGTAGGTTTATGCTAGTCACTGCTTCCTCCCAACCAATCACAATCGCGGACCCAGGCACGCCGTCACAAAGCGCCGCCCTCTCAAACCACAACACAGAGCACATGAAGATGTAGCAGCAAGGAGAGGCGGAGGAAATTGTTCCAAAGAAGGGTTTTTGTAGTTCGGCAGTCTGGCAGTATTCCGGTCATGGCAAGTCCGGACAAAAACAAACCACAGTCATCTGTAAAATGTGTGGGGAACCAGTGAAAACCAAGTCTGATAACAACCAACTTTTTTTTTTTTTATCATCTCAGCAGCTCACAGCCGCAGGAGTACGAAACTGTGTAATCCCGGCGCTGCTCTCCTCGCGGAATCTTCGAGTGGAATTTAGGAAAATATATATATAAAGTTCTGGGCAGTTTCCCAATTAGTTCTAACAATTGACAGAAAAGATGCTGAGGGGCCAGCAACTTCAAAGTACTAACTCAGGTTAAAGCAGGAAACTAAGCTGAACCAGGTTCAGCTTAGAAGAAGGGGAGGGGGGCATTTATTTGTTATATTTATTTTGGTCACTTTTAGTTTATTCTTTTGTCAGTATTTGATAACAAAACTCAGATCTCTTAAGTTATTTTTCTTTTAAAACAATTCTGTTATGGTTAAAAAAGTTGGTTAAATAAATAAAGATTTAATTGGATGTCTGTGTTTGTGTTCTTTATTAAAATTAAATCATTTAGCAATATCATAAAATGTCCAGGCAGAGCTGCACATAAAATCTTTTCAATAATTATAGATATCGATCAATATGCATTTTTTAATCGATAAGCTTTTTTTCTATATTGCCCAGCCCTAGTGGGTAGCAGCATCCAGAATTTACTCGGAAGCAGAAGTCATTTAGAATGTAATTTTTAGAGCATAAACAGTAAGTGTATAGGATTTTGAAAGCGGCGGCGCCCCGCCGACGCTCGCGGCGCTCACGGAACGCGTGCGTAGACCAAACCAGGCGAAAAGTGCGCATTCAGCTGCGGCAAAAGAACTCATGCTCTTCCCTCAACACTGAAGTCCTCAGACATTTTTCTCTCGTTGTTTCTTTCTTTGCACAGGTAAACAGCACATTTCTTCTTCTACACTTGCATTATCGGCAGAGCAGACGCCGCTGAATGCGCACTTTCATCTGGTTTGGTCTGCGCGGTTTCCGTGAAGCGTCGTGAGTCTAGCGTGGGCTTTCAGGGAAATCCCTGAGCATACACTACTGTTTATGCTCTAAAAATATTCTAAATGACTTTGTTTCGAGCCAAATTATGGATCCTACCCACTCAGGACACCTTGGAATTGCCATTGGACGAGCAGTATGGAGGAATATTGACACGTTTTTGTGGACTTTTTATGGACCTTTCATGCCTCGGGCGCTATAGACCTCCATTATTTTGAATGTCAGCAGACAGCAAGAAGCCTCCTTGATCTCCGGATGATACATTTGAGATATCAAAAAAGTACTCCAGAGTGTTGTTGTTCAGCATGGGGGGTGAGTAGAAAATGAAGGCTAATCATGTTTTGGGTGTACTATTCCTTTTAACCTTCGGTCTGTTTCTGATAAATCCCTGCAGTCAAACCTCATAATAACTATGAAACAATGATATTAGACCAAGGATTCAGCTGTTTTTATTTGCAGTTTATTTCCAAAAGCTCTACAGTAACAGCCATTCAAAAATGGCCGAATGGCAGCCAACTTCCTGCCACTGGGTTGAGTTTGCCCCTCCCTCTCACTGGGCGTACAATATAGTTTTTACTCTGACTCCAGCCTTTCACTGAATTACAAGAGGTCTGACCGAGCACCAGATGACGCTTCTCTTTAGATCTCAATGTCCACAAATCACTGACAAGAAAGAATATTTTAGTACAAATATTTATGTTTAAAAAGGGATTCATCTTAGGCGACTACCAGAAAGGGCCCATGGGGACCAACTAAGGACCAATTGCTGGGACCAGCTAAGGACCCGGTAAGGACCAGCCAAAAATCTGTGCTTGCGCCGGGCCCATCAAGGACTAGCCAAGGCCAGCCAAGGACCTATCAAGGATCCCAAGGGCCACGCCCAGGGGACCAGCCAAGGACCCATCGAGGACCAGCCATGGGCCCATCCAGGATCGCCCAAGGACCAGCCAAGTGCCCATTCAGGAACACCCAAGGCGCCAGCCAAAGACCAGCCAAGCGACCTACATCAAGGACCGGCTTAAGGACCAGCCGAAGGCCCATCAAGGAAAGTGCGGGAAATTTTGAAATCGCTACTACTGTATGTTAAAAACATTTAAACCCTTTGTTGATAATTGATTGAAAAATCGTTTCTCCTGGACCCCTTATCTGCTAATTAATCTGAGTGGATAGCTTTGCGGTGTTATTTGTACAAATAATAATTATTTTGAAAACTTTTTGTGTTGAAGGAAAAACGGAAATAAACAGAGTTAGTTTTTATCTGTTATCAGTGCTTTAAAGCGAAAAGAAATGTAAATCAACTTCTCCGTATTTTTCAGGCCACCAGCCAGATGGCTTTAAACTTTGGTAAATGTGTCTGGAACATGGTCTGAGCGCTGTCCGTGGTATTTTGCAGCAAAGTCACTTATTAGCTGTAATGGTAATTGCACCCAGCAGCAATCCTGCATCAGTGCTGAGATATACCTGCTGCTGGACAGAGTGGAGTTAAAGATCAACCAGACAGGATGATGAGCAGCTTTTCTGCAGACTATCCATGAGTGACTGATTCAGTCAGCCATTCTTGCTTCATTCATTAACAGACAGTGATGACCCCACCAGCGGAGATCGGCGATAAGGAAAAAGCCCCCCAGTACAATACCTTCTGGTACTCTGGCAGCCAGTTGGCCCTTACTTCAAACGGGTCTCTGGGTTTTGACATGTGGCTGAAATCTGCAAAGCCAGTGGAGCTGTTTGTCGAGCTGCTAAAAGAACGCGCTCCCAAACGGGTCCAATGTGGCAAAGAGGTCTGAAAAAAACAAAACAAGGAAAGCAGGGTTCTGGTTAAAGAAGCTCTAAGACACAACAAATGGATGTTTCTGTCAGGGCAGTTCCTCTGTGTTCAGACATGATTGTGGACACAAAGCTAAGATAACGATGTGCTACAGATCGTACACGAGTGTCTTGGCACCCACAGATGAGAAGAAAGGAGCGTTTTGACTTTTATTTCACACTATTTTGCAGAGGTAATTTTAGAAGGATTTGAAATGATTCACCACAGAAAATACTTGTTTATAAGATTCCCATGACCTGTAATCAATCTGACAGGTGCCTGATTCAAGGAGAACTAGTGGTCACTAAGGACGGGTATCCACTGTACGATATTTCCATTGGAATCAGCAACAGCTCAAACTGTACAACGAAACCGCAGTTTAATACTACACAGCTCACCATGGTTTTCTTACACTGTACGACCCGACACTGTGATGCGATCTAACTGCTCATGCTGTACGTCCAAAGACCACACGTTGGACTCGGCAATCTGGAAGAAGAACTCGCTGTTTGTTTGAAATGGCCCTGTGTAGTCCAAGGTTCTGATAAACAGCACAAAGCTCTGCTTCAACAGCAGGATCTACTCCACCAACAATCCTTAACAACGCTCCTACTGAATTACAAACATGTTTGATTTCTCCTGACCTTACGATTTCTGATGGGGAGGTGGTGGAGAAAAGCTTATCACTCCCTCGTTACCCCCTGCATGCTACACGCAACACAGGACGCACCATGACGCAGCACTAAGGGGAAAATCTTGTACAGTTGCATCTGGTCTAAAGAGGCTGACCAAGAGAGGCAGGTTGTAGAAGAAACCCAGATTCCAAAATCTACTCTCCAGGACTGTCACACAATAAACAGCAGACAGGATGGAAAATAAACGGAACGGCAACAACTGACTGCTAACATTCGGGGGGAGTAGTGGCCTACTGGTTAGGGTATGGAGCATGTATCCCAGAGGTTCTGAGTTCAAACCCCACTCCTACAGACTGCCACTCTGGGTCCCTAAACAAGACCCTTATCATTTGATTGCTCCCCGAGCGCCACACACGGGCAGCCCACTGCTCCCCAAAGGGATGGGTTAAATGCAGAGTTAATTTCTCCATTGTGAGAAATTATACTATTATTATTACATTTGATTCATGTTTGTAGAAATTTTATCTGGTAGTTTCAGGAGTCTGTAGAAGCTAAAAGCTGATTCTTAAATAAACATGTGGAGCAGGCATCATTCATCACAGAGCAATACCCTTCACAGACCGAAGAAGAAAGCACACCCTGTTTACAGGATCCTACCTGGTCCTCTGGGTTTCTGGTGGCTGGAAGAAAACGGGTCAGCAGCGGTAAAGTGACTGGTTTGCTGCAGAAGAAAACAAAACACAGCAGAATTCAAGTACTGAGAGATAAATGAAGTATCACAGACAGCTGAACATACATCCCACATACCTTGGAGGGTAGAGTGGCACTTTTACAGAAGGGATCTGATGTAGAAAAAGGATCCATCTTTGTTGTCTTCTTAAAAAAATCCTCTGATGAAGCCTTGAATGGATCTGCTTCTTTAAATGGATCTCCCTCAAATGGATCTGGAGGGAAAATGTCATTTATATACGTTACATGTTTCAACCAAACATGATTCTAACTTCAATAAGAATTCTATTTACTTCTCATCTCTGAGCCAAAACTACAGATTCAGGGACGGAACTAAATCTCCATCTAGGAGGAGATTCTAGTGTTCAGAGAGGAGGGTCTGATCTTCATTGGCTACACAGCAGACAGGAAGTGACCTTAAAACAGACGATTGAGTTCAAGCCGAAGGTTTTAATGTGAAGCCGTTTCTCTGAGGACCTTCATGCCTGATGCTCAATGAATTCCCCAACAATCAACAACTTCATTATAATCTTTAGGTTTCGCCTTCGGTAGAAATGTAGCGAGATGAGGGCTCTGTTTGAATTCATGGGCTGCATCCTCCAAAGACGCGGTCTACCTAGACTGGATCCTTCCAAGTCCGTGAAAATAAGGAGATAGGAAGAGTTTTGGCTGTGAATCCAAACAGGTCTGCCTTTCGGCGGGTTTTACTGCCATAGGCTCTGTTGCTTAGCAACCCTGACAGTTTACACACAAAGCAGGAAAAGAATGAATACCAGTTTTCAAAACTGTTTGTTTATTTATTTCTTTTTTATTGTAAATTGAAAAAAGACTACATTAACAAGAATGTCAGAGTGGAATAAAAAGGTTCCAACCACAGGAACAGATAAAATCTCATGTAACTAGAAAAAGCTGTTTACCGTAGAAACAGCAAAGTGGGAATGATTTTTTATGCTGTTGATTTAAAAGGAGAAAAATAGCTAAAAAAAAACTGCATAAGAAAAGGAAAAGAAGCAGAAAATGGCTGAAGAACATATGAAAATGTGATAGGGAAGTAATCAGAAACTTAAAAATGGCATTTAAAACAGTAGAATCATCTGAAGATTTTTTAGGGTAGAATCATTTGGCAGAATAATGGCAGAAACACACTCATGTTAAAAGCAAAACATTTAAAGTTGATTAACCAGAAGAAAAAAAGTCCATAAGTATCTGTTTACCTGAAAGTTGACGGAAGTAAAACATCTGCTTACGAGGTTAGCAGATGCTTTATTACCGGGGAAATGTTGCAGCTTCATTAAGAAATGTGCACTTAGGTGTGTTGTCAACAGGCCTTGGTAAGAAATTGGTTGAGTTCGGGTCATGCCATATAGTCTGCATAAGGAGGCTTTTATTTTGTAGAGTCCCGATAGTCTTATTTTGAAAGTCTACCATGGATGTGTGTCAAGGTAAGGGTCATGTCCAGCAGCGATATAGCATAAATTTCTAAATGTGAAATCACTGGTTTTCCATGTTATTGGGTGAATAGATGCTGTATGGAGTTTGGGTCATAATGCGGAGCCATTTGCGTCAATTAATACACGACAAATATAGAGGCTTTTATTTTGTAGGGTCCCTGCAGTCTTATTTTGAAAGTCTAGCAGGGTTGTGTGTTGAGGAAAGGGTCACACCTGGCAGTGATAGCTTGATGAATTTCCAATCGTTAAATTGCTCTTTTTACCTGTTAATAGGTCAATAGATGAAGTGGCAATGGGAGGCTTTTAATTTGAAATTTTCTGTGGGGGTGTGTTTTGAAAAGCCCCCTAAAGTCTAATTTCTAAAAAAGGGTTGAGTTTGTGGCATAATGTTGAGCCATATGCTGCAATAAATATGAGTATTACGAAGAGGCTTTTATTTTGTAGGGTCCCTTGAGTCTTATTTTGAAAGTCTATCAGGGTTGCGTGTCAAGTGAAGGGTCATAGCCAGTAGTCGTATAGCATCCATTTCCTAATGTTAAATCAGTGTTTTCTCACTCCATTTGACTAATATGTGATGTATAAAGTGGCAGAGGTACAGTATGCATTCCCTTTGAAGCTCCGTTACCTTGACGACGCAAAAACTAGCCTGCCAGTCACAGAGAGAAAAGCGCAGCACTATCATTCCTTTGCTCTCAGGCTTTTTTGAATGGGAAAAACAGCTCAGAACAAACGAGTGCTGAGGACAAACCGTAAATGGTATCTAAAATTTTTTCAGTCTAAGCGACAGCTATCCTTTGTCTCAGATTCGGGTAACTTTCATGGCTCTAGCTTATTCACAACCTTAATGGGAAGGAGAAATAAAAAGTTTTGTCACACCTGCTCCTCTCATGAAATAACATGCAGCTCCATTGTAGAGCTGAGCTCTCAAAAGCAAAACATACCCTCCGAACAAACGAGTGCTGAAGGCAAACCGTACATGGTATCTAAAAATTCTTTCAGTCTAAGCAACAGCTATCCCTTGTCTCCGACTGGGGTAACTTTCATGTCTGTAGCTCTTTCACAATCCTAATGGGAAGAGAAACAAAATGGTTTGTCCCATCTGCTCCTCTTACTGGATTACATGCAGCACCTCAGCTTTACTGAGCTTTCAGCTGCTGAAAAACTCCTCCGAATAAACGAGTGGTGAGCCAAAACCATATAAGGTATTCAAAAAATTCTTTCACTTTGGGCGTCAGCTATCTCTCGGCTTCGATTGTGCAAACTTTCATGTTTCTACTAAAAACTATTTGGCCACCGTGACAATGTAAAAATGTGGTTTTTCTGAGTTTGAAGATTTTTCTCAGAATCAACATTCTCCTATGCCCGAACAAGTCAGCTAAACAGCTAAACCATAAATGATAATGAAAAAATTCCTTAAATGTGAATGCTAGAAGGGTCTGAAGATGTTCTATACCAAGTTTCATATTTTTACATAAAACAGTTAAGAAATGGGAGCGATACGAAAATATGTGTCGTTTTGGATTTTCGGATGAGATTTTTGGAAACTCTCATTGGATTTCTATTGGGGGAGTGTGGACTTCTTGGTGGCCTAGGCCAAACTGTATGAAAACTATAAATCCCAGCCCAACGAGTGTTACCTTTCCAGAATCCTGACAGAAATTCCTACGTTTTGATGTAAAATTTATTTTAATTAAGTGAAAAATGAGGGAGTGAAAACAATTTGTTCGGAAAAACCTGAACAGCTCAAAAGGTAGAGCACTCACTCTGACAGTTGAAGAATTCTGCCCCCTAGACTTACATTATAAAATTGAAAACCTGAAGATATTTTTATAAAATTTCAATCACAATTTTACAAACTTTAAAAGATATCAAAAGGCTTACTTAAACAGAAATAGTTGAATGTTTGTAGAATATTTTAAAAGCTGAATGGTGTTTCTAGCTGAAAGTATGATTAAGTAGTTAAAGGTCAAATATGGTGAAGTTTTAGCTGAATTTTCCTGAAATCTAAGAATTCTACATGCATTTCAATGGGACAAAAAATATGCAGAAAAAGCTGAATATCGTGAAAACTACAAAAAATATCTTTACCAAAAGACATAGCAGAATTCTCCTGAACAAGCTGAAAGTTTTGATACTAAAATTGTTGAAATTGGTTGAAAACTGCGGGGCGAGTTAAAGTCCGAAAAATAAAAAGAGAGAAACAATAAGTGGGAATGCATAAGCACACTTGATGATAGAAACCTTAGTCAGTTAAATAACCCGCTGCTGTCATTCTGCACATCTCTGATGTTGCTGCTATTTTCAAATATCCATTACTGTAAAATGTCCATAGCTGGATATTGGTTATTTATTCTCCAGGTGCACAGTTTGATATTGTTAAAACCCTTTACAGTATTTTATTGCTTTTATTTTAACTTTTCCTATTATCTTATTCTTAGACATTTTTCTAAGGTCCTCATTTGTGTGACCATTTTCAATAATCTTTTCTGCTGCTGTAAATTTCCGCGATTGTGGGACAATAAAGAGATTTTCTATTCTATTCTATTCTATAAAAGGGGTAGAAAGATGTAAGTAAATCTAAACAATGTATTTCTAAAAAATATATCTGCAAAATCTCTTATATTCAATAACAAAAATACTTAGTTAAGCATATTGTAAAAAACAGCAATAAAACAATAAAACTCCTATCAGATTTATAGTTCCCACCCTGCAGATTTATTAGAATCTGTCCTTGAATTCCAGCCAAACCCATTTACACAGTAACAGATAAAAACGTTTAGATAAATCAAACATTACCGCCAAATATCTGACTCTATAACCATTAAAACAACTATTTTCATTAATTTCACACGGAACTATTCACAGACTGGATTATATTAAACTGCACTTCTAATATTCACCACTGTTTGGCGCCAAGTAACCTTTCCTCTGAGCATGGAGCAGCTGGCTTGCTTGGTCTTGCAATGAACCCTGGGATATTCAAGGACAACGAGGATACATCGGACCCGTCCTTCAAATCGGGCAAAAAGAAGGCCGCCGTCCAGTCCAGTTTATTGTTGACATGAACACCCAGGGATTTGAAACTCTCCACAGTTTCTATGTCCTGACCCTGGATGATCACGGGGGGGTGGGGGGGGTGGTCTTCTCCTGAAGTCCATCACCATCTCCTTGGTCTTACTGGTGTTCAGAGACAGATGGTTTCTCTCACACCAGTCCACAAAGTCCATGATGACCGACCGGTATTCCAGCTCGTTCCCCTCAGACACACGGCCCACAATGGCCGAGTCATCGGAGAAATTCTGGAGGTGGCAGCTGTCCGTGTTGGAGGTGAAGTCCGAGGTGTAGAGGGTGAAAAGAAAAGGAGACAGGACAGTGCCCTGGGGGGCCCCGGTGGGAGGGCCACCCCTGGCAGCCGTGCAGCCGCACATACTGAGGCAGTGAGGTAGTTGGTGGTCCAGTCGGCTAGGTGCTGGCCACCCCAGCATCCCTCCAGCAGCCGCACGTACTGAGGACGGTCAGTGAGGTAGTTGGTGGTCCAGTCAGCTAGGTGCTTGTCCACCCCAGCGTCCTCCAGCTTCCCCCTCAGCAGCACCGGTCTGATGGTGTTGAAAGCGCTGGAGAAGTCAAAGAACATGACTCTCACAGCGCTCCCAGTGGTCTCCAGGTGGGTGAGCGCCCGCTGCAGCAGGTAGATGATGGCAGTCAGTCTACTCCGATGTTGGGCCGGTAGGCGAACTGCAGCGAGGTCCAGGGTGGGGCTCACCACGGGCGAAGGTGGGCGAGGACGAGGCGCTCCATGGTCTTCATCAGGTGAGAGGTCAGGGTGACTGGTCTGAAGTGGGCCGGATCCCTGGCGTGTGGCGTTTTGGGAACCGGAACCACACAGGAGGTCTTCCACAGGGTGGGGACCACCCCCAGGCTGAGGCTCAGGTTGTACATGTAGCTGAGGACCTGACAGAGCTCATCTGCACAGGTCCTCAGCAGCCTGGGGGGGGGGGGCCGTCTGGTCCTGAGGCCTTCCTCTGTTTCAGCCTCCTCAGCTGCCCTCTCACCTGCATTGGTGTTACTGTTAGGGGGAGGAAGGCACGACTGGAGGTGTGGATGTGTCGGGGGTTGGTGGGAGTGGTGGTGGTGGGGGGAAAGGTCTCTGGGGGGCCGGTGGTTGGAGGTGTGTGGAGAGTTGAGGGCAGGGAGGGGACCAGTGTGAGGGGAATCAAACCGCATGAAGAAGCTGTTTAACTCATCTGCAAACTTGGTGTTAACGTCTGCAGCCCTGCTGGTCCTCTGCTCAAAGCCAGAGATGTTCTTCAGAACTCTCCACACATCTCTGGCGTTCTTCTGCGCCAGCTGCTCCTCCCTCTTCTTCCCATAGTCCTTCTTTGCTGTCCTGATCCTCCACTGAAGCTCCCGCTGAGTAGAAAGCCTGTTTCTTCCCATTCAGGAGGACTTTCAGCTCAGGGGTCAGCCAGGGACGGTTGTTTGGAAAACATCGTAGCCGTCGTGTAGGCACAATGCTCTCCACAAGGAAGGTCATGTAGTCAGTGATGCATTCAGTCAGGCTGTTGATGTCCTCACCATGAGAGCTTTGGAACATGCTCCAGTCTGTGGTGCTGAAACAATCCCTCAGCTCCTCAGTGGCGTCATCCGACCAAACTTTCACTGACTTCTTCTGTGCAATTGTCCTTCTCACCAGTGGAATGTAATGGGGGGGCAAGTAGACAAGGTTGCGATCTGAACGACCCAGAGGGGGGAGGGGGGTGGAGGTGTATGCATCATTAACATTTGCATAAAAAAGGTCCAGCGTTTTATTGTTTAGCGTTTAACAAGATCTACTTCTCTACCTCAACTTTGCCTCCACCTCCGCTGCTGTGCTGGTAGATGACTTTTATCCAGTTAAAGTAAAGGTTGTTTCTTTGATTTAAAAATCAGATGGAGATGGTCTGGACTCCAGGTTTACCATCAGATCCATAAACGCAGACTGTAGAAGTATAACTGACAACTGAAAAACGCAAGGAAATTGTTCTCCTCTATGATCATCAGCAAAAAGACGAACAAGGCTCAGGTGCACAGGCAGCATCTGAGCTCCATTCTGCAAACTAACATCCTCTCTGAGAAAACAGCAGAGTGGCAGTCTGCATGTGTGACTGAACATTTTTCATTCTGTTTCTTTCCTTTTTGATCCAACTTGAATTGATGTACATTAAACAATGAGAGAAACAACAGGAGTTGATTGGTCCTTTTTCCGGGCCTGCTCTCTTTGAAGCAGCTCCGTTTAAAGGCTGTCAACTTTCATCCTCTAACACAGACCCAGCCAGGGTCTGCATGACAAATAGTATCATCATGGTGATCATCATCAATCACCTTGGTTACACAGTACAGGACATTAAAATGAGTAGAAAATCAAAGACTCATAACTTATATTTCTGTGACCGTAGAAATGGCACAACATCCCATAATGTGATTGAATAATCAGCAGCAGAGTGAAAAAGGTTCGGATCCAAATGGGATTCTATCATCAAAATAATAAATCCCTCTGAAGGCAGACAAACAGAACCGGTCTGTCTGTAACCGTAGTTATAATATAAAGGAGATCATCCTTGGCTTTTGGATGAAACTCTTAAGCTTTGTTCTCACAGAAGGCATCAGGGGCATCAAAATCACTTAAACGCCAACATTTAGACGCTGGATCAAACTGTGGTCAAGTTGCTTTGACACTTCAGCACTCTGGACGCTCTGGTTGTTTATATGCTCTGATCTGTAGCTTCCAGCTAGAGAGTAGCTTGGCTTCATTTACTTTATGATTTGGAAAAAGAGTTTTTTTTTGTCACTTATATTTGATTATTTTTGATCATACAACGAACATACAAATAAAAAGGAACAAAGTACATTAACATGAACATGTCTGGGTAGCACCTTCTTTTCAGTTTTTCTGTTTATATAATGTCAATTTTTCCCATTTTTTTTCATCTGTGGTTCTTGTAGTCTCAGTCTGTGTGTTAGTCTTTCCATGAGAAATATGTCTTCAATCGTCGTGATCCATTGGTCCTTTGATGGCACCTTTGACTTCCCCCATTTCCCTGTTATACATTTATTTGCAGCTATCAACATCACTTTTACCAAATAGTTATCCTGTTCATGGATAATATCATCACCAAAATTGCACAAATAGAGAATTTCAGGTTTCATTGGAATTACATACCCTAATACTTCACATAATACACTGTGCACCATTTGCCTGAACTTCAAAAGTTTTGAACACTTCCAAAAAACATGGGAATGGTTGACATCTATCTCCCCGCACTCTCTCCAACATTCATGATGCCTCTGCATTTGTTTACTTTTGGACTTGGGCGTAATAAAAAATCTTATTAGATTTTTTCCAAGCAAATTCCCTCCATGTCCGAGAGCCAGTAGTTGAAAGTTGTAGCTTTCACATGTTGAGCCAATCAATATCTTCAGTTTCTAAGTCAAATTCTCTTTCCCATTTTCCCTTTACATAGTTAGTTGTATGTTTATCAAGGTTTATTAGGGCTTTGTATAATGCCGTTATTATTCTAATATTACTGTCTTTGTATGCTTTAAAGCTACAGTTCCTGTTGGGAGCGATGGGAATCCCCGCTGAAAACTCTCTGCTGCAGCCAGCCTGTGGGGGATTTCCTGCTCATTTATAAACTGTTCCTCCATAGTTCCAAAAATGTTTTAGTGCAGCAATAGTCATCAGAGCTGCTCTCTGTTCCTTCTACATAACAATCCATTCTACCTGCTTTATTTAACCTTGGAGTTTAACTCCTTGATATTTATTTAATTTTCATCTGCAGAGTATCTACAGAAGCGATGACAGCTTGGAGGTAGAGTCTGTCTAAGCTTTTCCGATTGGTTGACGCTCCAATGCCTGAATGCTCGAAATGCTCCACTGAATCCCTCAACTCTCTACAACATAGACTTTGCATGTAAACCTGACGCTTTTGACGCCCCTAATTCCTTCAGTGTAGATTCTTTCCTGGAGGATTTCCAGAACCTTCTGTCTACAATAACATACTAGTACACACAACAAAGATGATGTAGTCCTCTCAGGTCCTTTCCTAAAGATCACTGCATGCAGCCCAGTTCACTTCTGGGTCAGAGTACCCAGAACCCGTTTCCATGGAAACCCTTCATGGGACCTACCTGTAGATGATGATGGTGGAGGCTTTCCAAAGGGGTCGTTTTCAAATGGGTCACCTAACAGAGGAGATAAGGAGAAGCCATCAGCCAATGAGGAGAAACTGGAAGGAAAGTGGACAGGAACGGTCCAGATACCTTTGAATGGGTCCGCTTTAAACGGGTCTTCAGAGTGGAAGGGATCCGTCTGCAGGTCCTGGGGCTGATTGTTGAACACCGTTGCTTTAGCTTTGAACAGGTCTTCCTGTGAAACGGGGACAGTTGGACGGTCAGTCAGTAGATCTCTACCTTCGCCTGAGGATTCTCATAGTATCCGTTCCCTTCAGATTGGACCTCAGACCAACCCTCAGACCTGAGGCGGGATGACAGATCTTTGACCTCATGATGTTTGTGAACCTAAGCTCAACTCACTGCGGCAGCTCCCACAGGCTGGTGCTGTAGACACAACCCCCCTGATGGGTCCAGGGCCGTTCTGGACCCAACCTTCTCCCAGCCATCCACTCTGACCGTTATGCTCCCTGGCTGACTGCAGCCTGTATTCTGATGAGCTCTACTGATCTGATGTTTTATCAACGGATGTTTTAAATGGGCCAAAGGTTTCTTTTTTTCAACTTGTCCGGCTGGTTCTAGTAGTTTCTCGATCTCTTTAGATGTTCTCTCTGCATGAAGCAGATAATTGGACCCTTTTCCAACAGACCAGCTTCTTCTCCAGAACCACAGGATGAGTGTTTGAGGAGTTGCTGCTTGTGCCAGCCGGCCTAAAGAAGCCAATTAGGTCAACCCTAGGAGAGGCTGGAACCTACAGGTCCAGGTGGAGACGTCAGGTCTGGCCAAGCTAGGTGAGTATTATGGTCTGTCCCCTCAGTGCCCTACTTCAGCTTGAACTTGGAGCAGCTCCTAGTTCAGCATTTAATGATGTTCTAGAGAGGCAGTTATTTCCTCAGTTCCTATTTATTTACTCTGATTATTGTATTGTTTGCCTTAACTTAAAATCTAGGGTTAGTAATTCCTACATAAGCTGTCCTAAAAGATCGAAACAAGTTCTCCTTACATTTAACATAGAAACACGTATCGACACAATGAAGATGGAGGACTATATAATCACTGCTGACGAGGCTCATCTACAGTCCTAAAGGACTTCCAACAGGTAGTCACAGTAACTGAAGAACCAGTGAAAATAAAAATGTTTATGGTCCACCAACTGAACATCTCTACCAGTTTCTGTTAGCGGTGTGCAGAACCATCCACCATGAATATGGTGAGGGACACAGTTTATACCCAACAAAAGCAGCGGCAGTCAAAATAGCAGCAGCTAGAGCCATGGAAACTGTACAGTTGTGCCACCAGAGGACAAAGAAAGTTAAACCAATTCAGCCTACATTTTCAATTCAATTTCATTTATTTCTATAGCTCCAATTCACATCATGTCATCTAGGGTCACTTTCCAGTTCACCAGATCATCCAGTGAGATTGATTAAAAGTT
>JAGKQL010000018.1:31461173-31471403 GCA_018398635.1 Cyprinodon brontotheroides
CTGGATGTTCAACAGCCTGAAGCCTGGATTCTAACTCTGACACCCTCACCTCCAAAGCTACAAAAATACTACACTTATTACACATCCCTATAGCTAAAGGCATGGGCGTAGGTTTGCATAGGGACCATAGGGACATGTCCCTACCAAAATTTTGGGCCGGACCTATTTGTCCCTGCAATAATTGGATGTAAACAACATGTTTATAATTTACTATACAGCAGCAGCTTCTTTTCCTCCTACGCCAGCTTCTCTGCCTGAGTAGCTGCAGCTGCCTGCTCTTTCCTGTCCCTTTCACATAGCGGCGCATCAACTGTGCTGCGCGGTTTAACTCTCTGATTATTCTGCCTTAAGTTCCGCCTTCTCTCTTTCTGAATGCGTGTTTTCTAGTCTGTATGTGCACACGTGCGGGTGCTTGGAGCGCGAAAAAAAAGACGCTAAAATAAATTAATATTGGACTACGAAACTAGTCCAAATTAAAAAACGTATTATCTACGCTAAAACAGGTGAAAGCTTCTGATTGTAGTTCTGTAAAGAAGCAGAAGAGAGTTTTTTGATTTGTGAACTTGAGAAATGTAAGTTAACAACGTGGATTTCTTTTATTTTATCTTTTTAATCAGATAGCCAAAGTCTCCTTTAAAGAAGATCTTTATGAAATGACCAGGAAACAGAAACGCTTAAACGCTTCCTTTGGAGGAGTTCTTGATGGAGAATATTGACAGACACAAAAAGATTTTTACTTAAATGCAAAATGCTTTTGCCATATTTTTTTACAATCTTGGTATATACTCCTGCTCTAAGTGGGTCGCTTTGTCAAAAGCACATTTTAGTGGCCCTATATCTAAGTTTACGATTAATCAATTACCAAATTAGTTCACACGATTATTTAAATAATTTGTTAATATGATTAATTGTTTCAGCTCATAGATAAAATACATGATATTAGCTACACAGAGTAACTCACAGCCCAGGATGTACAACTTCTCTTAATATGTATACTTTTAAAATGCTCAGTGCCGCTCCTCTTCTAGTTGCAGTGCACATGTAAATTCAATACATTTATTTGCCGCTCTTTGAATGTGTATTATTTTGCATGATCCAGAGAGAGCATATTAGATTAAAAAATAAGAGTGGGTTTACCTCTGCACAATTCTATATCTTCAGAAGAAAACACAGGATAAATCCACATATTGAGACTATATATTTGGTTAACAGACACTGTCTTAGTCGCAAGTAAATTTAAATGCAATCCTTTTCAAAGTGGAAAAGTCCTAATTCCACATTCCTCAGAGTTAAGTGATGCTTAACATATTGATAAACAGCATCTAATGCATGTAGTGCTTATAAGATTGTATTAATGTAGTAAAGAATGCTGCTGTTCTCTTTAAAAAACATGAGCCCTGAAGCTCACATTAAGCATGTAAAAAGAGAGCATGCATATTTTTTGCAAAAGGACCAATGAAACTCTGAAGAATAGTGTCCCTACCAAATTTTTGAAATCAAACCTACGCCCTTGGCTAAAGGAGGCAGTAAGAGGAATAACTTCTGAACATCTGACAACAGAGAGCAGGAGAGAGGAGTAGTGAAAGAAGGAAGAGTTGGAAAAGAATCAAGGGAGGGGAGAGAGAAGCCATAAGTGCTAAGCTAGCGCTAGCCTAGGCTAGCTACTCCTCACTACCAGAAATAAAACTGTGAAAGTGAAAAGTGCTCAGTAGAAAAGTGCAGCAGAAGGTGCTATGTTTTAAAGTGGTTCTGGTCAGTTAGAGTTACTGAGATACAGAGATATCACAGAAAAAATAAATTAACTTCAGATGGAGATCGTCTGGACAGCAACAACACGAGTGACAGCGAGTGAACACGATACATCTCACCAACAGCCACATTTGGATCTGTGACAGGGCCGAAAGTTTAGCTAATCATGTCAGCAACAGGAAAAAACTCTATTCTTCAGAAGTTGTTCTCTGTGTTCTAGTTCTGTTAAAGAACCAGAACGTGTTTCCTCTGTAGGAGGAGCATTTTCTTTTGTTGCAGAACTCATTTATTCTGTAGGAGAAGCATTTTCTTCTGTTAGAGAACTATTTTCTTCTGTTAGAACCCTTTTCTTCTCTCAGAGAACCCTTTTCTTCTGTTGGAGAACCTTTTTCTTCTGTCAGAGAACCATTTTGTTCTATCAGAGAACTAATTTCCTCTGTTAGAGAATCTTTTTCTCCTATCAGTTTCTTCTGTTAGACAACCCCTTTATTCTGTTAGAGAACTCTTCTGTCAGAGAACCATTTTCTTCTGTTAGAGAGCGAAAGTTACTGCTGTAATTATTCTATGAACCCCGGATGACCGCAAGAAGCGGTACTTCAAGCACAGAATGATCATTCTTGCGCATGCACAGGTCAAGTACTAATAACAACAAAGGTACCTGTGACCTGTCGGGGACCCACCTGACTCTATATGGTCATATGGCATCCAGCGTTAAATCCCTCTATCTTCTCGCAATAAGCAGAGATTTCGAGGGACCAAGAACTCCTGCAGTCATCTGGAATTGATAGAACCATAGGTAAATTTACTTCTATTTCATCCCTAGTGACCGCCAGAGGTTGTGCTTAAGGCACTGGATGAGTTATGACAACAAGCTCACTAGGAATCGTCAACATTCAGGGGACAACCTCTACACCAACCACCTAATATGTTGTAGAGGTATGCTGCTCCAGGATTCATTGACGGGGATGGGGCACAGACATATTCACTCTGTAAAACTGAGTAAAGATACTAGATGATTTCCAGAAGGCTCCACTGCATATAAGATCCAACGGCACCCCAGTCATGGCAGCAAATGGTGTCAACATGCCCCTTGTAGAGTGGCATTGATATATGCCTCAAGGGCAAGAACAGGACACAGAAGTTCAGAGGGGCATCCAGTGTCCAGCCGAGCAAGATGGAGCGACACGATATTGCCTGCCACCAGTGACACCTTAGGAATAAATGCTTTATCAGGCCATAAAGTAACACCTGAGCCATCAGGATTTCACCGGCAGCAGGGGTTGGCCATTGAGAGAGCCTGCAATTCACCCACACACTTTGCGGAAACCATAGCTAAAAGGAACGCCGTCTTCAGTGAGAGCGAATTTTTGTCTGCTGATGCCAGGGGAACAAATGGGAGGGATCGAAGAGCCTCAAGCACCAGAGAAAGGTCCCACGCCAGTGCCACAGGATGGTTGGGTGGATGCAAATGCCGAGCACCCCTCAACAAAAGTACGTCATTGTCTCAGCCTAGTGAACAACCATTCAGCCCGACATGCCAACAGGAAATGGTCCCTGATCCAGTAATGTCTGAAGGAAGGTCAGTATGTCAGAGACTGAACACTGCACTGGGTTCTGTCCTTTATTACTGCACCAGGTCGCAAAGACCACCCACTTCTTAGCATAAACTCGCATGGACGGTGCCCATGCATTAGCCATTGTACGCCCTACTGACCCAGTGAAACTTGAGAGGGGCCAAATCCAAAGCTGGAGTGGTTTGGGGTGCAGAATCTGACCCCCTATCTAGGAGAGAAGATTCCTCCTGGAGGGGAGACGCATTGGCAAGCTAAGCTTGCACAGTAGAGGAAACCAATTTCTGGCTGGTGAGACTACCATTCTCCCCTCTCCTGGAGGCGGCTCCTGACTGGACTGAAAATCTGCTGGCAATTTCTCTGGCCCCAGGATGTAGGTTGATCTGAGGTTGGCCAAGTATGGAGCTGCTCAGTTCAGCACAACAGTTACCTTGATGTTGTCCCCCCTTGGTGCTTGATGTGAAAAACCACAGTGGTGTTGTCTGACCTTACCAGCACATGCTACTCCTGCATGCTTGGAAGAAAGTTCTGAAGAGCCAGAAGTACAGCCTGTAATTCCAGGATATTGATGTGTTCCCTGCTCTGCCGCTGGGAACATGTCCCCTGAGCCATTCGACCCCGCATCCCAAATGTGGAGGACGCATCCATAAACACACTTCCTGACGACAGGGGAGGGACCCGAGCAGGACCCCTGTCGTCATAAATGACCTCACCCTCCATTGGGAAAGAGAATGAACACACTGAAAGCTAATTTATACTCAGAAACCAGGTTGTCTGCAAGTGTGTCGCAGTGAATGCAAATGTACCCCCGCCCCACTATGCTGCACCTCTCCAAAATTGTAGGCGACAGCAGACAGTGCCGCAGATAGGAGGCTCTAATTGTCAAAACTACATCCGCTCTACACTATCCGTATTTCCTGTGTGGTCCCTTACTGGCTAGTTTTGTTTGTATGACCGCCATTGTGGAAAACAACTTGTAAAGTTTGACCAGCTAGAAGAACAAGGTGCTCACTGCCTCAGCCATATCTAAACCCACAGCTAGTTCCTGATTGTCCCTCTTGCATTATGGCATAGAATAACAGCTCAGGCCACGCTTCAATATTGGGCATAAATCAATAATTTCTTTTTTTTATTTGAGTTTTTACAGCACTAGTGGCTAGTTTTTCTGACAGTAGGCTGACAGGTATGAGAGAGGGGGAGGCAAAGGCCAGAGTGTTCCGTGCAGCGTATAGATTCAAGCTGTTCAACCACATCTGGAGGAGTCACAATGACAGCAGCCCCAAGGGAACTACAGTGGATTCAGCTGTAAGCATGTCCAAAAGATGAAGATATCGCACAAGAGGCAGTGCCATGCCGCCCTGAATCCCAGGAGCGTGCTCAATACACTGTTCACCCATCAGGGTAATCCCCGGCTCACACTGACTCCAGTCTTACCGCTGCTGCGGTGCGGTGGGCGCTTACTACCGCAGTGATTCCAATTCATTAAAAAGACGTGAAACCTCTCTCACCGCTGCTGAGCTGTCCGGGCTGCGGTTACCAAGACACTCCGGCGCTGCAGAAAATTCAGCAAGAAAGCTATCCTTGCGGCGCGCGCGGAGCCCTCCGCAACAAGCTCTCGCGAAATATCCTTATTTGGGCCGTGTTATCGCAAGGCAGTTACGGAACTCAAGTGAACTTCTGTTCTTGCGAAGTTAAATCTCCGGACCTGTTGTCGGAGCCGCACGCGCACCGTAGTCAAAAGGGCTGTGAGAGGGGTGTGCGGGAGTTGCGGCGTCTCTCCGCCGCCCGGTAACCGCACCTGAGCCAGTGTGAGCAAGGGGTAACAGGCAAGCAGTCATTGAAATGGGATTCATGGCAATGCCCAGGAATATAGTCTCCTGTGAGGGAGACTGATCTTCGGAAAGTCCTCAGAGAAATGGCTGCCAGAGGCAGCCACCAAAATACTTAATCCTGCTTGGGAGGGAGAGTTGCGCTGCGATCACCACCAACCTAAAAGGACTGGAGAAGGGCCTTCATTTGAGCCAGCTGTGTGGTGAGATGATCCACTCTTGTGGACAAACTCCCTGCATCTGTCCGCCTGTATGCGGCGCCCGCTCAGTCAGTAGGCTGCTCCGGCCCAGCCAACCAATCCAGCCTGATCGACCGGGGTATGACGCAACAGTTGCAGCAAGCGTTATCCGACAGTGCCTTCCAAATATGTTCCACACCGAGACAGGAGGGGCAAAATCATTCCAGTCGTCGGGCTGAATGGGAGCCAGACAGTCAAGCAGCACGTATTATCCAGCATCATACTGCTGAAGGCGTGATTAGTCCGCCACCAACAAGAAGTCACCTTGAGCAGGAAACACCACTGGCGACTCCATTGTAGGAAAACTCCTGTAGAGGTTTTGTACTCAACATGAGCAGAAACGCCACCAGCGAGTCTGAAGTCGTAGCCAAGTCATATTTAAATGTCAAATCATTCTGGCTTAAACATGTATATAAACGTACTCTTTATCATACCATATTATCACAAAAGTTAGAAAAATCATTCAACGGTCATCTGTCAATCAAATTTTTTCGGTCATAGCATCTTGATTCATATGTCGCAGCTAACATACACAACGGTTAAATTAAGAAATCAGAATAATTTCCTTTCCCATTGAGTTCGGCCCCAGTGTTCACGGGATGGACGCCTGTGTCTTCGCAGGCGAGAGCTAACAGAGCTGGCAGCATTGCGAGGCAAGGGCTCAAACATGTACGCTGGAAGCCTTCTACACCAAACCAAGCTTCTGCCGCCCTGGCGCCCTCTTCCACAACATCTTCATCCCCACTTTCCTCCTCTTTTTTATTTATTTATTTTTTTTAAACGGTGTCCTGTCTGGCAATGTGGCAATAAGAATAACTGTCTTGATGCCAAAAAGAGCCCAACAGATTTTACTTTCAGAAGTGGAGCAGTAGGGCTATTGCCATAGTATTCCGCTTGTTTCATGCATATAAATTGCTTTAATAATAATTACGCAGAGGAGTTTTACAGATTATATGGAGACTGCAATGTAAATAGAACAGAAGAGGAAAACAGAAAAAAAAATGAGAAAAGATGAAAGAAAGAGGAGATAGAAGGGAGATAATGATAAAACATTTTCAGTCTGTTTTATCACCTGCAACCAGATGTAAAAAAGAACCCCCGCTTCCCCGAGAGCTACAACAGAGAGGGGAGCCCCACGAGTCGCACCACCATAGCCCGGGGGCCAGGTACCAGTGGCAGGGCCCACAAGCCAGCTGGCCACAGGGCAGACACCGCCACCCCCCCATCCTGTACATCCCAAACAAAAAGAGCCCCCACCCCGGACGAAGCCCCCACCAGGGTGGGGACAGGGAGCCAGACTCGAAGCCTTTCTAAAATCCTCTTCCCTCCACCACCATCTCCCACCCACCAGAGATGTGATTCCCACTACATTAACAATGAAACCACTCACCACACAAGCGACAGAAAACATCCAGGCCGAGATTTTTACCACTCCCCCTCCCTCCCCTTCCCCCACTAGCAGAGTGCAAACTCCTGAAGGGGTAAGCATCTGCCATAGGAGTTAATGTCCGTGTTCCCCCCAGCCCAACAGGCCCTGAAGCACCCCAGCACACCAGAGGCCCCGGTAGGGCCGGACAGTCAGGCGTACACCAGCCCAGACCCCAAGCAGCATTCCCCACAGAACCCAAACCCCCGACACCCCACAGGGGCCCCCGCCAGAGGGCAACGCGCCCCAGGGACCCCAGACCCCCGGACCCACCCAGCAGCAGCACCGCTACCAGGCCAGTATCCCACGCCCCGCCACCACGGATACCACTGAGAGCACTGCCCAAATTGGGGCAAAAGACCCCGGGGCCACCCCACCTCAAAGCACCCCCCTGTGTGCCCTCCAAGACTGAAGGACCCCCAAACCAGCCCCCACGCCCTGCAGGACGCCCCACAGCCCCCCACTACACTGCCTAAGTGATGGAGCCAATCTAGGGAGCCCAGAGAGATCGGTCTGATGGGGATGCAGATGCTGTCTCAATATTAATATGATCCAACAACAGATCTCTGCACTGATTGATGTTGAGTTTATCCTTACTTTTCCAATCTCATGAGGATAGTTTTCTTTGCGATACATAACGCAGTGAAGGCCATGCAAACAGATTTTTTTTCCATAGAGCTTCCCTCAAAATCACCCAGCAAGCAAACTGAAGGGGGAAGTGTGATTTAACAACCCAGGCACTGTAATAGATCCTTACATACCTGTACCCAGAACCTCTGAACCGGTGTGCAGAACCATAATGCGTGAAAATAATTATCAGGTTGATTGCCTGTGCACTGTGGACAGATGTTAGATTGTGCAAAACCCATCTTGATTAATCTTTGACCTGTATAGTGCACTCTGTGGAGGATTTTGTATTGTATTAATTGTAAATTGGGGTTTCTAGTCATGTTAAAAGTTCTTAGACATATCTGAGCCCAGATGTTTTGTTCACATCTGGCTGATAAATCCTCCTCCCATTTAATATTAGGAAGAGATATTGGATCATCCAGTTTAGTCAGTGTCCTGTATAATTTAGACAATATTTGGAGGGGGGTTTACTCTAGAAACTCTGATATTTTAGTTGGAATATTAAACCTCCATCAATATGCTTAAATTTATTTCTAATTATAGCTTTAATTTGCTCATATTGTAAGAATTTATTTTTGTTAATGCCATATTGCAAATTTAATCTAGCAAATGTGATAAACTCCGTACCTTCAAATAAATGATCCAGATAGTTAATACCTTTATTCTTCCAGTACGGAAAGTTTATCACATTATTGTTTTGTAGAATGTCAGGTTAGTTCCAGATGGGTGTACGACTGCACGGATTAATGATGACTTCGTTATTTTAGAAATTCCCACCATGCTGTCAGGAAGAGCTGATGTTAATATTTTTAAAACATGGGTGCCGCTTGATATTAGAGCTAATAAACGGCAAATCTGAAATTATGATATTACTGCATATTTCCTGTTCTGTGTCTATCCAGGGCTCATCTAAGGGATCATGTTTTATCCATTTAGAGATGTATTGTAATCTTTTTGCTAAGTAGTAGTGTTGGAAGTTAGGTAAATCTAGTCCCTCTCTTTTTTAGTTTTCTGTAGTGTCTTTTAAGCTGATACGAGGGGGTTTGTCCTTCCAAAGACATTTGGAGATGGAATAATCTAGAGATTTAAACCATTCGGTGGTGGTTTATTTGGGATAATTGAAAATAGGTAGTTAATTCTGCAAGACCATCATTTTAATTATACAATCTTTAACCTATAAGGGAGATCGGAATTGATTTCTATCTTTCTAGGTCCTCTTCTATTTTTTTAAAGAGGGATGTGGTTGAGTTTTGGAACTCAGCTAGTTTAGATGACACAGTAATTTCAAATATTTGATATTTCCTGATTGCAATTGTAGACCTGGATTCTGTAGAGAGCAATTAATTGGTAGTATTACAGATTTAGACCAATTTATAGAGTATTCTGAGACTTTTAGAAAGATTCTAGTAAACTAATCACTTGAGAGAGTGCGTTTGGAGTGTTGGACAAAGTAATACATCATCTGGCAGAAGACTAATTCTTCTTTTATGCTCCATTTTCATGCCTTTTATACCTTTAACCACATTAGTTTGTCTGATTGTAGCAGCCAGAGGCTCAATGAAAATAGTAAAAAGTGAGGGGGAGAGTGGGCATCCCTGTCTGCTGCCCCTCTGTAGACAAAAGCTGGAAGATGTTGGATGATTTGTCCTGAAACAGGCTGTTGGGAAGCTGTAGAATATTTTTAACCAATTTATAAAGGAATTGCCAAAACCAAATTTATGTAGAGTAGCAAATAAAATGTCCAGTTTACTCTAATCTAATGCTTTTTCTGCATCTAAAGAGTTAATATATAGATTTTAATATTTCTTTATATAGGAATAATCTATTAAATTCAGCAGTCTGCGCGGTGTGTTAGCAGCTGACTGCCTCCCTCTTTAATGAAACCAGTTTGATCTGGTGGATTATGAGAGAAGTGATTTTATCTAATTGTTTTGCTAAAGCTTTTACAGATTATTTTAATAATATCCACATTAATTAAGGATATGGGACCATGATAGCTGGTTGGAAACATAGGATCTTTGCCTGGCTTAAGTAGAAAAGTGAGACTAATGGTGGCAGAATTCATATTAACTGGAAATTTGCCATTATCTCTAGTTTCCTGCAGCATTCTGTGGAACGTTGGGGCCAGAATGTCCCAGAACTCTTTATAGAACTCAATAGGGAACCCGTCTGGACCTGGTGCTTTATTATTTGGCATGATTTTTAATGCTTCCTGAACTTCAGCTGTAGACAGCGGTGAGTCCAGGGTCGCTCTTTCACTCTCTGATAATTTAGCAAGAGTTATTTTATCCAGAAATCGCTTAATATCATTATCTGATGGATTTAACTGTGATATAAAGATTTATAGAAATCTGGGAAGGCATTGTTAATATCCTCCAGATCCTGTAATATATTACCACTAAAATCTGTAACTGCCAAATATAGTCGGTTTTTTCTTTTTTCTTTTTAGCTGATTAGCTAAGAAGAAGCTTCCCGACTTATTGCTATGTTCAAAGTTGTCAATTCGAATTGTATTAAAAAATTTATTTTGTTTTTCAATATATTCCTCGTTTAGTTTTATTTAATGATTTCCCTAATTTTTCCTCATCTAGCAGGCTTTCTAGTAACTTTATGTTTCCTCTAATTCCTGGATCTTTTTTGTTCTAACTTTTTTATGAGATGAGAATGAAATAATTTTCCCTCTCATCACTGCTTTCCCTGCTTCCCATAGTATAGATGCTGATGTTCCTGCTAAATCATTGCACTCCAAGTATGATGCCCACTCTTCCTTGAAAAATTTGAGAAAC
>JAGKQL010000018.1:31471903-31511285 GCA_018398635.1 Cyprinodon brontotheroides
AAGCCAATTGTTTTTTTAGCTAACGCTCCACCAAACTTCCGGGTCACCTAAATTGTACCGATTAAATATTAAAATCAAATTCTGCTTTGCTGTCCATTTTTCCATTTCGTATTCTTGATCGGAGCTTAGAATTGATATATGAAAAACCCAATCCTTTTTTCGTTTTTGGTTTAACCATAAAACAAAATAACCAGTCAATTTTATTTTTTTGTTTTGATTGACAATTGAAAATAGAAAGAACGAATGATACACGGATTCTGAGTCAGTGTAGTTGGATTCTTTTTTCGTTTCAAAACAAAAGCGAAAAACAAAACAAGCATGTGGTTTTTCTTTTTTCGTTTTTAAAACCTAAATCGAAAAATTTAAAATTGTATTAATAGAAAATCAACAGCGTTTGAATTTTGTTTTGCAGTCTAAATGAAAATTTAGATGAACAGTTTTGAAAACTTTTGGTTTTCATTCTTTTCCTGCTATGTGTGTCAACTTTCGCGGTTGCTAAGCAACAGAGCATCACGGCGGTAAAACCCGCTGATGGGTAGACCCGTTGAATTCACAGCCAAAACACTTCCGGTCTCCTTATTTTCATGGACTTGAAGGATCCAGTCTAGGTAGACAGCGTCCTTGGAAGGGATGCAGCCCAGGATTTCAAACAGAGCCCAAACGTTTCCATTTTGGTAATGCTAACAGAAAAATTTCTTCTTCTTGTGGATTGTAATGGCGGTTGGCAAGAAATTGAAGGCGTACATTACCGCCACCTACTAGCAACTAAAAAAGTTATGTGTTGGGAGTTCAGGTCTTCATTTCCAGTTCTGCCATAAGGTCCGTTGAATTAACAACAAAATAAAAAGTTAGTCTTTGGTTTTAACCATTGCAGTTTTAAAAAATCCCAAAATGTACCCTCTTTTTCATTTTTGCAAATGCTGTTTTTCTCATTTCATTTAAAAAAAGGAAAAACAAAAACCACATGCTTGTTTTTTTTTCTCGTTTTTGTTTTGAAACGAAAAAACCAAAGAAAGAACCATACACGGCTTGCTAAGCATCAAAAATTCTATTTTTCCAACCAGCATCTGCTCTTGTGAAGCGTGTCATGCGGATTGGCAAATTTTGAACATTTGAGCAAAGTTTCTGGGAGAAAATTAGGGTGTACCAAAGCCATACATCCCAAAAACAGGGAGTGCAGTTTCTAATATATTGTCTAAAGGGTGTACAATGTACGCCCTTATGCATTGCTAAAAGCCTGGCCCCATCCCAAATACCAACCCTCTACCCCACTGCCCCTTTTCTTTGTCTTATCTTTCAGCTGATGAGATGCTCCCAGCTGTTTCTTGCTCATCTAACAACACTGACTAGTGTGCAAAGCGGTTTAAATGTTGTTTTTTTCATCATTAATATCCTTATGTATGGATACGCATATGCCATGGCTACGTATCTTTCTGTTATTCTGTGATATATTGGCAGTCTTGCCAGGGCATGCCATATCCCACAAAAAAGGAGCGTTGGAGATGGTTAGCAGCCTCCCTAAAGTCCTGGGAAAAAAATGAATGGACTATTACTAATTAAGTACAAAAGACTAAAATAAAAAAGTATAATCTCGTCACTACAGATCAAGCGTTTTTGATAATAAGCATCTCTAAGCTTCTCTGAATACATCAGTCTATTTTATTCTCCCACATTCATACAGACTTTCCTACCCCCATCACTTTACAAAAGGACAGCCTTCTGGCCCCTCCCCCTTCACTAGCAAACCCCCCCACCCATCCCCAGTCCCTCAGTTTTAAAGAGCAGGTGCGAAGCCAAACTGTCTGGTAATGATAAGCAGCAGCATGAAGAAACACTCTAAACCTAAAACTGTAGAACCAACCTATTTCCTTGCCTTCTTCTCTGGTTTATTCACTTATCAGTAGATATTATGATTAAAATACAAATTATTATTAACATAGTTTCCCCTGATATGTGGCAAAATAAAATTATTTGAAATGCACTCAAAAAAACAATAAAAACATGAGCATTATTGAATAATAAAGGCTTAGGGAAAAGTAATATTTTTTATTTAATTTTTAGGCAAGTAACAAAGACTTTAAGATTTTTCAAACCACATAGATGTCTTATAAAAGACAGTAGCATATATACAGGAAATACCTTTTTTTTTTCTTCCCTCTCTCAACATTACATAAAAAATTCTAACAGAACAATGAAAAACACAGCAGGTCACACAGTATCCATCAACCGTATTAGATAACTTTAAAAAATATATAAATCTAATTTAGGTTCTCATTTAATTTCCTATGTGATTATGAAGTTCTAGTCTATGGGGTGAAGTCTGTACAAGAGTGCCTTCGAAATCTTTATTTGTTTATAGATGTTTGAGCTTGGCCTGTTTTCCAGTGTGGTCCTGAACTTTCTCTGACCGTGACTGAGTAGATGTGCTCTCTTCTCATCCCTCTGACATGGGGGAGCTGGCTTTCGGAGCTTCGTCTGCCTGGCTGTGTGTTTCCTGGGCGGGGCCGCCTGGTTCACAGTTGCATTTTGTATCTATGCTTCTTTTCTATGTCACTGCTTCTGTCTCCTTGAACCCCAGTCGAAGGCCTCAGCAGATGGCGCTCACACTGAGCCTGGTGGTTTTGCTGGAGGTTTCTTCTTGTTAAAAGGGAGTTTTCCTCTCACACTGTTGCTCCAAGCATGCTTAGGTGTGAGGGATTGCTGAAAGAGTCAATGAGTGATGCAATCAGCTGGTTTTCCTTAGAGAAAACTTTGATCAGTCAATTTGACTGGATGATTATAAACCAAAATTATGAAATGCACTCAATGTTGAACCTGAAGCCAGTGCATTAAAAATGGAGTTACATGAGCCACCTTAACACAGCATTCTTGACAGATACCAACTGGTCTAGCAAGGTTTTAGTTCAACACGTGTAAAGAACTTTACCAAAATCAAGATGAGACAAAATTATATACGGATTAGGATTTCCATTTGCGGACGAGAGACTAGCAAGACTAGGTCTGACAATATTTCACCAATAGTGGTAACAGATTTCTAACACATTTTACATGATTGTCCAAGGGAAAACAGTGTCAAAGGTTATCCTTTCACTGAGGATTTTGCCAGATAAAGAAGAGTCCCAAGGATCTGCTGTCATTTTTTCTAGTGCGAAGATCATTATATGAGTTTTATCCTCTTTCAGCTGGAGACAACTTTCATACATCCAGCTTTTAATTGAATTCAGACATAAAATGTGTAGTTTTGAAACCTCGTTAGATGAGAGAGATTTATAACTATATCATTACAATGATAAAGAAAAATCCTTAAAAGAAATTTACTTTTAAACTTTTATCAATCTTTGTGTCATGATCTTGGCAGTGATGGCTGGCTTAATTACTCATTCCATTCACCTGTCTAACTCTGCCTGGTTGCTCATCACTCCTCATCTGATCCACCTGCTCCCACTTCTATTTAAACAGTTCAGTCCCAGCCATCAGTGCCAGATTATTGTTCTTGTTCTAGTGCTTGTTCTTGCTGCCCACTGGTGAGAGGGGTTTTTAGCATTCTATAGTGTTTCTATTTTCCTGATCCTTACCTGTTCTGCGTCTCATCCAGTGAGCGTGCCTGTTCCTGTCTGAATGGGTTGCCTGAACTGGCTTCGAACTCCGCCTGTGTTGGGATCTGGAGCTGTTCCACCTTTCTCCAGCAAAGTGCACCGTGGATCCTCCTGAGCTGAGCCTCCAACACACCTGAGGCGCTCATCATCAGAGGATCCTCTCCCTTTATAACCAGCCTTCAGACCTTGCCTCTTGCCCGCCAGTGTGTTGATCCAGTTTGGTTAACACCTGAGCCTAGCATCTCCCGAGAATCTTTGCTTTGTCTCTGATTAAGATTGGATCCTAATTCCTCCTTTTATCTCTGCTTTTCAGGAATCCTGTTTCCCCTTGTAAGCTCTGGATGAGCTTAACCTGCCGGGCACCTGCCCACCGGGAGACCAAACCTGAAAGACTCTTCTCTGGATTTTCATGCAGCTCTGGACTAGGCAGCTGGAAACCCAAAAACCAAAGGTCTGCACCTCAAGCTAAGAAGTAAGGCGGCTGAAGGCGGTTGTTGGACTCTGCTGAACTAAATCTCTGGACCCAACAGGTTCCTCTCTCAAAGCCAAGCCCGGACTCACCTCAAGGTATCCTTCTGAAACTCTCAAACTCAAACTCATCTGCTGCGTAAGCTAACTGAACTGTAATCCTCCACGAAGACTCCAGTGAACCTGCCCCCAGGCCTGAACCAGTTCCAGTGTTTTATCCATGTGCTTGTATCAATAAACATTGTTAAACTTTTCATCTGTCTCCGTGGTGTTCTGCATTCTGGGCTTTTCTGAAACCCATCATGACATCCTGGACCTCTGAGCCTTCCTGTCCTGATCTGTTTCCCTGACCTGGTTTTGGACTACTGCATGTTTGCCAGGGCTACAGCATCTAGGACACACTCTGGGTGGCGCCTTGGGCATCCTATTGGCAGCCCACCGGCGAGATCCTACTTCGTTCTCTGGCGATGGACTGAACTGTTTAGAAGAGATACTGTATGTGAGACAGAGGAAGCGGGGCTGCAGAGCCAGGCTAACGGTGAAGATAAGAAGGAATCCCCACAGACCACTGTTACCATCAATCCTGCTCTCCAGCGTCGTCTGGTCATTGGATAACAAAATGATTCATCTCCGACTCAAAACTCTCTCTTCAAAAAAGGAGAATAAGTAACTGCTGCTGCATCATTCTGACTAAATCTTTGCTTCATCCAGCAATACTGGACATTGCTATTAGCCTAGAGGGTCTAACGCTGTACCACGACAAGAGAAACAAAGAACTCAGGGGTAAGACTCGAGGTGGCAGGCTGTGTGTGCACATCAACAGCAGTTGGTATAAAAGTTTTAGATCAGTCCCTAGCTTCTGCAGACCGTTCTATCTGCCTAGAGAGTTCAGTAACATTAGCTTTACTGCTGATTATGTTCCCTCAAGCACTATTAAAAAGAGGCTATGAAGACTCTATACCAGGCTATCTCTGAGCTCCAATCTGCACACAGAGGGGTGTTTTCATCATTGCTGGGGATTTTAACCAGGCTAACTAGAACTGTGTTCCCTCATTTTTACCAACTTGTGGACTCTATAAAACTTTAGACCTGGTTTACTCTAACATCAAAGATGCATTCAGAGCAGTTTCCCGCCCCCACCTCGGGTCATTAGGTCATCTCTTGGTCATGCTGTATACAGGCCCCAGCTGATCAGGGCTAAACCAACAGTTAAAGAGGTTCAAGTATGAGTGCTAAATGCCACAACCTCTACAACCTGATTTTCCGTTGGATCAGACGCAAAATCGGATTCAGTGTGTTCAGGGCTTAATTACATATCTAAAGTTTAAATAATACATCAACTACATCCTTAAGTACCAGCTTTGGGGAAAAAAACCTGCGAGTATATCAGCAATGCAGTCTTATGTGTTTTATTGAAACGTGGCTGTAGGATCATATCTCGGACTCCAGCGTCTCTCTGCCAGGCTTGCTGACAATACAAGCAGACAAGGGATTTAAAATAGACTGGAAAACCTAAGGAAGGTGGGTTGGCAGTGCTTGTAAACAACAGATGGTGTCATCCAGAACATATTACTGTGAAGATCCATCACCGCAGTCCAGATATCGAACTGTTGGTATTGTCAGGACTCCTGTTTTTGTTTGTGTTTCTGTGTTTGTCTCTCTTCATCCACCAGGAGGTGCCTGGTTCTGGTCGCGACCCTTCTCACACACACCTGCTGATGGTTTCCTCGTTAAACAGAGTGCTCTTAAGGCTGCTGACTGCCACTACTTCGATGCCAGAGTGTTTACCAGTTTTGATTACTCTAGCCAAGCTGAAAATGACTTGCTGAAGTCCAAACTGAGCTTTTTGTCAACCCTGAGTTCAGTGTTGTGCCTGAGCCTGGCGTTCATTGTTGAATGAGTTCGCGAACTCCTTCGCTTATTTTGGGCTGACGTGAGGCTGGGCGCGCTGTACGTACTGCCTGATGAGCGTTGGCCAGCGAACTTCGTTCATTCTGGTGTCTGTGAAGCGACGCGGCTCTTTCAGTTCAACTTTGTTCAAGTCAGTTTGTGTTAGTAAATGTTCTTGAGGGTTTTACTATTAATGCTGAAACCTGCCTGGTATAATTTTTCAGGATTCCTTTTAGTATGTACTGAAATGGAATTTCAAATTGAAAAAAATTATTAAAATGAAAAAAACATTTGCACCAGTTTTTTTTCTTTTAATAATTCCTCATAAAAGACCATTCAAGCAGCTTTACATTTTTTCTGATGTTTTTGAGAATATATCATTAGGGGTGAAGCTGACCAGGTGGTCGGTGAGGTTTTCGGCCATACTATTTGCCCACAGAGTTTACCAGTGCTCTGTTAGTAACCGTTAACATCCTACCTCCTTCCGTTGCCAAAACTGCATCTAATTTAATCATTTAAGTTGTTGCTAAGCAGATGATGCTTCAGCCCCAGAGTCCTGAAGGCGGCGAACACCTCTGTGGGTTTCAACCAGTGGTGGCCTCTGCTCTCTGAAACAGGGGAGGCTCAATGGTGTTAATTAAATCCAAAAGTCACATATTGAGTTAACAAATATTGAAAAACATAAAGCACTTCACTACAACGGGGGAAAATAGCTGTTTTGAAGCGCTCTGAAATAATAAACTCCAGAAACCACAGCAAGAGTTCAGCATAAGATGACTGAATAATCACATTTCTCATGAGAAAAACCTCCTCTCTGTCTCTCCACTGTAAGTCAAAAATCCTAAATATACTTGCCAATCAGCGTTGAGCTTCATGACCTGCTCATGCTCCATAGACTCTCTGAGAGGTTTAGCCTCATTGGAAGTCATATATTTTGACGTGTTATCCGATTGGGACTGTACTTGCTGCTTACCTCAGGAGACCGAGGCTCAAACCTCAACAGGTATTTCTCATAGAAACTTTCAGGCAGTGTGCTGCTGCTCCAGATGACTGCATCCCTGAGTAGGCTCAACAGCTGTTTAATGGGCAACATACTTATGAAATCAGGTGCATTTTAGCTCATATCTAATGTAGTTTAATGACTACGTTTAGGAAGAAAAAATATATAGGGTTTGTTCATCCTCCCTTCAAGGATAAATTCCCACTGGATTCTTCAGCACCTCTTCCACCTTAACCTGACCCAGAGCACGGTTCCAGTAATGTGGAAGACCTCTTGCTGTCAGGAATCCAGTTTGCGTGGTCTGTTTTTGTGTTTCCTTTCCTCCTCCACCAGGTGGTGCCCCGTCCTCATTGGGTCTCCCTGCACACCTGCAGCTCTTTGCCTCATTACCTGGGGAATGCTCTTAAGCTGCTGACTGCCATTACCTCGACGCCAGAGTGCTTGCAAATACAGGGTACTCTAGCCATGCTTAGTTTAGCAGAGTTTTTGTTTGCCAGTTTTGGATACTCTAGCCAAGCTGAGTTAAACTGAGTTTTTGTCAACCTGAGTCTTACCTTTGTTTTTGTTTTTTTCTTTGCCTATCGGCAGGAAGTCATCCTGCAAACTGGATTTGTTCTGACCTTCTCTTTCTGGAAGGATCAACTGAGCTTCTAACTGAGCTGGGGTTCCAAACAGGAAGTTTGGATCCACTTTTCCCAAGAGGTCGTTTGAGCTTCACACCAAGCAAAGGTTTCATCTGCACCGCAGCCCGTTCAAGTACCGCAGGAAATCAGAGTGGCAGTCAGCTTCTCCGTTCACCTAGGAACAACTGCAGTCTGAGTAAACCCTGTCCGCCCAACACCAAACAAGACAATCACTGAAATCTTCCCACACAGACTGGATTCCATAAAGGACACCTTTTCCTGGAGAATTCCGGTTGAGCAGTGTTCTGAGCAGCACTGGACTCATTTCATTCTACTCTGAGCAGCAGTTGATTCATCACCATATATCTAATAAGCCTGTTAAACTTTTCCCGGGTCTCTCTGTTTGGTCTTCTGCATTTTGGGTCAGACCTTTAACTAAATCATGACACTTGCCTTGTTCCAGTGCCAAAGGAGACTCAGCCAACAGTCCTCAGTGACTATTGACCTGTTGCCATGACATCCCACATCATGGAGGTCCTAGAAAGACTTTGTCTGTTGATTTAGTTCAGAAAACAAACATGCAGCTATCAGGAACCCCTGCAGTTTGCTTATTGCCATGGAGTTGAAGTTGAAGATGTCATCATAACCCAGCTTCAATTAGATAATACGAGACAGCACTGTGAGGATCGTGTTCTTTTGATTTCTCCAGTGCGGTAAACACCGATTAAGAAAACCTGACTTACTTTTGTAGAAACTTCAGAAGACTTATATAAGACCTCCTGTGGCTCCAGGGTCCGTTTCATGAAGCAGGTTTACCGAAAACTCTGTTGTCTAAACCTGAAACAAGGGAAACTCTGATTTTTTCAGTATTATTATAATCCTGTAATATTTTCACAGTAAGAACATCTATGTAAAGTCTTTTTGATATGTACTAGTTTTACTGAAAATGTGTTCCTGATATCTGGAGAATTTTTTTTTTCTTTGTCTAAATGACCATTTCAAACAGAATGGCATTCTTCACATCTAGAATAAACATTCCGGAAGTCTATAAAATCATTTCAGATCTCCATATTCCTAATATTACTGGTCAGCAGTTGTATTATTTTAACTATGAAAAAATGTTTTTCAGATATCATAAAAACATTTTCAGTCAAGCTAACAAATGTCAGAACAGTCAATTTGTCATGATTTTACTAAAGTTCTGACCCACATGCAGAAGACCAAACAGGGAGACCAGGAGAAAAGGTTTAACAGGTTTTATTGAAGAGATAATGCAGGGAGAAGTGTTGCTCTGAATACTGCTCAACCGGAACTGAAAAGTGAGGGGAAAACACGATTAGTTCAGGCTCAGTGGGAAATTTGATTCGTGAACTTGGAGAAGAGGATCTGGTTGCTGACTCACGCTTCCAGAGAAGTTGCTGACTCTTGACTCCAGTCTGTATGCTGTAGTTCCAGCGTTTTGTCTGATTCTTCGGTGGCATGAAACAGGGGCTTCACCGGAGAATGCAGCCGTTTGTGGTGGTGAACGGAGCAGCTGACTGCCACTCATGCGATTTCCTGCGTACTTGAACGGGTCGTAGGTGGAGATTAACTCTCTCGGTGTGAAGCTCATACCATCTTCTTGGGGAAAGTGTGGGGTCCAAACCCTCCCTGCTTGAACTCCCAGCTCAGCTTGAAGCTCTGTTGATCCTTCCAGGAGAGAAGAAATGAAAAATCCAGTTAGCAAAACAACAGCCACAACTCCATGTTAAGACTAAGTTTGTGACAAGAACTGTGTTTAATCTCAGCAAAACTCAGCTTTGGCTAGGGAGCACCAAAAACCAAACACTCTGGCGCTGGCGTAGTGCGGTACGTTGAATATTCTACGGATGCAAACCACCCGCGCAGGTGTGAGTGAGGGCGACCAGAATCCAGGGCGCCCTGAAAAGAGAAGGGAGACAAACACAGAAATACAAACACATTGCATTGGTGAGTCCTGATTGTGTAAACATTTCTAGATATATAAAACTTAATTCTTACTAGTATAATTATGTAATCTAGAAAATGTATTATTATAGTTAGGTATAGGAGTGTGATTTTTATCAGAAATACTCTTATTTTAGTAATCTACAAATGGATCAACAAAAGGAGAGTGCTTTTGAATAAATGTAAAAACAGCCTGCTATAGTAAATTAACATAAACTTATGCTTTAAATGGAGCAACAATCTTCTCCTTCATCATCTTCCTCTCCTTTGTAGCTGTAGTGCTGTTTCTCTGTCTTTTAAACACATTCTCCTTTTTTATTTTTATTTTTCCGCATTTCTGCATTAAATTCTCTAGTTCAAGTGGGGTGAAATAGACACTTCATGTTGCCTGTTGTCATGGTGACTTGTCGAATTGGTGCTCCACTGATCATAGCTTTTCATACTTGTGGCATATGCGCTTTACTCTGAGTGGATCTAGTTAAAATTGATTCAGCTAATTCATAGCAGCCGTTGTGAAAACAGAGTTCCCAACTTTAGGCTAAATCAATTTAGAGTTGCAGATTTGAATCTGAATTTGTTAAACCTGCTTCATGAAACAGACCCCTGGACCAAGGACTACCTGACAAACAGACCACAGTTTGTTAGACTGAAGGGTCAGCTGTCTAATCAAGTAGTCAGTACCACAGGAGGACCACAGGGAACGGTACTCTCACCATTACTTTTTACTCTGTACACCTCTGACTTCCAGTACCAGATAAAGTCCCTGTTGGGATCCTCAGGCTTGCCCACCAGAGGGCGCCGAGGATCCTCTTCTGCTCTCTTTGTCTTTTCTTTAGGGCTGGAGTCACTGTCAAGGTTCTGGAGATTACCCTCTGCCTCCAACAGAGTGCGCCGTGGGTCCTCCTGAGCTGAGCCTCCCACACACCTGTGGCTGATCTACTAATCAGGAGGACCACAGTATATAAGCTGCCTTCAAACCTTGATTCCACGCCGCAGTGTTGATCTTAGTTGGTTAGCTTCCTGAGCCTCAGCTACTGATGAATCTTTGTTATCTCTAGTGTGAGATCAGATTCTAATTCTTCCTTGTCTCTGTCTCACAGGAATCCTGCCTCTTCGTGAAAGCTCTGGATGAGCTTAACCGCCTGTCTCTACGTGAAAGCTCTGGATGAGCTTAACCTCCTGTCTCTTCGTGAAAGCTCTGGATGAGCTTAACCTCCTGTCTCTTCGTGAAAGCTCTGGATGAGCTTAACCTCCTGTCTCTTCGTGAAAGCTCTGGATGAGCTTAACCGCCTGTCTCTACGTGAAGCTCTGGAAGAGCTGTCTCTCTGGCAACCTGTCTCTGGCCTGCAACTCTGGGAGAGTTGCATCACAGGAAACCAGTTTCAAGCCTGTAGTTCAAAGGAGAACTAACCAGCTAATCTGCCCTGGTGAGCCCAACCCAAGATTCCTACGTGGTTGAAACCCGAAGACTACTATGTGGCGTTTCCCTGGAGGTTCCTACATAGAATCTGTTTCCAAGAGTCCCCCGTGTATTCCCTCGTTCTCTGCTGTGAGCTGGAGGCTCAAATCAAGGACTGCCACGCTAGCCTGAAGCTAGGAGCTTAGCCTCTCATGTACTCTACCTACCAACAGTCTCCAGCCCCTGTACTACCTCCTGTGAACCCGCTCCCCAGTCTGAACCAATTCCCGTGTCATATCCTTGTCTTTACTTTAATAAACTCTTTTGGACTTTTACCCAGTTTCCCCGTGTGTGTTCTGCATTTTGGGCTTTACTCCAGAACCCATCATGACAGTCCCGTCTTTCGTAGAAATATTGGGATGACTCTGCAGTCATTGGGTGCATCAAAGATGGACAAAAAGCTGAGTACAAGGAGCTGGTGAATCACTTTGAGGCACGGTGTGGAAACAATCATCTGATCCTGAATGTCAACAAAACAAGAGGGATGATTGTATGGAGCAGAGGGAGGTGATGCAGGAGAGGGAATATAAATATGTTGATGTTCAACTGGTCAACAAAATTGACTGCAGACACAAATGTGAAGCTGTCTACAAGAAGCAGAATGGGCACAAGGGCCTGGCGGCGGGAGCCAAGGAAATTACTCAACTAAGCACTGGGAAGCTGATTGCACGCAGTAAAAGAGGAAAACTCTGTGCATAGGAGCACCTCACAAAATTGGCCCGGCCTGCCTATACACACCATGATAGCAGAATTTTAGACGTGGAACCAGTAATCACACTGTATAATACTTAGGATGGTAGAGGAGGCCACGCGAAGCATTTGCATGCTGCACGAAACTGAGAGAGAGACTTCACCACACTTCCAAAACGAAGTCACATGGAAGCCACCAGAGGTGTGAAAAACCTACCCCCCTCTCTGTGACAACCAGGAACCACAGGAGCACACAGGATTCTCCTAACTGCTCCTCCTGCTCTTTTGCCTTCTGGGAGAGCATGCCTCCCTCTCCCTGCTACAGGAAGCTGGGGTCCGTTTCACCTGGTTCTCCACCACAGTGGGAGGATGCAGGCCCTGGCAGGGAAACCAGAGATCCAGAACCATCAAGGACAGGTGGGGAACCTTCACAACCAAACTGCTGCAAACAAACCTTTGCACAACACATTTTCTTCTTTGCGTTTCAGAACTTATAGAGCCAAACCGATGAGAACCATGCCCTGGGGTGAGTCTGAGGGGACCCCTGCTGTGAGACTGGAACAAAGAACCCCTTGGTCAGCTGCAGCTGGATGGAACTCAAGCTTTCCAACTGACACATGGAAAAAAAAAGGTTTGAAGGTCTGGCATTATTAGGGGACAGAACAAACAATATAATGTTATGCATGAGTAAAAGTCAGAAGTTAACAGAATCGACTGCATGCTACGCTATGCTACAGGAATATGTTGAGCTGTTTGCTGAGAGCTTAGACAAGCTTTAATTCTACCAAGGATTTCAAACACTGATATATAACATTAGTGTTCATGTGTCCCTCAGATGCTCATTACATTACCATCACCAAAGTTCTGACCAAGAGTCATTTAGAGGAATCCCTGATGTCACACACACACCATTCGGCTGCTAACTATTTCCCCAAAGAGGGTAAAAGGAGCATACTAGAAGGTTATTGATTCTGATTAAGCAAATCATTTAATAAAGATTGGCTGGCCAAATAATGTTTTATTCACCTCATGGATTTGCATTGTGAATTGGTCTGAAAACATTCCAAATTTCTTTAAAATTAGTGAAAAAGCTAATTTGATCACATCCCAAATTATTCCAGATAAACTTTGGTTTCAAACACAAAATCCATCTTAAACTGTAATATGTTTTTTCCGGCCACGTTTTCCCCTTTCCTCGTCTTGTGGCTCCATCATAGTCCAGTTAGTTTTTAGTTTTTAGTTAGGAGTTTGCTACTTTTAGTCTTTAGTTAAGGAGTGTTGAAACTGAAATATGTTTCACTTAAGAGCTGAATGAGTTTTTGTTAATAAAATCTTATATTTTGAACAGATTTTGTGGTGAATTTATTCCATGTATGTGCAGAAATAACTGTTTGACCATGATTAGAGCTCGAATCAGTCTTTCCGCTATTGTTCTAACACGGAGCTAGTAGGACTGTGTGTCATAAACATAGGAATATAACAAGAAGCGAAGCTCAGCCACCTGATTAAATAAGATGGGCAGGAAGAGCGGCAATAAGCTTTCCATCACTTAAAGTATCAGAAATATAAATTCCCAGCTTCGGCGCAAGAATAGAATTAAACATGCAAATACAGCTTTCAAGACTATTTGACAGAAATTTCTTCGCAAAATTGATAAATATTATGGACAACAGTCAGCATCCTGCTTCAGGAGATTTCTAAAAAAAAAAAAAACAGGAAAGTGTCTTCAATCAGAACAATATAGAAAAACCTTACTGCCTACAGCTATCCAACACACCTAAAACAACTCAAAGCCAAAAAAACATGTGAATTACTGTAACATTTAATGTCCCTTTGGGATTAATAAAGTATTTTTGAATTTGGACATTAAATTGGATTTTCCAACTAAACCACATTTAATTACCGTTTGAGGTTTAGAACTAATTTGTATTTTTTATTTAGGCTTTCACCTGAAACACTGCATAATAAAGTCGGGCATAAACTGTGCCATATTTTGAATCTTTGCACACAGCTATAACTCAAACTGCAAATGATAAAACCAAAGAGTGGTGGCTCCAAAGGTTCACAGCTCATGATGTATGCTCTCACACTATGTGACATGACACTCTGATTTGATCTACCTGCTCACACGCAGTAATAACCAATACCCTCCCGTTGGACTGGAGTGCAGAGAGATGGCACTGGTTAGACTCGTCAACCTGGAAGAAGAAGTAGAATTCCCTTGCTTGCACATGCTCATCGGATCGTAGCTATTCTTCAACAGCACACTATGTCCACGACCACCTTACGACGGCCTACTGAATTTCAAACTGATCTACCCTGCTCACACTGCACAAAACCCTCCCGTTGGACTGGAGTGCAGAGAGATGGCAGATGGCGCTGGTTGGACTAGTCAGCCTGGAAGAAGAAGCCGGGAGATTCCCTTGTTTTCACGCTGAGGGGGCGACGGTGAAGTTGGGATGCCCCTGAAATGAGATTGGCAGGTTTTCAAAAGCTGGCTCCAGGCGTGGCTGGTGTTGCGTGTCATGGAGCAAACAGCTTCACTGCAATGGTATCTGCACTGACCGGGAACCGTTCTCGTCAGTCACCATTAGGAGAGGGCCCGTGGATGCCAGGTGTGCGGCGGCCTGAAATCGAAGCAATGACAGTTCAAGCCCCGGCTCTGACTTTCAGCTGTGGCTACAATGGCAACACCCACATCAGTGTGTGAATAGTGTGGGGCACGGAATAGATAGCAGGTGGCATGCTTTGGCTTTGGTCCACAGAGATTGCACTTACAAGCGAAAATGCTCTCGGAAATGCCATTTGCACTACATTTACTGGGGCCTCATAAAATGAGGCAGAAATGTGGCAGAAAGGTCATAGTTCGCCTTGAATTCTAAAAAAGTGACAGAAGCGTTGATAAAAGTAAAGTCATCTGCAATATTTGCAGAAAGGAATTTGCTTACCACCGGAGTGCGTCAGCTCTTAAGTACCACATAAGTGCAAAGCATCCCGCAGGTAGGATCACAACCTAGCACGTCCTGTGATACAAGCTCTAGCAGTCAACCATATCATCAAACCACACTGGAGCAAACCCTGAAACGTAAACTAAACAAATCTGCATTTGACCGACTGAGCAATTCCCTTGCTAAATGGATCTCAATGTCTTGCAGACCAGTTTCACTGATAGAAGACAGGGGGTTAGCAGAGGTTTTGCAAATAGCCTCTTCAGACATGACATATAACCCGCCATCACGAAACACCATTATGTCAAAAATCCAGCAGCTGTACGACACTGAAAAAAACCCCAAAAGGAGATATACTGGTGGGAGCAGAACATATCGCGCTGATTACTGGAATCACTGGACTTCAGTTAGCAATCACAATTACCTTGGTGCTACGGCACACATCATTGACTGTGAATTAGGGTGGCCAGATGTCCGGCTTTAGAGCGGACAGTCGATTTTCATTGCACTTTGTCGGCGTCGGTATTTAAACCAGCGGGCGTGTATTTAATCTCCTTTACCCCCAGATTCCCACATACTCGTCCAGCGGCGCTCCACCCAGCTCACGTCTGAGGAGTACTTGTCTGTCATGTAAATCAATGAGAGCTGTTCCACATCCTCCTTTCGTCACCGCCCACGTACGTCTTCTCCTTCAACGTCAAAATACGGGGCTGAGCTATTTTTTCTCCCCTCCGGTCGTCAGATCAAGACCATTATTACGGTCGCACCAAACAGAATGTAGAAGACCGGTTGTCAAATTAAATTATAGTAAAACAGACGGGGTATCTAGAAATTAGAGCATAGTTTGCATATATTCCCAAAACCATACCAATTAAATAATTGGATGCAAGACCATTGGTGCTTTCAACAGATTAGGGGTTGAAGTTGTAGAGATTCTAGAGTGAATCTCACAACTTTAAAAAGAAAATTCTTTTATTGCAGGAATGGATGAAGATGATGAGTTTGGAAGCAGAGAATAACAGAGTTCATACAAACTATGTTTGATCCTAGTTATCCCTGTTACAAAAATCCACAACAGAAAGAAAATATTTGGGCAGAAACTGAACATCTGCTGATGATGATGATTTTTTAATATGTCAGATTAAATTAAGCTACCATACAGGTTTTATACAGGAATGAGGAACTCTAATTTAATGCTCTTAATGCTATTAGAAATAATTTTAATGCTATCAACAAGTATCATGTACACAAGTTATTAGTGTACATGAAATAAGGAGCTGTAAGCACAGTTCCATGACTCAAGTTTATATATATATATATAGATATAGATATAAATATATATATAGATATAGATATAGATATGGATAGATAGAAAGATAGAGAACATGGTGAAATCATCTTTACTCTCGACAGGCTGCAGCCATGTCATGAATTCCTCTTTTCCAGCCAGCCACTTTTTGCAGTTTGCATCGTCCTATTCTCTAGCTCTTTCTCGAGCTTCTTTTCCAAACAACTGCTTTATGATCAATTGCAGCAGTTCTGTGCAAATTAATCGTGTTAAAAAATGGTCACTTTTTAAACACCACAATGTATTAAATAGCAGTTCTGAGCAATTTAATGGTGTCAAAAATGGTCACTTTTAAAACACCACAATGTATTAAATAAATACAAATGCTGGGAACCAATTCTTAGTAGTTTAAAATTTTGTTCCATTCAGCTACACAAGCATCCTCTTTAAACTACTTCAAGAATTGTGCTATAAAATGTGACTTTACCCGATTTTTATGTACACCTTAGTAATTTATTGATATGCCGCACAATGTCCTCCTTTTTGGTGCTATAGAAATGGCCACCCTACTGTGAATGGAAACTCCAGTCATTTGCGTTAGCAATGCTAAAAACCAGGCATTACGCCGATGCCTGCGCCCAGTAGTTTTTATCTGTGGCGGAGGCATGGGGAGTTAAACCAAAGATCACCACAGTCGGCACAGACAGCGGCCGAAACATGATCAGCACCTGCCTTGTTGCTCATATGTTACAGAGAAGCATCTCTGTTTGCCTCACAGACAGTGGGTTTGTGACACATTGGCAAAGTGTCCTAAGATAGTGGAGCATTTTAAACATTGCCCTGCCAATACAGAGGAGCTCCACCAGCAGCAAACTCAACTTGGGCAAGTGACCCAAAGTCTGATTCAGGATGTTATCACAAGATGGAACTCATCACTCGCCATGATCTCTCGACTCCTGGAGAACCGGGAGGCTATCAAGGCTACACTGAGCAGACAGAAGCAAAAGCTGACTATGCTGACTATATCTGAGTGGGACAAACTTCAGAGGCTGAAAACCATCCTTGAACCATGCAGGTAGAAGCTTACACACACGCGCACACACAAAATGTCTCTTTTTTTATTTATTGTAAAGAAATTTACAGTATTTTATTTTGCAAATTGTTTAGGCAGGCTAAGGTACTACTATTACTGATATAGCCTGATGCAGTGTGTGCATCTCTTATCATCCACTGCAGATATGTGACTGAGCTCCTTGGAGGTGAAACTTATGTTTCCTGTTCTGTGGTCTTGCCTGCTCTCTGCCACCTGTACCGTACAATGGAAGTTTAAGACGAGGACCCAGCCTATATTGGAAAATTCAAGACTGCCTTTAAAAAGGACCTGTCTGAACAGCAAGCAAACCTCAACAATGGATGGCTCAACATAGCTTCAGCATTAGACCCACGCTTCAAGGATTTGAAGTGTCTTAAAAAAGGAGGGGAGTGGGTAAGTACGATCAAGTAAAATGATACGACTAGCATAAAATCAAATACAAACAGCATAAAAATAAAACAACAAGCCAGTTCCATCTAGGCGTAATCGGAGAAAATGACAGACGAAGTGTGCTCCTGATGTCCAGTCTGCTCCGTAGCTTTGTTTTGGTCGCTGTAACCGCAGAAAATCCCGCTTCACAAAGATAGGATGTTTTAGATAGGATGAGTCTTAACCTGTGTCAAGAGGCACAGATGCACCGACTGATGGAATTGGGAGAGAATACCACAATTTTTTATATTTTTCATATATATATATATATATATATATATATATATATATATATATATATATATATATATATATATATATATATATATATATACACACTTTTTCTGGGCGGCTCAGTACCAAATGACCCGGTGGTTGGGGCCCGGTGGTTGGGGACCGCTGCTGTAGAAGAGCCATCGAAAAAGAGAAGCCTCCTTCTCTTTGCTTCAGACACAGACTCAGACTCAGACATGGTGGAACCAAGCAGGGCTACAAAGCAGAGCCCACCATTAGCATGGAGGAATGCCCGCTGCAGGGGTGGAAAACTCATGCAGGAGCCCATCAGCAGCTGTCTGTCCTGGCTCGCAAATATCTGGCTGCCCCTGCAAGTTCTGTTCCTGCTGAGAAACGTTTTTGACTTGCAGGTAATGTAGTCCAAAAAAAGATGGCAGCCTTGAGCTCTGAGAATGTAATGAAGCTAGTTTGTCTCAGTGACCGGCTGAAGGAGAAGTAGAGGTGAAGCAGATGTTTCTATTACAACTTGAAAAATGGTTGCTTTTTTATTTTTGTGGTAAAAGGGCTATTTTTCTTTTTTTTATTGAATGTTTATGCTCAATTATATTGCACTATAGTAAACTTTTGGTTGCCTGAGGTGTTGTAAAGCTGTTGTAAAGTGTTGATATTGTGGGGAGTGTTTATTTATTTTAATTTTGTCCCCTACATCACTGTGTGCCACAAAGATACATGTTAAACGTCTGAAGGCATGAAATGTGAAGAAGAGTTTTTGAACTTTAATGTATCTAATGCTGATTATTCATTCAATCATTTGAATTAAAAATATTTAAAATACTTTCACAAAAGGAATTACATATCGCGATTAATTTTGCGATTAATTAATTACAGAGTATTTAATTAATTAGATTCATTTTTTTAATCGACTGACAGCCCTGATTTATACATGTAGAGAAACTTTACCAAAGCCTAAGGCAATTCTGGTAAATCTATCTGAAACAGACAAAAATGATCATATATAAAATTTTAAACCTGATCAGTTATTTGAAATTGTTTAGTTTTATAAGATTTGATCTTTATATGAATGCAGTATTTCAATATCAAAATCCTAATATTTGTCTGCATAGAGAGTCCCAGGCGGCTGTTGTGGGGAGGTCACAAGGGCAGGCAGGAGATCAAAACAATGAACAGATGCAGGCAGGATAATCCAGAGAACTTGGCGGAGTGTGGGGTGGCAGTTTGTCAGAGCAGGGGGAGTCCAGAGAGATCTGCTGAGGTGCTGAAGGGAGAATCAAGATAGGGTCCGGGTCACAGTTCGAATTTTTGAGGTGCACGGCAGTGGGGTTGACGGGTTGGACAGACTGGTGAGACTCAGGGCCGGGAAATGGTTCCAATGATTGCCAGGCGAGGCGAAATCATGCACAGAAGTCAGAGGGACAGGTCAAGCAAGCAGATCAGATGGGATGTGAGCGGTCCTAGGTAATACCACACACTACTCTTGAAGAGCACGTGCTAGGCGGTTTAAGGCTTTCAGTAACTGAAAAATGCGAGTTCTGCTCTGCGTCCGTCAGAACTGAACCCGAGCTAGACACTGTCAGTGGCTAACACTGCAGACCAGTTCAGAGGTGTGCTGAGGTTTTTCTTTCCGGTTCTCTGATGACAGAAGCATGAGCAGAGCTTGGCGTCATCTCTCACGTCTGGCGATCCGATTAACACTGTGGTAGATGGCGGTAATGCCCCTCCGGTTGCTTGCTTGCCAACACAAAACAGAAGCTAAAGAACAACTATTAAACAACAACCAAGATCTTCTCCATGGCAACATTTTAACCCTGACCCTCCGCAAACACCGAAGTACAGCAATAATAATAATCAAGGGGCGCCCATACATTTTTATTTAGCGTTCGCCCGTTTCTCAATATCGTTCTTGGCGTTCTCGTATGCTCCTGTGTACGCACCGTGACCGATATCAACTCCAGAAGCCCAGTACGGTTCTACGCATTCAAGAGCCAGATGAAACGCATCAATCGGATGATACTCACCCGCCCACTCTTTGTCGAGCATGCATCAGGAAACGGGCACTGAATTTCTGGGCTGACGGCTACCGATACGACGCCTTAGCAGTTTGATTCGAGACAGCGCTCACAGTGTTAAGTTAAACATTCCCTTTTCTGCTGCTGTTGTTCTTCAAAAGTATGTTTTGAAATCGTTTGAGGCGATAACATTATACATTGAAGCCTCCCTGTGTGGTCTGTTTAAAGAGTTAGTGCGAAATTAAAAAAAAAAGTCCGACGTTGAGCGGACCAGAGTGACCAGCAGATCTCCGACGGTAACCGCAGCCAGGGCTAAATTTACCCCGTCTGTAGTGCACTTCTCTCGGTCTAGTTATGTGTGAACTACCGCTCGTTCTGATGGCGGTTTTTTGCGGTTCAGTAATTTTTTTTAAATGTTTTTTAAGCTTTAGAAATTAAAAATATTGTTTTCAAAATGTTTTGTGTAGGGAATAAATAGTTTTGACTGTTAAAGAAATGCTAAAGAACGTTGCAGGTGATGACGTCACGAGTACGCTTCTGTTCCAATACACATACGTGCTTGCGTGCTCGCGTTCTCGTCAAGTCCGATCTTCCTGCGTTCTCGCCAAGAACGGACTTGACGAGAACGCGAGTACGTACTCGCGTTCTCGTGAATTGAGAAACGCCCCCTCTTTCTTCGTCTTCTTCTTCTCGTGTTATATGGTGGTTGGCAAACAACTTTTGGTGCATTACTGCCACCAACTGCTTGATTTCCTCTTCCAATACGAGCAGTAATACCGCAGATCGTCACTAGGAGGCGAGGAGTCGAGGAACCGAGATAGCGTGATGTGTAAATGGTCGTCTGATCCGAGCTTGAACCGGTCTCTGCATGGATCGGTTTTTTAAGGGTAGTGTAAATGGGTCCAACGGCTCAAAATAATCTGGCTCTCATGATTGTTCTGAAGGAGGGTTATATAGAGACTAATGCAGGTGGATCAGATGAGCGGTAACGAGAACTGGGCGGAGCTAAGAAGAGGTGTGAAATTAGCAATCAGACCAGGCATCAGTGCTGAGATCATGATATTTGCAGCTAGAATATAACATAGATACTGTTTTGAACAATAAAAACAAAAAGAAAGCATGGAGCAGTATATTAAAGGTAGATTAGGATCGTGAGCTGTGTATTTGCATGCTGCAGCTGTCTTAGATGCATGCTGACCTTTATATTTCTGTTTCTTTATATGGACATGCTGTGATCTGGGGGATAAAATAAGAAAATGCAATCCAGGACTTTAAGCAGACAGTTTGAGTCTAAGCAGGTGTGGGTTTAATATATAAGGTGGTGTAAACCAAGTTAGGGGGTAATTTCCTTCTGCAGATGGAGGAGAACCAAACTTGAGTTATAGGAGTTGTTTTTGCTGTATGATTAGCTCTACATCAATTGTTCTGTTGTACTTAATTAAAATAAATTATGTTAAACCTTAAAATGCTTTCTTGCTTTTTTCATTACAGTGATACAGTGACTCAAGTAGGTAGAGGAAAATGGAGAGACAGGTCTCGATTCTTGAGATACAGAAATATAAAGACTTGTTATATAACTTAAGGGTGAAACAAGAAACAAATCTTGATGGTAATGACATTTCAAAAGAACTAGAGCGCAAAACTCCCAAGATGTCTCTGTAAGTCTTTCCCACTTCAACACAACCACTTTGCACTTGACACAACAAAGATGTTTTGATCTGAATATACAACAAGAACAAGTTGGAAGTCGCAAAACATGTTTGAGTAAGCTTAATTATCACTATTCCAGCAAACCTACGAAATAAACATGTTTTGTTTGTCTTGATAATGAGTTTCTTTACATGGGGAAAGTGAGAAAGGAGTAAATGGAAAAAAAGTCTTATCTTCAACATAGTATATTTTCAAAAATGTCCTTCTTGTTACATCACGAGGTGGGCAGGGGCCAAATAAGGCAGTCAGCTGGCCTTGTTCTATTGCTCTAATCAAAAAACGTGTACCAGTTAAAGGTGTGCAGTCAATATCTTAGTCCGTTATTAGGAGAAGTGTTCTCTCTGCATATATACATTCCTTTCCCTTTGTAAATATCATACTTTGTGCCTGCTGAGAAGCTCTGGGTTCAGTTTCATATAAGATTTCCATTGTCTGCATACACAATTATAGACCATTCTATTTTTAGCAAAATGTACAATATTCACTATTATCACGTCTGTATCCACTGCTGGCTGGAAACAATTAAATACTGTGTTCTCCCTTTGCCTTCTAGATCAGTATGCAGACATTTGATGATGTTAATCCATCCATGGTCAGAGACCACCTGTTCATGAAATTCTACTTATCAGCACTCTGCTGCAATCTGGTGTACTGACTGATGGAATCATCTCCTGGAGAACCAGGAGGCTATGAAGGCTACACTGAGCAGACAGAAGCACAAGCTGACTATGCTGACAACATCTGAGTGGGACAAACTTCAGAGGCTGAAAACCATCCTTGAACCATGCAGGTAAAAGCTTACACACACAAACGCACACACAAAAAATTTATTTATTTTTTATTGTACAGAAATTTACAGTATTTTTTTTATTTTTTATTATTTAATTGTTTAAGTAGGCTAGGCTACTGCTATGACCGATATAGCCTAATGCAGTGTGTGTATCTCTTATCATCCAATGCAGATATGTGACTGAGCTCCTTGGACGTGAAACTAATGTTTCCTGCTCTGTGGTGTTGCCGGCTCTCTGCCACCTGTACCGTACAATGGAAGTTTTGGACGAGGAGCCAGCCTATATTGGAAAATTCAAGGACCTGTCTGAACGGCAAGCAAACCTCAAAAATGGATGCCTCAACATAGCTTCAGCATTAGACCCATGCTTCAAGGACTTAAAGTGTCTTAAAAAAGGAGATAGAGAAGCAGTCTGGACCAGCCTTCAGGCTCTGCTGGAAAATAAAACCAGTACAGCTACCCTAGAACCTGTAGAAGAGCCACCGAAAAAGAGAAGCCTCCTTCTCTTTGCTTCAGAAACAGACTCAGATGATGACATGGTTGAACCAAGCAGGGCTCTGAACCACTACAAAGCAGAGCCCACCATTAGCATGGAGGAATGCCCGCTGCAGTGGTGGAAAACTCATGCAGGAGCCCATCAACAGCTGTCTGTCTTGGCTCGCAAATATCTGGCTGCACCTGCAAGTTCTGTTCCTTGTGAGAGACTTTTTTCACTTGCAGGTAACATAGTCCAAAAAAAAAGAGGGCAGCCTTGAGCTCCAGAGATGGGAAGTAACAAGTACTGACTTCAATACTGTACTCAAGTAGATTTTTCTGATATTTTTACTCTTTACTTCTTACTACTTATTTATGGATGACTTTTTACTTCTATTGCACATTTTTACTACACAAATATCCGTACTTTCTACTCCTCTACATTTTAAAAAATTGGCCTGTTACTTTAGTTTTGAATCATTTCAATGAGTTACTCATATTATTTTTCACGCCATCAATACCAAATTCAATCTAATTGATGGAATCTACGCTGTGCATTTGACTACCACTCAAGTATGAATCGTAGACAGATTCGGGCGGTAAAAATTCATGTGCAATCCATTGCAGCTTGGTGGCGTATGCTAGTATTAGCAGCATGGACTAATTTGTGATGATTGAAATGAAATTACAACGGAGATCTAGTCCTATTGGCAGACATCCATTTAAAATGTAGGTAACGGGCATGTCAAAAAGTAGTTTCTACTTTTACTTTTTATACTTTAAGTAAATTTACAAGTCTGTACTTTGTTACTTTTAAATTTGAGTAAAGAAGTTTAATCAGTACTTCCACTTTTACAAGAGTATTTTTAACACAAGTATCTGTACTTTTACTCAAGTAACGGAAAGTGAGTACTTTTTCCATCTCTCTGTTGAGCTCTGAGAATGTAGAGAAGCTAGTTTGTCTCAGTGACTGGCTGAAGGAGAAGTAGAGGTGAGGCAGATGTTGTTGCTTTTTTATGTTGTGGTAAAAGGACAATTTTTTTTTTATTGAAAGTTTATGCTCAACTATATTGCAATATGTTAAACTTTTGGTCTCTGTTGCCTGAGCTGTTGTAAAGATGTTAAAAATTTTGATATTGAGGGGAGTGTTCATTCATTTTCATTGTGTCCCCTACGTTACTATGTGCCACATATTCCACAAAGACACATGTTAAACGTCTGAAGGCAAGAAATGTGAATTAAAGAGTTTTTGAACTTTAATGTATCTAATGGTGATTATTCATTGAATCATTTGAATTGAAATATTTAAAATACTTTCATAGCAAAATTATATACGATTAATTTAGATTAATTAATTACAAAGTGTGTAATTAACTAGATAAATTTTTTTTATCGATTGACAGCCCTAATATATATATAATCTCGTAAAACATCTTGTAAAACAAAAGGGCTACTCGAGCTTAAAGGGGAACGCTTTGTTTTTTTTACATATGGCCCTTGATTTACGTTATTACATCATGTCTCTACTTACCCATATGAGTTTTGTGTCATTTGTGCCGCTTTGTTTTAAAAAAATATATATATAAAAATATAACCGCGAGATGTCTGGGGACAGTGATTCGCTACGGTTATGAATGCTGGCGCACCATAAAATGATAAATTATAAACAGTTTAGTTTGTGCCTTCAAGTCGCTGCCCATAGGAAGACGCTACTTGATATAACCTAATGGAATATCTTCAGAACAGCTCCAAATGACACAAACTCTTATGGGTGAGTAGAACATGATGTAACGTAAAATCGAGGGCCCAATGCAAAATAAATTATGTTCCACTTTAACTGGGGTGGTTGCACTACTCACAGAGGATGTCAGCTAATTTACATCCATCCATCCGTCCATCCATCCATCCATTATCTGACACGCTTGTCCCGAGTGGGGTCGTGACAGGTGCTCGTGCCTATCTTCAGCAGTCAATGGGCGAGAGGCGGGGTACACCCCTGGACAGGTTTGCCAGTCATCCGCAGGGCGACATAAAGACAAACAGGACAAACAACCATTCATGCACACACTCACACCTAAGGAGAATTTAGACAAGTCAATTAACTTAACAGTCATGTTTTTGGATTGTGGGAGTTGGCTAATTTCCCTTATTTTCAAATCCAATACTTGACAGGTTACATTGCATCGACTGCTTTATATTGCGTGGTTGGTTAGATTTTGCCACGTAGGACTCATCTGGTCTGGGACTGCTTATCTTGGTCAGTCAATATGAGTCACTCTGACTATGGAAATGAGTAATGAATGGGCAAATATGTGAAAATTTTCCTTTGTGGCATTGTGGGTAAAAATAGGTCAAGTTTTGGCACTTCTCTCACTTGAGTTTGCTGCACAACAAGGCTGCTTAGATTGCAGCTTGCTAAAGAGACAGTAAACTCAAAAGCAGGTGTTGCTTTCTTTTCTTGTCACCAAAGTGTCAACACAACAACATGGGAAAAAATAGCTAACAATATAAAAAAAAAAAATACAAAAAATAGCTAAAAATAGCTACTTAGCTACTTAATAAAGAGGACAAAAAAGCTTCTAGAGGTGTCTGAAAAGCTGCTAAATAGTTCCCAAATGCGAGAGCGTATGTGGATAAAATGAGATCAGAACTTTAGCTCCACGCATCAGGAGTGTGTATATTTCTTAAGGAGAAGGGGATTGCAAATACAATGTTCTTTCACTTAAAATCTTCCTGAAAAGTGGAATGTAAGTTTAATATCTACTACTGATCAGTGGCGCAATAGGTAGCTCTGCCACCTTGCAGCAATAAGCTTCTGGGTTCGATTCCAGGCCCAGTGACTTTGTGCCGGGTGTTTCAGCTTCCTCCCACAGTCAAAAAAAAACATGTTTTTCAAGAACTTTTGACAGATAGATCAAAGATAAGATGAACATTGTGAAGTTCGAGGTGGTGAATACCTGTATTTCAAAGGATATAGATAATGGCACCAGTTAAAAATGCAGCAGGGGAGGGGGACCAGAAGGCAAAAAGGATGATTAGATGATATCAGCAGTAACAGGAATAAGGGAGGAGAGACAGGATTTAATTGTTGGAAAATGATAACAACTGGATGAGGACTTCAACAGGAGAATAACATGTGCTATTTAAACAACAGAAAGGAGGGACATAAGAGAGTATAATAAGCTCTGTTTGTTTATGGCTTTCTTTCTTTCCTCTCTCTGTCTTTCTTTCTTTTTTCTGTCCATATCCTACTGACAGATGTGGTGCACTGCTCTACTGTTGAATTTATTTTGTTCATCTTATAATGTACACAAATATCCAAGCAATTTCAATACATTACTGATACCCACACTTTTACACAGTTACTGCAAAAGGGGGGTTCACACAGCAAGATAATCAAGCCAAAAATTGTCTTCCACACCCTTAGAAATAAGGACCAAAACCTGCCCCATTTTCCTTACAAGTTCAAGTTTACAAGCTTACTTTTAAAATCCTGCCACACCTTGTGGGTAAAACAATGACTGCATACATTATCACAATGTATACAAACAGTGGCTCATTTTTATTTGTCTTTAGTCACAAAGGGGCTGTTGTTCAAAGATTCAGAATAGTGCACATAAATTGAATGTGGATTTTTTTTCTTTTTAACAAGGCATGTTGAGGTTGATCTGCAAATTTTGCTCTGCAAATGTTAAGATGCGCATTTAGGGTGAGGTTTGCATGCACTACCGGCATTAGAGTATGAGGTGCCCCAGGGACATTAATCAGAATTAACTTCCACATGCACATATTAAACTCTTCCGTATAATTTACTTAAAAACGTGAATAAACACTAGTGAAAAGCATTCACATAAAATAGTGAAAACATTTACCTCTTATATAACCTACTCAACAGCTCTCAATAAATCCACTTAATTTCATCTGGCTAAACATGATCTTCCTAAATCGTCAGCTGAGTAAATATTTACGTCAGTGTGTCGATGTTATTTCATATATAAAAAGAAATTAAAAAAAATAAATCCTCCCTTAGGTATAGCTTACCCTTACGTTCTCCAAGTCTCCACCTCACCCCTTAGATGTGGTGGGTTTTCTACTGGACGTCTCGTCACTCTTAATGATAAGTTAAGCTGCAGCCTTTTCTTTAGAGTCTATCAGCTCATCTTCTCTGTCGGCCCGTTGAGGTCGAGATGTATTGATCCCCAGCAGACTCTAAATTTTTATCACTTTTAAACTGAATCATGGTCATTTTCTAGCCTCATGGAGTTGTAGTAGATTCTCTTTAGGCAGTTCACCATGTTTTATGGTCATTTAACGAATTCTATGTACTGTGTCACATGATGGAGAACTACATCAAGCTCCTCTTAGCGACAATTGTTTTTACACTTGGTTTTGTTTTTCTATACCAACCTTCCTGAGAGGATTTTTCATCTATTTTAAAAGCCCCAAAATTATAGACCTTCCATTAAACAAAACTGGGTTTGTGAATTTTACATCAAATTAAATTCATAAAATCAAAAATCAGAAATTTTCAGCAGTCTAGGATTCACATTTTCTGGACATTGATTTCAGAATATTTTCTTACCATTGTGTTGCTTCACCTCCCAGCTCCCCTGTGTGCCGTCTGGGTCAATGCTAAAGTTAAAAGGTGCTCCAAATGGAAATGCATCTTCATCTTCAGCATTAACAATCAGCTTGTTCTCCGATGTGCACATCGACATTAAGTCTGTGGTCAGCTTTGGGCAGTGATCATTGAACGGCTGCACCTCGATGGCTATAGTGCCAGTAGCTGTTTTAGCCGGCATAGGGGGGGGGTAAACACACAAAGCTGGTTATGATGGCCTTCTATCTCACTAACACAATGACAGAACCTCTTTCCCACTAATCATGTTCTGTTTTCCTGCACATACAAAATATCCACATTTTGTATTATGAGCATTTTTTGTTTTTTTAAGGGGAAAGTTGATGCTATTTTAGTAACTAAATCAGTTTCATACAATGCAAACTTCCACAAACTGTTTTATTTAATTATTCTATTACATTAGATGTTTTCTTTTAGTAAACCTTTAAAATATGTTAGATGTTAATGTTTTCATCAGCAGGTAGCATGATGGCGATTAAGTCAGTTTCACACAGGAAATGATGATGACACCATGAAATAGATTGAAATCAGTTGGTTATAGTTTGATTAGTCATGAAATTTGCTTGAACTATTTTCGTCTGATTTTCTAAGACCAGTTGGAGGTAGCGTCAGTCTTAGCATTGGGCCTAACAGCGACCTACTAGTGGAGGAAAAACTGCTTTAAATTGTAAGTTCCACTGAATCTCTGCATATTTGTCAAACTAACAGGTTTAAATGATTTTATGAGTTTATTTTCAAAAAACGTCTAAATGTTTGATTTCGAGCCTCTCACATGAGGCATTTTGTGTTGCCATAGCAACAACTGCTTTCCTTTTTGAGTGTAGGAACGAGGGCAGCCTACTTCCACATATAGCATCAATCAAGGCGCCCTCCTCAGCTGGAGTGTGACTTCATAGTGAAAGACATAGGGGCTGGTTTGGGATTAGCCAAAGTCTCTAGCATGTCCTGGGCGTCTCCTGGGCCTCCTTCAGCAGGAGGCATTAAAGGGCATCTATAGAAGATGTCCGTGCCACCTCAGCTGACTCCTCTTTATGTTGTGGAGAACCAGCTGTGCTCTGAGCCTCCCCAGATGGCAAAGCTCCTCACCCTCTCTGTAAGGGAGAGCCCAGCCATCCTGCTGAGGAAGCGGATTTTAGTATCTTTAGTTTATGATCTAATTTCCTGAGCACATGAGGAACATAGACCAACAGTAAATAGACAGCTTTGCCTTTTGGCTCAGCTTTCTCTTCAGAACAGTGGACTGATGCAGCATCCCCTTAAAGGTGGAATCCACCTCAACCTCCAATCATGAACAGGAACCCAAGACACTAGAACTCCTCGCCTTGAAGCCGGACCTCCCCAACCTGAAGAGGGAAAACCAACTTTTTCAGTGAAGAACCACGGCCTCGAACTTGGCGAAGCTGATCTTTATCCAAGCTCCTTATCAATTTCCCCAGTGAATGCTGTGGGTCTTGGCAGGTGGGAACCAGCGAAACCACGTTATCTGCAATAAGCAGGGATGAATCCTCTGGTCCCCAAACCAGACTCCCTCCGGCCCTTTGCTCAACTAGAAATCCTGTTCATCAAGCACTGCTTGAGTCCAACATGCACTGGGAGCAGAGACGGTCCAACTTAATGCTGGTGATTCCAACCAAACTCCTGCTCCACTTCTACAAAGATTGTGTGCCCCTCAGTAAAGAGCTCCTGGCTCCTGGAGCGCACCCCACAGGGAAACTCAACGGCCACCATCAAATGCCTTCTACAGGTCCACCGGAGCACATAGACGGCTAAAGCAACCTACACAGGGTGTAGAGCAGTGGTCTCCAACCCTGGTCCTCAAGATCTACAGTCCTGCAGATTTTAGATGCATCCCTGCTTCAACACAGCTGAATCAAATGATTGGTTACCTTTTCAAGCCATTCATTTAATTAAGCTCTGTTGAAGCAGGGATGCATCTAAAATCTGTAGGACAGTAGATCTTGAGGACCAGGGTTTGAGACCACTGGTGTAGAGCAGGTGTAGGTGTAGACCAAGGGAGATACTATTAGTATTATTTTACTTTTTTTACTCTACATTGTTTTACAGAACTGCAAAGTCAAAAACAGCCTTGATGAGAAAACAAGATCAAGACAAAAAGATCCAAGGTTGGAAAAGATAAAGGTTGAGACCAGTTTTTTTTTATCTCTGAAGGTCTAAGCCTGAAAATATTCACCTAGATTTGATTGTATTTTTTTTTGTTAATACATCAAAGTTATAGAACATTGTTTCCCAGCGACTGCCTTCAACTGAAAAAATGAATAATGTATAAAGCTTAAAGATTAAACCTTAATGCAATTTGACACAGACAGCAAAGAGCAGATGTGTTCAGCAGCTGTCAATCTGTTGAGAGTTTTTTGGATCAGAGATGTTTATAACCTACGTATTAAAAGTCTTCTTTCTGCACATAATGAGCAAATTACATAAACAGTCAGCCTTTGATCTTAAGTGTTTGTTTTAGTTTTAGAAACGCTGTCTTTGAATCAGTGGCTCTCCTCTATCGCCTCTCCTCTGAGTCTTTGTTCAAGCCAAATTGAACACATTCTATAATGCCAGTTGTAGGAGCTATTTCTCTATTTTTGTTTTAGAACTTAAATTATTTTGTTAGTTTGTATTTATTTGGTTATTTGTTGCATTTTTGTTTGAAAGTAGTTGCTTAGAATACAATTATTTCTTAGTCAATTGTTTAATTAGTTAATTGATTTTGTTTGGGTGTCTGGTGTATAAATACATGGACTCCAGGTAGCTCAGGTGAAAAGTGGGTGGGCTTATGGTTTTTTACCAGTCTTCCAGTCTTCTAGCTGCAGTCTACCAGGCCTTTCAGAAGGCAAGTCACTCAGCCTTAATCAGGTGAAGTGAGCACAAAGGCAGAAACCAGGCCAGGAGATGTGGCAAGTAGTCTTTTTGAGTTTTTGTATCATGTTTATTTTTCCTGAAGAAACCTGGAATAAACTCACCAAACTGCATTTTTCATGTATTTTGAGAATTTTTTGTACTGCGTAAAACCAGAAACCCACTATTCCTCAAGTGACTATTTGATTTACATTTATTGTTTGCTTTTTCATTTTTAAGTTTTTTCATAGACAACTAGTCACTACACCAGTACTATGTAACTCCAGTGCTCTTGACACTGTTACAGGATTATCTTTTAAATGATTTTACAGGTTAGCTAAGCTTTAAAAGGATAAACCTGGCAGCATTAATAGATGTGAAAATGAACTGTGGGTGCTGCTGTGGTGGGGAGGCAGAGTCCCAGCCCTGCTGACCTTTGCTAAATGTCTCTCCTCACTCATAGTGGGTTGATTTGATTAACAAGTACCTTAACCTCAGTTTATTGACCAATTTAAACTTTTTCTGCTGTGTCTAAATATATCAAACCTTAAATAATAAAACTGTACCGTCTGTGATGCAGAGTATTTCAGCAAAATATGTCCCATTGACCAGACGGCGTGTAGACGGGTCGCTATAAGGGTCCTTGGTCAGTTTGATCTCAGCTGTCTGGGGGTCAATGCTAAGCCAGTTGAGGGGGTCGTTGGCTTTTAGATACCTACACCGCATATAAAGAAATAACTAGATGAGTCAATGAGCAAAGATGTAGCTTAATTTTGTTAGTGTATATACTTACGTAACATTCTTTGCTGGATTCCCAGTGTCTCCATCTATTGCAGGATAACGGGCAACAATGTTATCAATGCTGAAGGGCTGGTTTCGTGTTACTGGAATAGCTTTGGCAACTGAATCAAAATGTGGGGGGTCCGGCTGGTTCTTCACGTTGATTTTGATTGGATAGGTCTTCAAAGCTGTTCCACTGGATCCTCCAGATCCACCCCCACTGCCCCCACCGCCCCCACTGCTTCCACCTCCCCCACTGCCCCCACTGCTCCCACCTCCCCCACTGCTCCCCAAACTCCCACTACCCCCACCGCCCCCACTACTCCCACTGCCCCCACTAGCCCCACTGCCCCCGCTAGCCCCACTAGCCCCACCGCCCCCACTAGCCCCAAAGCCCACACTAGCCTCACTAGCCCCACCTCCAGAGGATCCAAACGGTGGAGCCTTGTTCCGTACTACTAACCCCAGATCCATGGTTTTTACCTTTTCAAAGTCCACAGCCTAAAGAGGGATACAGAAGAACAAAGTTTGAACTCAAGAGAAATGCCTTGAAATGTGGAATATTAATGGTGTGTGATTCAGCTCTATGCAGAGATAAACTCATTTGCTTTCATCAAGTGAAATTATACACTGTCGCTTCTTGATTCTCTACCCCAGAGGATCTTCCTAATGTTCTCTACCCCAGAGGATCTTCCTAATGTTCTCTACCCCAGAGGATCTTCCTAATGTTCATCTGCCCCCCCCACCCACCCGCTGCCCCCACCCCCACCGCCCTTCAGATAAGATGAACGCTGCTAGTGTCCGAATTTGGTGCTGCTTTGCCTGCAGCGCCCCCCTTTGGTCAAGCTCCTCTCTGCTGCACTGAATCACGATCTTTGTCACCACCTGTTTCGTCTTTGGCTGATTCCTGGTTGAGACGTATTCATCCCACCTTTTATGTTGCCATTAAAATCTAATCTCTGCTGGGAATGAGTTGCCAGACTAAAAGCTTAGGGCACGTATGGACATATTGTCTGCAGAGTTTTCTGGCTGTATTCTGGGATGGAGACATGACATCATTACCGTATTTTCAAGACCATAAGGCGCACCGTACTAAAAGGCGCACTCTCAGTTATGTGTCCCATTTCTGTATTTAACACAACACATAAGGCGCACCGGACTATAGGGCACGCTTTTTATATACAGGTACATGTCCTCTACTACCTTTTAAATACCTCTACTGCTGTATTTAAAAATACAGCGGGGGCAAAACTGAGTATGACTGTGCTTTTATTCATGTATTTATTACAAAAAGTATTAATCAAACCTGGGAGCTGGCTATGAGACAGACAGATCGCAGATGACACAGCGCTGTGGTCACTCCTAAATTAACTTTAAAATCCTGAAACCTGCCGACGGAATATGTTCGGTTTTCTATTACCCGTATCCTGGTGCCTGCAGTTTAAATTATTTAGATGAAAAACACCTGCCAGCCAACTAATGAATCTGGATGAACTGACTGCAATTATGAAGTTTTTAGGTGGACTTTCTCACTTAAAAACAACATATTAAAACTACTTTATTCCAGAATTGATCACAGCAAATATAGCTGCAAGATTTAGATTATTTAGATGAAAAACACCTGCCAGCCACCGCTGTGAAGAGGAGGAGACCCGCCCAGAGGCTGCTGTTGAATTAAGTTTTCAGGTAGAAAAATAGAGCTGAGCAAAACTGAGTATGATTGTGCTTTTATTAATGTATTTATTTACAAAGTATTAATCAAACCCATCAAAGTCATCATCCTCTGTTTCTGAATTAAACAGCTGGGCATGCTTAAATCAGAGACATGCCAGTTTCCCCCCTTCTTCGCTGTCAGAGTCACTGTGCCGCGCGGCTCCTCAGAAATAATGCCGGCTTTTGCGTAAAAGCTTGAACAACAGAGCCAGCAGACACGTTAGTCCAAGCATCTACAATCCATCCGCAAACGGTGGCGTAACTTGCCCGGCGCTGCCTTCCACTTATCCTGAAACTGTGGTCTCCGCCTCGTCATCCATCGCCCCACGCCGCCAAGTAGCCTTACTTTGAATGGCCGGCCCACACCGATGTCGAAGCGGTGGAAGTTCCTTTGTCAGACCCCCGATAACGGCGAGCACAGCGCTCATTTGATTCACCTTTTTTTTCACATCAGCTGTGAGATGGGCAACAGCGATGGTGATGCGTGGAAAAACCACCTGTTCTCTCCTCACATACACCTACGCCTCAGCCACGCTTTCATCATCTCCCTCATCCATCCAGCCTTTTCTCATTTGGCGCTATATCATATGTCATCAGAGCGCTGTGTCTGTTTTCCCATCAGCTGTGATCAGCTTCTCTGACTGGTTGATGTGGCGCGCCCAGCAGCAAAACTTCAATTTTTCCATCTCGAAAGCAGCAGCAGCTGCCATGTGCTGTGCCAGATGCTTAAACGCTTCCCGGACGCCGCGCCGTTTGCTGCTCAAACGCGCGCTGTGGGACCTTTGCTGCACCTATACGCCAACCATTGACTTTGCATGTAAACTCACTGCTTCTGCTGCACCTGCTGGGTCCCGATGTCGCAGCGGTTGAACAGCGAAGCACAGCCGCTCATTTGTTTCACCATGTTTTTCACATCAGCTGTGAGATGGGCACGCCATGGAGTTACATAATAACAGCGATGGTGATGAGTGGAAAAACCACCTGGTCTGGTCTCTTTACATTCAGCCACTCTTTCATCATCTCCTCAATGAGGTGGTCTCAAAAGTCGCAGTTACAACACACATAGGGTGCACCGCACCAAAGGGCGCACCGCATTATTTTGAGGGAGAAAAAAAAAAGTGCGTTTAAGTGTGCCTTATAGTCGTGAAAATACGGTAATAATTATTAATAATTACCAATTAAGATTTAAAATGAAAACATTTACAGGGGTTTATTCAACCCAGTTTCACAACTGGTTTAGATAATCACATATAACTGTAAATTAAGATAATGGTTGATTATAATCATTAAAGCCTAGTAGCATTAATCACTATTAATTTTATAAGAAGAATTAATTTTAATAAGGATGAATTATTAATTAATAATTATCACTGATAATATTCATACATTAAAAACATTGTGAAACCTTCTCCATGAGAAACAAAATTAATTTGAATAGAAATTATATTTATAGTTTCTTAAAAAACACAACTGACATTCAGCTCAAGTTAGTGATAGCCATAGCAGCCAATCAGGAAGGCTAAATAATTCATTCCCCAACTTATTCCCTCTATGTTCCCTTTGGCCAGAGCACTTCGCCTCAATCTTGCAGGTTTTTACTAGTGGTTCCTAGAATTTCTAAAAAGTAGAATGGGAGTAAGATCTTGAAGTTCTCAGGCCTCCTCCTGTGGAACCAACTACCAGTTTTAGTCCTGCGAGGCACACACACTGTTCCCTTACTTTTAAGGCTAGGCTTAAAACTTTCCTTTTTGATAAAAGCTTAGTTAGAGTGGCTCAGGTTATCCTGATTCTATCTCTATAGTTCTGCTGCTATAGGCTTAGACTGCTGGAGTGACATAGGGACCCCTTTTCCATCACTTCTGTTTTTTTTAGATTAGAATTGATTACTGTTGTTACCTATTTTTGCTAGGCTTTTTCAATACTTGGGGCTTATCTGTCCAGTCTTAACTATATAATATACTAGTATATAATAGTGCAATACCTTCTCAAGCACTAAGATGCCCTCATTGGTTTTGGGATCAGTTTTTATGCTGAAATATCCATCCTCATTCCCTTTGACAATATCAAAAACAGCCTCCCAGTTTTCCGTGTTGTCGAGGTCGTTGTCCTGTGCTTTGATCCTCATCACCTCAACACCAAATGTGTTTTCTTCAATGCTTCCTTCATACTGAAAAACACACACAGAACAATGTGATGGTTCATTCGTTTGTTCATCACAGCTTCAATGTGTGAGCAGGTCAGGGTAGCTTAGAAGAAGTGGGTCAAAGTCAATTGGCAATGAGACAGAGCCAGGCTTCCTGTTTCTGTTATTTTTTATTCCGTTTTCTCTTGACACGTAATTGGAGGGTAGTGGCGGTCGCAGGGTTCCTGTTACCTGATTTAATGGATACCAGTTAGCATGCTGGCTGAGTGGCTGTCAAACTTTTCTCTCATCATCATCATCATCGATCCTATTATTTAGCTATTTTTCAGTAGATTTAAGTCCTAAAATAAATACCCAGAAATGAAAGTGGACTCAAGCCGACCAGCAAAACCAAGTCAGTCTGGAGGAGCTTCATCAGTGGATAGAGGCAGCGTCAGTTACCCAGATTATAACATAAATATAAAGAAACCTACAAACCAAACAAGGCCTTAAAGTTAAAAAAGGAAACAGGAAGTTCAGGAGTTTGTTACTTATGCATAGTCATATCAATTCAGCTTATTTCTACAGCACACATTCTCTGAAGGCTTTTTACAGACAATTCAACCAGTTCATGCATATAGAAGCTGTAACATAGACACAGCAAACCAGTCCACCAAAGTTATGACAAACTCTTGGAAACCTCAAAGCAACATGTTCTCACTGAAACCAGACACCTACTGCAGATTTTTCCAGAGTTGGAGGATTGTCGTTGACATCGTTAAGTGTGATAGTGACGGTGCCTGTTGTAGTGTGTCCCCCTGGTGCCCCGTATAGATCTGCAGCAGTCACTGTTAGAATGTATGTATCTTCTTCCTGAAAGGAAATCAGCAGTTAGAGCCTAATGAAGACGAGTGTTTCACTCAGAGTGCTGCAGAAAGTCAAATAAACCCCGAAATCAATGCATACATAGGGGGAAAGAGTTATTATGTGCTTTTGTGTAGTTTTTGTTAAATTTTCAGTGAATATTCTTGTTATTGTTTGCTGAGTTTTCTTTACATTTATTGTTGTAATAAATCATATTTTCTCCCTACTATGCCTGGTCCCAGTATTCCTTCCCTCCAGCTCTCTCCACCTCTCTGCCTGAACACCTGGGCGTCCCTTTTCAGCTCAGCTGGTCTTTGCAGCAGGCTGCATGCTCCAGCCTGTCCTCTCTGGCCTGTGGGGATTAGCTATACTGTCTTCATCCTTTCTAATAACGGGATTAGGTACTTTGGTTTTCTCTTAGTCTGCTGTCGGCACTGCATAAGCAGAAGTAGGTCAACGTTTCCACTGTAACTTGTGGGAGTAATTTAGGTGCTAAAGGTTTATGTTTCCAGCTGGTGTAACAGCGGCCTGATGACAGAGGAAACGCGTTCCTCCAGATATACATTCTGCTGGTTTCCTGCATCTTCGTCACACTGACAGAAAATCACAGGTTAGTTTATGAGATATGGAAGGTCCTCTTTGAAATATTTTGACCATAAACATTTGAAAGGGACAAATGTTTAATGTGAAGTACAGGCCTACACATAAAGCGTCACTGTGTTGCCATAGCAACGCATGCTCTTCCGTTGGAGGGATGAGGCCATTACTTCACATTTATACCCCCCACCTTCAATCTAGGCGCCTTCTACAGCAGCAAGTGAGACTTTACTGGGAGTGGCACTGATAGTTAAGGGTTAATGATTAGAGGGGGGTTTGGGATTGGGCCATTGACTATTCAGCAATCCCTCACCCTGAGCATGCATGCAGGGACAGTAGAGAGGAAAAATGCCCTTCAACAGGAAGAAATGACTCACAATTGTGGAAATCAATTGACTTGTAAACACACTAAATGCCAAAACAAAAAATGCAACCCCCATCTGCTCCAGCTTTAATAAATGGTGAGGTTTAGTTTGCATGTTCTTTTAAATGTTTTGGTTTGTTCATCAGAATATGATCTGCTAACTCAATAAAACGCAAAACAAAAAAAGATCTTTCTGGGCTTTTCCACTCAGTTTAGAAATAAACTACGAATTGCACTTGGTTTGAAGATTGGCTTTGTGTATGCTAACGAGTTTGTACGTCTTAATTGCTCTAAATACTGCAATAGAGGATCTTGGTGAGAGTTCTGATCTTTTTTCAATGAAAACAGCTAATATGATGAAAGGCTATAATGTTTAGAAGAAGGAAGGAAACAGCTGGTGAAGCTCCTACTTCTCTATCCAAGTGAGGATAATCGACATAGATCAGGCCATCCTTGGTCATCTTAAAATGGTCATGTGGTTTCTGGTCTATGATGGAGTAGGCGATCTCAGCGTTGGATGTTTTTGGATCATCTGCATCACTGGCCTTGATTTGTAGGACTGAAGTCCCTGAGAAAACAGGTTCAGATGCAACAAAGTCAAAAAGATTTTCCTCCAGTTGATGTTATTTAAGCGACAACAATAACAATGAGTGAAACAATAATATGTTCAAATAGTTTGAAAGCTTATTGTTGTTTAAGATCCTAAAAAATAATAAATTCAATCACAGTTAAAAACAATTAGCTTCATTGTTTTATGAGTTTAATGTTTGCCACACTGACCTTCAGGAATGCACTCATCCACCTCAGCTTTCATTGATGAATCAAACCTGGGAGGATTGTCATTGTCATCTTCAACCTTAAGTTGAAGTGTAATATTCTCATTTAATTTGCTGCCATCTTCGCGTCTGGCAAAAGCTGTGATCTAAACAAAAGATTATTCATAATGTTGTTATTTCTGTCATGTTTACAGGTGTTGTGCAAACGCTGGGGGACTGAGACAGTGAGCACCTTGACCTCTGCAGCGTAACCATCGTACCAGGAGACCTGACCCTGTTTCTGAAATCTTACCGCTCAAAAATTATTCTGAAACTGCAACAATTAGCAGCATTTTTATTCATTCTGGTCAGGATTCTCAGTCAACCAGGTCAGAGTTTTACTCACCCATATACAATAGAGTAATGCATGAATTATTACACTAATTAAACTTAAATTTTAGCGCTTTTTTTTTTATAAACTTCTATTAAAATTAAACCACTGTGAAATTCAAACAAGAACTTCAACCATGTGAGCGGTGCAAACATTAGAAAACACATGAGCTATTTTCCTCTAAGCCTGTTAAAACAGGCTTAGAGGAAAATAGCAGCTGAAATATGATCTCTATCTTTACAACCTCAGTAAATCATCACCTGTAGGAACAGTTTGAACACTAAAACCAACCAGCTCTATGTCATTATGGGTAAAACCACATCAATGCTGAACAGGACAAAGGCTGCAGACTTACATTGTAGACGGGAATCTGCTCCCTGTCGAGCACTTTGGTCACTCTAACAAGTCCCTTCTCATCAACCACGAACACATGGAATGGATATTGATCTGCTCCTTTGCCCTTTAATTCGTACCTGACTTTGGTTTCCTTTGGTAGATCGAATCGGATCTGAAACAGAAAAAGACCGATTAGACTACGTCGAAGAGGAGAAGTGAGAACGTTATGAAAACACAGGAGCTGGAGCGGAGCTCTCATATTGACCTTATTTATTGATTATTTGGGTCTGCTTCTGGAAGGGACCACTTTGCACTTGCCTGATCAAAATGTCTTTAAAGTCAAACATTCAGAAACATAATTTCACCAACCAGGTCAAAGTTCAGTCTCTCATGCCCCAACACATCCAGGGTTTCTCTCAGTGACATTTTCAGTGTTCCTCACCCTGGAAATATATTCCTTTTGGGTGTAGTCCACATTTTCCCTCAGTATGGTGGGAGGGATAACCCACGCTCGTTTATGCCGCAGCAGATTCACTCCAGAATGAGATCTTACCAAAACAGCAGCCTGAACCTGTGGAAACAAACAATTAGATGAAGGCAGTCGCTGTTGGGGTCGTTTCCCCTGAAACCTGCAGATATCGTTTTCATAAATCAGTCGGTAAGGAAAGCGTTCTCCTCATGCCCCCATCGTACCGATACGCAGATGGTGACTGAGGCCGGATCATGGTTCCTCTCTGACCCTAATCTCACTTCATATGAAGCTGTCTCTATAGTTATGCTGCTGGCAGCTTAGGACTTTTGAGGACATATGGGAACCCCTCATTTTCATCATTCTGCCTCCTCATTCTGCTCTCTGTTCTCTCCCATTCTGCAGAATCTGTTAGTTCAATCTCTAAAATTCCGCTCTCTCTGCTTTTCCTCAGAGTAGCTTTTGCCTCTGTTCTGTTCCTGTTTGGCTGTGACGCTCATCCTGGAAAAGGAAACATCAGTTGTGCTGCTTCTATCAACACCCCTGTTTATAGATGTTGGAGCCAATTGTTTTCCAGTGTGGTCCTGTTTTCCTGACCGCGACTTGCATGCCTTCGTCTCTGGCATGGGAGCTGCCTTGGGAGCTCGCTCTGCTCTGCCGTGGACAGCCTTTATGGTGCTGCTTTGTATCTCTGTCTCCTGGAACCCCCAGGCCTCAGCGCCACCTGAGCCCAAAGTGTTCCTTCCTGTTGTGCAGTTTTCCTCTCCACTGCCCGCTTTCAGTGTGGGGATTGTATTTGAGTCATTTGTTTCCAATGCAAC
>JAGKQL010000018.1:31512334-31541123 GCA_018398635.1 Cyprinodon brontotheroides
TCTGGGGCCGCCCACACCTCCTATTAATAATACTTTCCCTCTGAAGAAGCTTTTGGTACCAGCATGCTCATGCATTTGGTTCCAGGTGTTCACAGATTGACAATGATAATAACTGCTAATCTGATGCTACAGATCTATCCCTCCCTGATTAATATTGTGGAATCACCAAAGGTTTTCCTTCCACACACATGGATATCTGAGGGATACCTGCTGCTCTGGAAGCTTTCTGATCTTTACTCTGGTTCTCTGTTTTCTGTTCCTGTCGTCTCATCCAGATGTGGAAGCAGACTTCTAGGAGTCACTCTAGATCTTCTGTGCCTATTTTGGATGTTTTGTCACTCTATCTTGTCTCTCTCTTCCCCCTTAGTCCCCCCCCCTCTCCCACTCCTCCCTTTCCGTCTCTATAATTTTACTCCCTAAATAATGTTCAATGCAGTTTAATATATAAGTTCCAATATGAACCTTACGGCAGCAGCTGTGCTGGTCCGCCTGTGAAAGCAAAGCTATTGGGCTATCAGCTAGCATCTAGCTGTGGGACATCTATTCCTAGAGCTAGATTGGCTAAATGGGACAGACACAAAAAAAAGATAATCAAGAATGAATGACTCTGGGCGTGCAGGTGGCGCAGAGGTTAGTGCACTCGACCCATGTATGGAATCCGACCTGTAGTCCTTTGCCGTATGTCTCTCCCCGTCTCTCTCACCCTCTCTTTCCTGTCAGCTTACTGTTGAAAAAACGAGCCACTAGTGCAGTAAAAAAAAAAAATTTTTGTCCATTTTTTTTGTCGATTTTTGTCCATAATCTGAGATCAGCCAGCGATCAGCTCCATGCTGCCTGGAAAACCTTGTTTCTCAGATCATCCCACCTTGAAGGAATCATTCCAGGTAATGTTTCATGGCTGACACCTTTGTGCCAAAGACTGACCAACCACCAGTCAGTCTTTGTCAGTCTTTTTCTCTTAGCTGCTCCTTTACCGTGCCACTTTCTGTCTCTTCTTCTCACTCATTACCAGGTTTTGGAGGAGCGCAACATGAACATATCTGATTGGTTTTATATATCTATAGATATATAGTGCATGTTTTTAAAGGACATCTAGAAGTCTTATTGTGTGAGATCTCAATCATGGAGGTTATTTTCTCAGCTCTGTCTGACCGTTCTCTCTCTGTGAGTCTCTCCTGCTTGATTCAGCGGCATTCTGCACCTCTGGATGTTTAACTGATGAAAATCCACACCAGAGGAAGAGAAAATGGGAGCAGAAGTTGATGGTCTGTTTTTTTCTACTTTTGTCCTTGCTTTGATTCTGGAAAAGAGCTGAAAGCCTGAGTTCTTTGAAGTCTGCGTTTAAAAGCCATAAGTTTAGAATCATGATTTTAAGGTTGTGATTGCTTGATTGATTTCACTACCTGCTTTAATCATGTTTTATCCCTATTTGCTTTTTACTGCTTTTATTTTCCATCTATTTTATATTGTAATTCATGTAAAGCACTCTGAATTGTCCTTGCACTGAATTCATCCCAGAGGTGTTGTTAGAGTGGAGGGCCACCAGCGTGGCCCCTCACTGGTAGGGCCACATGCTGATAGGGGCCCCAAGCGGATGCCAACTCTGCCTGTATGATAAGTTCAATCGTTTCCATGTCAGATGGAGACAAATGTTCCCTAGAAAGTCCTTTAATAAAATGATTTAAACAAACCAGGGAATAATAAATAAATAACTATGGCTGCTAGAAAAAGCTGATGAGGTTCAGAACAAATTCAGTCAGCATATAGATACCTTTAGAGCTTCTGCAGGAAGCGATATCTGATATCTAACTGAAGTAATAATCTTTGGACCAATAGAGGAGAGATCTAAAGTTAGCACACAGCTTCAGTGGCTTCAGCTAGTAACCACTGATCAGGACCGAAGTCTAGGTGTAGTGCTGGATTCAGACTTGAACCTCCAAAAGCATTTAAAGACGATTACAAGGTCGGCTTTCTATCACCTGAAGAACATTTCCAGGATTAAAGGACTAATGTCTCAGCATGATCTGGAAAAACTAATCCATGCCTTTATTTTTAGTCGAATTGATTACTGCAACGGTGTTTTCACAGGTCTGCCTAAAAAGTGGATCAGACAGCTGCAGCTGATCCAGAACGCTGCTGCCCGTGTCCTCACTAAGACTAAGAAAGTAGAGCACATCACCCCAGTTCTAAAGTCCTTCCACTGGCTCCCTGTATCTCAGAGAATAGACTTTAAAATACTTCTGTTAGTCTATAAATCTCTGAATGGCTTAGCACCTAAATACATCACAGACTTGCTATCAGTGTATCAACCCTCCAGACCACTCAGGTCTTCTGGCTCCAGCCTGCTCTGCAGACCTAGAACCAGAACTAAACATGGAGAAGCAGCATTTAGTTCCTATGCTCCACTTATCTGGAACAAACTTCCAGAAAACTGTAAAAGTGCGGAAAGCCTGAGTTCCTTTAAATCAAGACTAAAAACACATTTGTTTAGGATTGCCTTCCACTGTTCTAGTTAAACAGTTCAACTGAAACATCATTAGTTCAACTTTTTTATTTTCTTTAGTCCAACTGTTTTTAATGTTCTTTTTGTTTCTGCATTTTTTATTTTATTATTTTTTTTCCTACTTGCTTTGATTCTGTTTTATTTTCCTATATTTTAATCATGTAAAGCACTTTGCATTGTCTTTGTACTGAATTGTGCTATACAAATAAATTTGCCTTGCCTTGCCTTGCCTTGCCTTGATGTGATTAAACGTGCGATCTATAGTACAATCACTTAATAATGATCGCATCTTTTTTTAACTAAACAGAATTTTTGGGGACAGTCAGTTGTGGTTAATTTAAACTCCAGGCAGCCAATAAGAGATGAAGAATTTCAGACCAAACTAATTCAAAACAGATCAAAGTGCTGCAAAGAGATCTGATGTTTGTTTTATTGGTTGATTTAATTTATTCTGCAGCACTCAGTGTTTGCTTCTCTAATCATCTCGGTAGTAATTTTAATTTCTTTAAAGTCAGAATTAGAGGGAAAAATACACAATAACTTCCTGGAACAGGGGAAACAAATATGCAATCAGTCAGTCTGTAACATTTCTCTCCAGTGTCTTTAATCTCTGTGAAGAATTTGCAGTAGGTCTGTAAAGCTGAGCGTACTCTGTACGATTTTTTTCCCCTTTTCGGGCCGACTAAGCAGTCATGGGAAAATTTTTTGATCGGGCCGTCTTTCAGCTAGATCGTGTGTCGTGTAGCGTACAGGGGTAACGAGGGGCAATCAATTTAAAACATTTCAAATATGTTTGAAACTTAGTCGGCCGTCATGGACAAATCACCCAGTGTGTCACAATTTTGGAAGAGTCCTGAATCCAACACTCAACCAAAAACAAAGATAGAGTAAAAGATTTATCTGACAACAACAAAACAACGGCCCCATCAGAACTGGGAGTCTCTAGTGGTCCAGGTTCAGCTCCAGCAGGGCAGGTTCCAATTTGAGAAAGAGAACTTTGAGGCCTTGGGGTCGGGGTCACAGAGAGCAGAAGTACAGACATCCATAAGATATCAGTTTGAAATCTTTTTCCAGTCCAGGGTCATGCACAGAAGATCAGTCAGGCAGAGAAGTAAAAAAAAAAACAGTGTTTGGCAAGGTTCAGCAACAATCAGAAAAAAACACAACTCACTCAATGGTAAGGTCAGGGCATAGGCAGTGGTCAAAGACAGCTTGGTTGATCTCGTCTCATGAAGCAGGGCTTGAAAACTGTGAAAGGCAGACGATCTCGCAAAGAGCAGGAGCTTAAATAGAGAGCCGACCAGGTGGGGACAATCAGCGCTTATCAAGAGAGGGAGAGTGAGCACAAACAGGGCAGGACTAAAGTCATCACACAGTGGGCATGTGCAAACAGGGATTCTTCTTCTTCCTGTCAGATGTAAACCCAGAAGCAAGCCAAGTTTGCTCAGCCATGTCTTTGTTCAAATACATCATCGCCTTTTCTTTTTAAAGCTTTCAGCAATCAAAATTGCCCAAATAGCCAAGGCAGCGCGTTTCACTTTAGTGAGCTTCATATTCCTCTTACGCTTGTTTGGCTTCCGAATATACTAGTCCCAGTAGCGCCATCTCCCTGCGGAGCTGAGTCAAACGTGGTTTTTTAGATGTACAGTTTTAGTAGGTAGATTGCATCAGAGCGTCGGGCCGCACAGTGTGAGAACATATACAGTGAGCTGTGAACTCACACTGTATGACAAAAAAACAAACAGAGTTTAGTTATACAGTATGAGCTGTAGCTGCATGCAACGATCACAAAAATCGCACAGTGTATGCCCAGCATAACTGGAAGACTCAGTTGCATTTTCCAAGGCTTCTGCACTGGAACTATTACTTACTGTTTCTAATCCCAAACCAGATTAAAAATATTCAACACTTATCCAAGAGATCACTCAGATTCTCTAACTCCATTCTTGCCAGCCATTGACTTTTCTTTTTCCAGCACATATAAAGAGAACAACACATCAGTATTTTACCAATAATCTCTTTTCCTAATGGTGATTTCTTGGTTTTCCTCTGAACATTTCTTTCTAGAATAGTTTATAATAGCTGATAAATTCTCTGAGCTGTGAAGCCTCACAAATTTTTCTGCCAGTAATTCTGCTTTTCTGTTTTCTGTTGTTTGTTTTGTGTGTGTGTGTCTCTTCCACCAGCAGGAGGCGCCTGGTTCTGGTCTGCCTCCTCAGCCACACACCTGCTGATGGTTGCCTCATTAACGGATTGCTCTTAAGCTGCTGATTGCCACTACCTCGACGATAAAGAGTGTTTGCCAGTTTTGGTGCTCTAGCCAAGCTGAGTTCTTGTCTCCCTGAGTTTAACTTTCCCTTAGCTTTTTTTGTCTTTGCCCCTCGGCAGGAAGTCATCCTGCAAACTGGACCTTTTCAGACCTCCACTCCCAGGAGGGATCAACTGAGCCTCAAACTGAGCTGGGGATTCAAACTGAAGGTTTGGATCCAGTCTTCTTGAGAGGACGTTGAAATTACTCTCTGAGCAAGGGAATCATCTTACTACGACCTGTTCAAGTACAGCAGGAAATCTGAGTGGCAGTCAGTATCTCCGTTAACCTACCCGAGTTCTGGGTAAACCCCTCCACCGAATCAGACTAACTCTGGAAAAACAGCACACAGATTGGAGTCAAAGATTCTTCATCTTCTTTGGAAACGTGTCACAACCAGATCCTCTTCTTAAAATCCACGAATGAAATTTCCCACTGAGCCTGAACTAATCATTGTGTCTTCCCCTCACCTAACAGTTCCGGCAGAGCAGAGTTCAGAGCAACGCAGCACCATGCTTAATCTCTTCAATAAAACCTGTTAAACCTTTCTCCTGGTCTCTCCGAATTGGTTTCTCTGCATATGGGTCCGAGCTTTAGATAAAATCATGACAATAAGTTTGCTTTTTTTCCATTTATTTTACCAATCACTGTCCAAACGTCAGACAGCTTAGTCTCTCCCATTATTACAATAGTGCCCCCCAAAAGTAATTTTGCATCTCTAATAGTTCACCTGACAACAGCCGGTGCTCTTATTTTATTGATGTCTGAGCAACAATCCAATATTCCTTCACTATACTCTATGTGACACATGCTAATGTTCACTCATTAGCATATCTATGTGTTTTAAATTCTATAAAGGAGAGCTTTAGTTGCTCACTACATTTGTAGAACTTTTTTGTAGTTTTTTTAAGGAAGGCTGTAGTCCTGCTTTGACCAGCATCATTAAGGTGCGTGTTTGTTGCATAATGACATCAGTGAGGCTTGGGGCTGATTGGATTGTATGGTAGTGAATGATCATGCTTTGTTATGAATCAGAGGAGGCTCCCCAGTTTTTTTTTCTCCATCATTTCCTCTATTCTCCCTCAGTGGCTCCGCCCTGCTGACAGCAGAACTTTGTTTTATTATCAGCATTGGAGCCTTCTGGCTAATCACAGATGAGTGTTCTATCATTTAGGGTGACAGCCAGTTGAAGTTGGCTTTTATTTCACGTTTAGATACACATGTTATGAGCCATTGAGAGGAAACAAAGACCTTGCTACTCAAACAAATGAATTCATCTATAAATTAAGAATCTAGATGGCAAATAATGTCTAATGATTGCTTATATATTGTTAAGCCTTGTTGTTACATTGAAAATGGTCTTCCTGTAGATCTTCTGAGGTCCTTTTTGCAGTTGATCACTAAAACTTTAGATGTTGAGGAAATGTTTGCGTCTCACCTAAAAGCAAGCAGACCTTCAGAGCAGCTCTTTGTTCCAGTGATCAGGCTCCATTCAACCTGAAGCTGCTGAAGGCTGTGAGAACATGGAGGAACTAGGAACTATTCAACACCTCAGCTCACCTGAATGTGGTTTATGGACATTTATCTTACAACTTTTATGCAGTGAGCTGTGAAAATCACATGATTAAGAGTTTTTACAAAAAAAAAAACATTATTTGCAAAATAAATAACACAAAAAAACTGTTAAATACCAAAAAAGAGGCAGAAAACTGACCATAAACTGTTTTAAATGGTATTATGAGGCTTTATTCTGCTGCTTCTTCACAGATTATCTCCTGGGTCTTAGTCCATATTTACAGAAGATGTTCTCATATTTTAAAATATCTTCCTGCATCTAAATTTCACCCATACATCAAATAATATGAAATAATAAAATTTTCAAGGCTAAAAATGAACTAATCCTCAAGTAATCGGTAATAGGCATAAAATATATTTTAGAACCGTATAATGTTTTATATTGTAAGAATTTTACACCATACAAAATGTGTAGAGACATTATATTTATGTTTAAGTATAAAAGAAAGCATCAAAACTATGAATGTGGAATGTACCACCCCGCTGACCTCGCTCCGGGTGTGATCATCCATTGAATGGGCGTTATCAGTGGTTATCAGTCCCATTCAGCCTGTGCCGCCCCTACCTTCTAGAAGGCTTTTTATGGCTGATAATATCCAGCTTAACGATGATAACAGCAAATTCGTCTAAAAACTTAAGTTTGACTTTCTATTGAACTTTACCTACTTTATGCTTTTTATCTACTTTAAAAACCGCCGAAATTCTTAAAAAATGGGTTTTAAAGCTTTACTTTGAGTCAATTCCACATGTTTCAGTCACATGGATTTAATGTGTTTAAAAACAACTCAGTTGACAGGATAAGAGATTTTTGTTGCTGTTGTCAATATGAGCCAAATGCCTATCAACTTTTTTTCTTTTTACAACAAATGAAGAAGTCAGAAAATATTTTTCAGATTACACATAAATACATTAATGAACTATCCAGGTAAAAAAAATGAATTACTTTAGGGTTAGGATTAAGATTTATTGGGTGATAACAACCTACTGTTCCTACTAGGTAGGTAGGAGCCACAATCCGAAGCCATTCTATGGAATAATAGCCGTTAATAACAACCATTTAATGGGGTAATAACATCCTTCACACAACGTATTCTATGGAGTTCAAGATAAGAAAAAACTACATTTATTTACCTTTTAGTAGATTTCTGTGGAGATTTTCTATTCAGCGTCTGAGGAGAAAATGGGAACAAAGTTTAACGGACGAAAGTGTGTTTGTGTATGTGGGGGGGTGGGGTGGGGGGTAAGGAAGTTCTGCCAAAATGTGATTAACAACCAGAAACAGATTAGCAGATACAGGAGCACACAAGCTGTTCGTCTCAGCATCAAACCGCCATAACTCACAATTCTAGTGGGTTTTTTAGCCACGCTGACAAGTTAATGTATTTTTAGAGAAACGTTAGTGCTTTAAATAAATAAAGTGCAGTGCAGATGCAAGATAAGTTGAAAGGATTTTCAAGGATGATGAGGCTTTTCTGTTCTGGTTATGCGTTTGTTTGTTTTTAACTTGAAATGAATATGATTTATGTATCTAAACATAAGTAAAGTGGCATTACAACTGATTTTCATTGCTTTGAATAATTCCTGAAATGGATTTAAGCAAAGCTTGGTTTCAAAATGCTGGTATTTTATTGCCATAAACTTAAATGCTCCTGTAATTCTACGTTAAATAAAGACCAAAACTACATTTAAACAGTTACAGTTGATTTAAGGAAATCACATTGAGATTTCTGGTGGATTTATCCCTTTATTACCTCTCCCATGCATATTTAAGGTGGATTTAATCATTGAATTCGACCCATTATATATTTATTTCCTGCTAAATTAAATTTAAGTCAATTTAGTTTATTTACATAATGTCATGATTGGTTTAATATCAAACCCACATGCAGAACACAACTGGAGGCTGGGTAAAAGTTTAACAGAGTTTATTACAGGTTCTGGGTACACAAGATAATGAACAGGTTCTGGAACAGGTCCGTGCTGGCTTTCACTGAAGTCTGCAGAGATGATAGTTTGATTAGCTGGGCAGGCAGATGAGTAATGAGTCCTTTAGATAATTCAGATTCTACCTTGACTGGGTCGGGCTTCTCTTTGAGAGAGAGGGAACCGTTGGGTCCAGAGAGACTGTTGGTTCAGCAGAGTACACAAGCAGCTGCATCTAGCTTACAGCATCTGACTTTGAACGGCAGACCTTGATCAGGGGAGTTTCCAGAAACTCCCACAGAGAGCAGCAGCAGGGAATCCACATAGGAATCTTCAGGTTTTGGCTCACCAGGGCAGATTGGCAGGTTAAAGCTCACCCAGAGCTTCAGGCTAGAAGACAGGTTTCCTGTGAGGCAAAAACAGAGGGAGTTAGAATCTGTTCTCTCCACTTGAGACACAACTAAGATTCTATCAGATATCAGAGGCTCAGGTTGCTAACCAAACTAAGGTCAACACTGCGAAATGTGGCAGAATCGAAGGAAGGTCTGGCAGCAGGTTATAAAGGGGAGGTCTCCTGATGAGTAGATGCGTCTCAGGTGTGCTGGAAGGCTCCAGCTCAGGAGACCCATGGTGCACTCTGCTGGAGGAAGGTGGTACAGCTCCAGATCCCAACAGTAACTCCAGTCCTAACAGAAAACAACATAAAAACAGAAGAGGGATCATCGCCCTCTGGTGGGCAAGCCTGAGGGATCCCAACAGTACCCCCCCCTCAAGGGCGGATTCCAGACGCCCTCTGAATAAGTCCAGGAAAAAAAATAACAAACAAAAAACAACCCCACCCAGGGCGGGCGGAGGGGGCACTAGGAGGCAAGGAGGGCCAGAAACAACAAAAATAGAGTCCAAAAAACAACCCACCCAGGGTGGGCGGAGGGGGAAACAGGCCAGGAGGGCAAAAAATAAAAACTGAGTCCAAGAACAAAAAACGATCCACTTATGGTGGATGAAAGCAAAAGAAATCCCAGACGATTTCTTGGGCAAAGTCTCAGGTGGCCGGCCGTGGGACCGGCAGCGGGGACAGAGTCTCAGGTGGCCGGGTGGGCCAGCGGGACAGAGTGGGACGCCGGCGTGGCAGAAGTTCTGGAGGTCTGGCAGACCTGGAGGTTTGTCGTTTGGACGGAGGCGAGGCCGATTCTCAGGGGGCCTGCCGCAAGGCCGGAGGCGAGACAGATGCTCAGCCGACCACGGGGCAGAAGGCGAGGCTGACGCTCCGGAGGCCTACCGCAGGAGCTGAAGATGAAGCAGCGTCTTAGGGAGGACCACCGCCCGGGCCGGAGGCATGGCAGAGGTTCTGGAGGCCGGCCGAGGGTCCGGCAGGAGCAGGTCTTAGGTGGCTGGGGTTCTGCGGGGTCAGAGGTGAAGCTGGCTGGCTCTGGGAGTTCTACTTGAGGGCGGGCGAGAAGCGCTGGCGCTGAGCGGGGCTCGAGGCGAGGCTTCTCAGAAGGCTGGCCGGCGGGAGGCGAAGCTGGCGCCTGGGGTCCCGGCCAAGGCAGTGGCGGCAGAAGCAGCTTCTCACAGGATGTTCCCAATATCAGCCCTACTTGACTCTGAGGTAGCCGCGGAACTGCGGCTCAGGAACAGGCTCAGAGGAGAGACGCTTGCGGCTTCTTGTACTGGAACAGGCTCTGAGGGGGCACCGCCGACTGCAGCTCTGGAACAGGCTCTGAGGAGACCGCCCGACTGCGGCTCCTGAATGGGCACAGAGGAAGCCAGCCGATTGCGGCTCCGGATCAGGAACAGGGGAGCCCGCCGACTGCGGCTTCGGATCAGGAACAGAGGAGCCCGCTCTGAGGAGATCGCCACTCCTGCAGCTCCGGGTCAGGAACATGAGGAGTTCCAGGCTCCGACTGCGGCTCCTGGACTGGAACAGAGCCCGGCTGATTGCGGCCTCCCGGTCAGGAACAGGGAGCCCAGCCGATTGCGGCGCCGGATCAGGGACAGGAGACCAACGACATCGGTTCGGATCAGAACTGGGGAACAGGGGAGCCCGCATCTGGCAGGGGAGACCACCGACTGTGGCTCGGATGAATGAGGCTCTACCGATTGTGGGATCAGGAACAGGAGAGACTCACCGACTGTGGCTCCGGCGAAAGGAACTGAGAGCCCGCCGACTGCGGCTCCGGAATCAGGAACAGAGGAGCCCGCCATTGCAGCTCCAGATCAGGAACAGAGGGTCCACCGACTGTGGTACAGGAACAGGCTCAGGGGAGACCGCCACCTGCAGGCTCCTGGACAGGAACAGAGGAGCCTGGATTGCTCCACCTCCTCAGGGACAGGGGAGCGCTGTTTGTGGCTCCCAATCTAGGAACAGGAGACCACCGACTGTGGCTCCCAATCAGGAACAGGGGAGACCACCGACTGTGGCTCCCAATCTGAAAGTCTGCTGAGACCACCGACTGTGGCTCCACATCAGGAACTGGGAGACCACCCACTGTGGCTCCACATCAGGAACTGAGGAGACCACCGACTGTGGCTCCACATCAGGAACTGAGGAGACCACCTACTGTGGCTCCACATCAGGAACAGGGGGGACCACCGACTGTGGCTCCCAATCCAGCATGGGGAAAACCGCCCATGGCACTCAAAGGTTCAGTCTCTGAAGTGGCTTGAAGTGCCTGCAGAGGGTCCTTGGCGGTTTGAGGTGCCTGCAGAGAGACCCTAGGAGGCATAAAACCACATACCCCGAATCCTGACACCTCTTTAAAAGTCTGCTCAGGGGTCTCTGGACGGCACAGAGCCAACTCAGGGGTCTCCAGACGGCACAGAGCTGACTCAGGGGTCTCTAGACGGCACAGCGCTGACTCAGGGGTCTCTAGATCGGCACGGGGCTGACTCAGGGGTCTCTAGACGGCACAGAGCTGACTCAGGGTCTCTAGGATCGGCACAGAGCTAACTCAGGGGTCTTTAGACGGCTAAGAACTGGCTCGGGGGTCTCTAGACGGCTCAGAGCTGGTTCAGGGGTCTCTAGACGGCTCAGAGCTGGCTTACGGCGACGCCGTTTCTTACGTCTGGGTTCTATGGAAACTGGACTAATTGGTTCAGAAGGCTGACTGAGACAAAAGGTTAACTGGAGTGTTAGCGGGTTCCGGTGCAGGTCTAGTTGGTTTATGAAGAGGTGACAAGAAGGGGAACAGATCATCTCTATCCGTAGAAGTTCCAGAGTTCCGACTCATGGGAAATGGGGGCTCTGACTGCTTGGGTTGTGGTTTGATTTTAAGTTTCTTAATGGACGGTGCTAACTGACGATCATGTAAGTGGTGGCTGAACTGGACTGAACTGGGCAGAAACGGACTGAACAGGGCAATACAGAGCTGTACAGGACAGGGCTCAGCAGGACTGGGCTGGGCTGGGCTGGGCTGGACTGGACAGGACTGGACAGGACTGGTTTCCTAGATCTGGGCTTGATTCTTGCTCGTAGTCTGTTATCAAGATAAATGGCTGTGTAAATGAGTTCTTCCAGGGTCGCAGGTTCATTAATAGAAGCCAGTTTGTCTCTAATGTCTTTATTTAAAGATCTGAGGTAGATGTTTTTTAGCATAGAATCACTCCAACCCGAAGCAGCGGCTCTCACCCGGAAGTCTATAGAATATTCTTCGACGGTTCTATTTCCTTGTTCTATGTTAGACAGACCATGAGACTCAGCAGATTTACCGGAAAAAACTAGAGTGAATTTGTTTAAAAACTGTTCAAAAGTACAGGTAATAATGGATCCAGGAGAAAAACGTGTCTCTTTCCATTCTCGGGCTTTACCAGATAATTGTGAGAGAATAAAAACTATTTTTCTCTCATCGTCAGGGAAACAGGACGGATTTAATTCAAAAAATAATTTGCACTGCCAGAGAAAACTCTTACATTCACTAGATTCACCGGAAAATAGTGAAGGATGGAAAACAGGAAGTGACGGAACTGGTTCTGACCTTGGAGGCGGGTTTGGCTCCGGAACCAGAAGTTGAGCTGGCGCCATCTTGTGATTCCCCCGAAGCCTTGTAACGTTTGTTTTCCTTGACTCGGAATTGGTTTTTAACTCACGGAGGGTTGAATCGTGTTCCTGGGTGTGATCAGCTTGTTCCTTGGTTAAGCTCCGTGGGGTGTCTGCTGGGTTTGGTGTTTGGCCGCAGTGTTCTGTCATGATTGGTTTAATATCAAACCCACATGCAGAACACAACGGAGGCTGGGTAAAAGTTTAACAGAGTTTATTACAGGTTCTGGTACACAAGATAATGAACAGGTTCTGGAACAGGTCCGTGCTGGGTTCACTGAAGTCTGCAGAGATGATAGTTTGATTAGCTGGGCCGGCAGATGAGTAATGAGTCCTTTAGATAATTCAAATTCTACCTTGACTGGGTCCGGGCTTCTCTTTGAGAGAGAGGGAACCGTTGGGTCCAGAGACTGTTTGTTCAGCAGAGTTCAAGAGCAGCTGCAGCCGCGTCTAGCTTCTGACTTTGAACGGGCAGACCTTGATCAGAGTTTCCAGCTCTTCACAGAGAGCAGCAGGGGAATCCACATAGGAATCTTCAGGTTTGGCTCACCAGGGCAGATTGGCAGGTTAAGCTCACCCATAGCTTCAGGCTAGAGACAGGTTTCCTGTTAGGCAAAAACAGAGGAGAATTAGAATCTGTTCTCTCACTTGAGACAACTAAGATTCTATCAGATATCAGGAGGCTCAGGGTTGCTAACCAAACTAAGGTCAACACTGCGGCATCGAGGAAGGTCACGGCAGCTGGTTATAAAGGGGAGGTCTCCTGATGAGTAGATGCGTCTCAGGTGTGCTGGAAGGCTCCAGCTCCAGGAGACCCACGGTGCACTCTGCTGGAGGAAGGTGGTACAGCTCCAGATCCCAACAGTAACTCCAGTCCTAACAGAAAACAACATAAAACAGAAGAGGATCCTCGGCGCCCTCTGGTGGGCAAGCCTGAGGATCCCAACACATAATGCCAATTCACAACACGTCATCTGAAGGAACTTTGCAAAGACAATTCAACCAGATCAGGAAAACCAGTTGATTGCATCGATTAATAGACTCAAAGGCATTTTTGCCTTAACTGACCAGGCTAATACCCATACCATGATGCAAATGAAAAGTCCTAATTCTAAGATACAATATGTTTGAGAAGTTGGTCTTTAACCGAAAATATACACTGTGTGCAGAATTATTAGGTCCTGCATGACCTACAGAAGGAACTGGGGCGGTTCAGAGCCAAGGACAAAGCTGCTGTGATGAGAATCAGCTCCTCCGAGGTAGAGGCCATGGTCCTGGTCCTGCTCCTTGTTGTGGTCCTGGTCCTTGTTCTGGTTCTGATCTTGGTACTGGTGCTGGTCCTGCAACGGATTCTGGTCTTGGTCTTAGATCTGGTCCTGGGACTGGTCCTGGTTCTAGTTGTGGTCCTGGAACAGGTTCTGGTTCTGGTCCTGGAGCGGGTTCTGGTTCTGGTCCTGAAAGGTGTGTTGTAGTCTTTGATCATCTGAATGCCTTTCCACATCCTTCTGGTGTTGCTATCGTCGTGGAAAAGATCCTGGATCTTCTGGCTGTGGTTCTGGTTCGCTGATCTGATGGTACGGTTTAAGTTGGCTACGCTGTTCTCAGTTCCTCTTATCACTAGACTTGAAAGCTGACTTTTATCGATTTCCAAACCTCTCCATTTATTCAAGGTAGGTTGGTTGGCCCAGTTGGTGATGTTCTTTTTTATGCTGACGAAACATTTAATTACAAAACCGAATTCATACAGCTGTCTTAAACACTTCATACGTTCAGCTCTACATCGTTACATCATAGTTATTCCCCCGAAACTCTAATTTCTTCTCAGTTGTTATATAGTCTCAACATCGCATTACGTAACTGCAGATGCACAGGAATATCATGTCGAAAGCTTACTGGAATTCACGTGTGCTGGTCAACGCCAGAGGTTACTTTGACACTCGGAGGAATGTTTATACAAATGTTCTCTGTTTTTGCCAAATCCTCTTAATATATCATCTAATTGCGTACGAATAAGGCATTAGGGACTTTATTGTTGCTAAAACTCATACTTGACCTTCAGCATGTACTGTTTTGTTGCTAAGTAGGTTTAGGGCCATGAAGGAGGCTATTTAAGGCAATAAAACTGCTTAAGCATCCCCCCCTGTAGTTCATTGCAGATTAAATACTTTGTGACGTTACATGGTGATGTGAATACTATGCGACTAAGTGCACTTACGTGTGTGTGAAGTTTAAATGCCAGAAAAAAAAAAGGAAATTTTGGTGTAACCGACACAGCCTGATATGAATGGAAGTTGGGGAGATATAACCTTTCAATGAAACCATTAACTAACCATTACTAAGTATCATAATTAATAATAAAAGTCAGTCAGAAGTCAGTCAGTCAGTACTCCTCTAAACAGCCTGCTATGGATGGTTCACAATGTAAAATAATAAGACAGTAATACAGGTTATTATGCAAATTAATGGCATGTTACAATCATCAGGATTATATTTGCAGAATGCAATAATAATCAATACTTCTGTTGTCTTCTTTCCTGTTGAAAAAAATCAAAAATATAGTTCTTTCACTTTAGGGCTCTGTCCTTGGCTTTTAAAAGGCATGAACACAGGATCACGTGTGGTTCCCGCCTTCAGTATTTTGCAGGAAGTTGAAGGTTTGCAGTCTTATGCCTGGGGTCACACGGTAGGGCCATTTACAATAGCCATCCACATACGTCAGAGTCAAGTGAGTGCACAGAGCAATTTGTGGCAGAAAACGCGGACAAGCCGCGAGTGTTCAAATTATGGGAAACACAGCAATCATCTGCGGGGAAGGGGTTTACTAGAAAATCTCACTATTCATGCAGTCTATACACTGTGCTCAGAATTATTAGGTCCTGCCATGTACATACAGTTGGAACTGGGGCTGTTCAGATCAAGGATGAAGCTGCTGTGGAGAAGGATAGAGGCCATTTCCCCCTGTGATGCTTTCGTCACATTCTGGTCTCTCGGTCGTCCATCTGGTCCTGGTCGCTCCTGGTTCGTGGTTGCAGGTTCTTTTTCGACGTGTAGCTAGAGTTTGCTGGTCCTCTTGTCCTTTCATTACTCTGGTTTGATGTACCTCTTCCCTTAATGTTTGAGTTGGCAGTCAGTCTGCTCCTTGGTTGTCCTGGTCCACTGGGCCTCGCATATCGAATTCATGTGTCCATGGCTCTACATCGTTACATCATAGTTATTCCCCCGAAACTCCATCTCAGTGAGGGCAGTCCTTGTCCCAGTATCCTTAAATCTCACTGTCACGTGTGATGGTGATCCTGAGAGGAAAGAAAAATGTTCTCCGTTTTTGCCAGTATCTTGAAACCAAATCTAGAGATGTAACACATCCTGACCTTTTTCATGACTGTCCAGTTTCTGTATTCAAGGTTCAAAAAATTAAATTAAGAAAACTTTTGATTGTTGAAGTAAAGTCCCATTGTCTCTTGGTGTATCTTCTCCCTGATCTGCAATTATTGGAAGTTGGGAGATATAACCTTTCAATGAAACCATTAACTAACCATTACTAAGTATCATAATTAATAATAAAAGTCAGTCAGAATTCAGTCAGTCAGTACTCCTCTAAACAGCCTGCTATGGATGGTTCACAATGTAAAATAATAAGATAGTAATACAGGTTATTATGCAAATTAATGGCATGTTACAATCATCAGGATTATATTTGCAGAATGCAATAATAATCAATACTTCTGTTGTCTTCTTTCCTGTTGAAAAAAATCAAAAATATAGTTCTTTCACTTTAGGGCTCTGTCCTTGGCTTTTAAAAGGCATGAACACAGGATCACAAGTTCCCGCCTTCAGTATTTTGCAGGAAGTCGATGGTTTGCAGTCTTATGCCTGGGGTCACAGGTCTTTACAATCCATCCCCTCAAAATGAGTAAGACAGAAAAACCACAATTAGTGTTCTTATCAGCAAATATCAGCCAATTATAGACAATAATGTATATATCTCTCCAATCCTCCTATTGTAGTACATAGTGTTGGGCTTATCTAATTCAACTGGAGAAGGATCCCATTTCCCCCTGTGATGCTTTCGTCACAACTGGTCCTCTCGGTCGTCCATCTGCTGGTCGCTCCTCGGAGTCTGCATTTTTTCGACGTGTAGCTAGAGTTTGCTGGTCCTCTAGTCCTTTCATTACTCTTTGATGTACCTCCCTTATTATTTGAGTTCAGTCAGTCTGCTCCTATCTTGTCCTGCTTCCCTGGGCCTCGCATATTGTACATGTGTCCATGGCTTATGTGGATCCTGAGTGAGGGCAGTCCTTGTCCCAGGGTCCTTAAAGGAGAGTTGTTTTAAGCCCATTTTCTGTAGTGTCAGGGATGAAATCGAATGATCGAGCCAAAAGTTTGATAATTGCTCCTGTCTCTGCTTTAGTGGCTCATTTAGAATCGATCCCCCCCTGGTTGCTTCAGAATGGCTTCCATAGAGCATGTCGATGTGTCCTTAAAACAACCTTAGCGTTCTTTTTTTGAAATATGCTACTCACCGTGCAGCGCTGTTCAATGGCGTTCCAAAAAAAGTTTCGTAAAGAAAAACGTTCCTGTGGTGTTTTATTTAGCATTTTGTAAATCCCCATTGAGTTCTATTTGGAATAGATCAATATTCCCCTGCCACCGGAAGCGGAAATGGGGCCTGTTTGCAGTCTTTTCGCAGGGCTTCTAAGCTTTACTTTCTGTGTACTCGGCATAGAGGAGTGCTAACGTCTCTGTTAAACACTTTAAAACTCCTGAAAATGGAATCTACGAAAGGTGGATTCTTGATTCTCGGCGTCGGAGTACACAGAGTGCGAGTGTCACAGAAAACGAACTTTTCCTTTAATTCTCACTGTCAGATGTGATCCTGAGAGGAAAGAAAAAACTGACCAGTATCTTGAAGCCAAATCTAGAGATGTAACACATCCTGTTTTTCATGAATCCAGTTTCTTTAATTAATGTTCAAATTAAATTAAGAAAACTTTTGATTGTTGCAGTAAAGTCCCATTGTCTGTTGGTTTATCTTCTCCCTTATCTGCAATTATCAACATTTTCAAATATCCTCCAATAATTTGTAAAATTTAAATCTCAGAGAATTAAACTTTCCGATAATAATGAAATAAATCATGTAACACGATTGTAGGACTTCAGATTGGACCTGAGGCCAAAACAACAAACAAAAAGTCTATATTTTGTTGAATCATCTTACCTGTTCAAAGAAACATGAAATAAATTACAATCATCTTACCTTCCTAAGATAACAAAAACAGGAGAAAACTTTACTCAAAGAAAATGGCAGTCCAATCCTACTGTGCAATCGGTGTTACAGCTTCAAATCGCTCCACAATTATTTCAGGAATCTTGTAATTTAAATACTTGTTAACACAGCTGAGTGTGAGATAAATACAATCAAACTTCATCACCTTTTCTATTCCTCTGTAAGGTCCTTCTCATCACAGAGTTCCTGGGTCCTTTTTAATCGAAGTGCATCAATCCCCAATTATATGTTAATGACACAATAAAAAGAAAAAAATTTGTAAAATAATAATTTGAATTTACAATGCAACCCTTAAACAGGTTCCTCTCCCATGGGAGATAAATTATAACAGAAAAGACAAGAAATAATATAATCAAACCACTCTCAGCTCTCAGGTGTTCTTCTCAGGCTCCATAGCGTCCCGAGGCTCAGCCATTTTGTCACAGGGTGGAGGCATCATCTGGGGGCAATTTGGTGATCTTTGCCCTAAAAAATTAAACACTGAAAATATTGTCTCTTATTATCTTAGCCTTCTGTTCCAATTTTGTTAACCAGGGTTTTCATGCACAAGAATAGCAGGAAGTAGTAAAGATTACAGCAGTATAATAAAAATGAGAATATAAGCAAAAAAAATCCTTTTCCTCTGGAAGCAAGTTGAGTGCCATCCTACATTATTTGTAAATACAATCTGCATTCTGACTTTCTGTGCTTTATAAAAACATTTATAAAGACATCTAGTTTATAATTTATTGGACAGTTTATGCACTTAGATCACATAATCTCACATTTACATAATATTCCTGAATTAAATTCTTAAGATGCTTTGCCATGTTATAAACCCTGTTTTTATTCAGTAATAGACTGTCAGAAATGTATTAAGAACATGTGTGATAATCTACATATTTGAGACAGAAATCATAAACTTTATCTTATCGGTCTACAGTCTGATATTTAAATGAAACAAATCCCTGCTGTTGTAAACTGTCACGGTTTGTTTGGAGGTTTTTGAGAGGACCCAAATGCAGATGCTGACAGGCAGGGGTGAGTTCAGAACCATAGAGACATCAGGGGAAATCACAACATCACAAGGAGCCAGCGTGAGAAAAAGTACGACGAGGAACCAGCATAGAGGGACTGCAGAGGGAGTGTATTTATGGCTGACTGAACAAAGGAAGGACTAACGAACTGATAAGGAGCAGGTGTGAGTAGGAGCTGATGAGGAAGCCAAGGGAAAAGAAAACACAAGGGGGCAACAGAGGACAGACAAAGAAAAACCTTAGAAACTTAAAACTTAAAAACAAGGAAAGACCTGGATGAACTTAAAACTGAAAATGTAGAAAAAAACCAACAGAACCAAGATTAGTACAGTAAACCCGGCATAGATAAATGTTAACTATTCCTTATTTATAATGTTTATTCTGTTGTCAGATATTATTTGGTTCCATACTGATAGCTAGGAATTTAACCTTTTTTTATATAGTACGTTTACTCTTGGATATTCTTAAGCATTAGGATTAAGTTGTGCACAGCACATTGCTGTTTTGTTTGCCAAAATTCAGACCGGATTATGCATCAATTGACCACTGCAACACCTTTCCGCAATAGGTGAACATATTTCCCTTTCCAGAATCTACAGCATATTATCAAGTTTCATGTGTCCACCCTGATTTTAAGTAAACCTGTAGTTCACTGCCAAGCTAGAAAAAACAAAAGGGTTCTTCCTGTGGACTTTGAATGAGTGCGTATGGCAGTGTACTTTAATGAGACTGGAATGACTGTTTCCTGTCTCCCTGGATCAAGCAGGGAGAGACAGACAGAAAAAAACATCTTCAGAAACACAGATATTTGAGTAAGTATTAATATACTTTATTTGTCTGGCTTTGAGCTAGAAGTGTTGGTGTTTTAAGCTTTTTGTCATCTGCATTTTACATTCTGATCTGTTTCTATATTAATCTTCAGTGCAGTAATAGTTTTCATTATACGCTTCACCTAGAATCATCTAATATAATATAAAGTATAACTAACCTCTTACGTCTCTTAATATAATCGGTTCTTCACTTCTTGAACCAGATCTTATTCTTTGTTCTGTTTCAAGCGTTCTTTGTTAGTTTCCTCAAAAAGATAACTTCCTCACACATTGAGGCAAATACATATTGCTTTTATTTAAGTAAACGTATTGTCTTTAAATACTGCATAGACTTCTGTTGATTTGTTGTCATTTTTCTTAGATTATTCTATGTTGTAGACAGTCTTAAGTTGTTCTGATATATATTTACTTTTAGCAACTTTCTTTGCATCCTGTAATAATTGTATTCCAAATAGTTTACAGGTAAACATGGTAATTTTCCATGCTACTTTATGGCTAAATAATCACTAGGATGTTTTTATTAAATGGTTCTATTTAATTTGTTTGAAGTAGTACTTCTTATTTAGTACTTAATCCTGTAAACAATTCCATAGTATTAGCAGTTAATCTCTAAATATTCATTGAATGCAATGATTTATATAGTGGCAATTAGTAACCTATTCTGAACACTTAAGCTTATTAATTACTCTTTCTAATATTTCCAATACTAATTTAGTCTTTGTAAAGTAAACATCAGCAAGCGTGCACAGAATTTCCATTTGAGTTCTGTCCCTCGAAGCTGGAAACGAGTATTCTAAGATGAACAAAAAAAACCAAAGAAAATACAAAACTTTACTCTGTTATTGAAATATCTAAATATCAGTGTTATTTCATTCTAAATGCATGAACTGATAAGCATGTTCTCTCTTAGTCCTAACCTGTCTCTGCTAAGTGTGATATGAAGTATCCTTCTTCATGCTGGTTCTAAGTCTCATAATGTGTTAAGCAAACTTTACATCTCTCTATATTAAAGGCTCGACCACATTTTGGTAAGCGCTTGTTTTAGCAGGTATCTGAACCACAACGTCATGCATTATAATGTTACAAAATATTTTGCTATAAAGAAAACCATGACATTCAAAGGTTTGGAATGCGAGTTTATGTTAAGATAATCAAAAGTTCTCTGAGGCATTGATTACAAATTTTGCATGTATTCAGTTGCAATAGATGTTTTTGAATTAGAAGTACAGTTGAACCTAAAGTTTTTTTTTATGTAAGGATAGATATTATCCTTACATAATATGGATAGATATTATATTAGATGTGATGTAAATTTAATCAAATATTTTCCTGCTTTCTACTGTTGTACCTAAATCAACCATTATTCACTTACGCTGATCATACATCTGATGTGTTTGGCTCTTTTGCAGTGTTTTCTTCACGTCCAGCAACCATCTCCTATTTTGGCCAAGCTTAATAATTATTTGAACTTTTTATTGATGTTGCATTGGGCTGCTATCATTGGGCAGCCAGAGAGAAATCAGGGTGAAGACTCTTGCTCAGAGAGCAAGAGTGGTAGTCTGTGGAAGTTGGTTTTGAACTTGCAACCTCAAGATTCCAATCTATATGTCTAACAACTAGGCCACCACGTCCCTCCAAGCTCCTTATCTCAGCTGCAGCACTCTCTAGTTCTGCCAGTGTTCTTGCTCGAGCCGGTTCAGCTAGATGACCGTGATTCATCTAGTCTCTGCCTCATTCGGTCTCGGCTGCACGGCTTCAGTTCACCAGGCTCACCTCGGCATTTAGCTGGTGTTGTGGGAAAAAAGTATTCAACTTTTCATCCTTAAATGAACAGAGATCTATGGCACATTTATTCATATCTTTGCAAAGAGAGAACAGTTCATCATACAGCCCCTATGGCACAGCATTCTGCCTTGTTCTGCATGAGCAGCGTTTGTGCCCCCTTACTTACAACAATGGAAAATTAGTCAGATTCAAAACAAATTACAGACACTTTGGTTAACAGTAACATGTTATGAATAAACCATCAGAAAGGATCTGGTTTGTTATGGGAAGAAGCTATGTCTGTGTTAGCTTCAAAAAATTGTGAGTTCATATAGGACAAAAAATGAATCTGACACACCAAGGGATTTTCAAACACAGCTTCCTGCAGGAGGAGAAAGGCTGCCTGCTCACATTTCAGCACCTTTCTGCCCCCACCAGAACAGCAGAGTCTTTTATTAACAGATCACAAGCAAATGGGTGGGTCTTAGGATAGAAGACCCTGCAATGATTATCTAGCTGGATGCAGGTCATAAAACAGCATGACCCTGCTTTATGACCAACTGGCTGGAGGCAGGTCATAAAGTGAAATGACCCTGAAATAAACAAAATTACCCCTCCTGAATTAATCACAGGACAGAATGTAGCATCTTATTTCTTCAATGTTTTATATGCACACATTAACTTTATAATCAGCATTGAATAAACCTAACAGTCTGCTCTACAAACATCATCCTGCAGAGAATGGTGTGGCCTTGAAAGTGAAACAGACAGAGTAAAAACTTTTATAGTGAGTAAATAGGATAAATTAATATATAATAGCTGTGTTTGGCACGTTACTTTGAAAAAGTAATTAGTTACTACTTACTAGTAACTTCTCCCAAAAAGTAACTAAGTTACTAACTGAGTTACTCCTCCGCGCTGTGCAGAGGCAGGGGAAACCGTATCTGATGGGGAAACGCAGCTTGACGTAACACTGGTATTTCCATGTGGAAAACGCTGTTTTGTTGCTGGAGTACTCCTCACTCTCCATCTCTCTGTGTGTGCTGTATGTTAACACCTGCCAGCGGAAACACCCACTGACAGACGTAATCTCACTATACATCAGCCAATCTCATAATATAGTTTAAAAAGAGGAATGTTTGCAGCTTTAACCATCTGGAAATTGTATCCAAGGAAGAACCTGGCTTGTTAAGGTCTATAGTCCTCTTCCTAATATTCTTCCTATTCTTCTTCTCTTTCTGTGATTTTAAATAAGGAAGCAATGTTTGAGGTGTTGCCATAAAAAAACATCCCCTTGGGAGAAGCTTATAGAGGGATAATATCATCAGAAATCCATCATTTCCTGATTTGTTCTTGTTGACATGTGTGTCCCTAATTGATCCTGTTATCCACTTATGGATGTGGGCGTGGTTTCCACACCGGTGTGCAATCAATAAATGGCAGCAGCTTATTCACAAAAATGATCGCATGCAGGCCAAACGAAATCTCATGTCTCTGTGTCGTATACTGCCTCTGTCTTATACCGGCTGATCAGCTCTTGTGGCGATGGCTGCGCCAACAGTTCAACTGAATGAATAAAACATTTTATTACACATTTATTTAGGATATAGGATATAACAAAACAGGTTGTGGCGGGTTCTTCCCTCAACAGACTAGAAACTCAGCCAGGCTTGCAGAGACACTGAAGTCCTTCAAATAAATGACTGTTTTCGACTTTTTTTCTCTACTATTGGCCATATTATTTTTATAATCCCTTGGAATCTACACATGATGTCCCTTGTAATATAACTAACTATTCCATAGACTGCATTATCTTTTGGAATAGTTATATATATATTTTTTAATTTTGATATAAAATTTAAGATCTTTTGTCTTCTTCTTACTTCATACTCATGCACGTATGCTTGGGTGCTTGACTCGACAATATAAAGAACAACACAGAGGTGTGTTTTAATAACTAACCATAATTCATATATATATGTGTAACATAGTTAAGGTGGCTTAGGTTAAATACTGATAAATGCATCATCTGCTGGTAAAAAGGTGCATTGCACTCACCTTAGGAAGAGCGGGGTATTATGGGTAATCCTCAGAGCTATGAGGATCACTGATAAGGAGCTTCTTTTATGCCAGAGACTGGCCTTGCCTCGATGCCCATTATGTGAAATGCAGAGAACAGCTAGGCCACACCGAGAGAAGCCCCCAGACACACATAGGCCACACACACACATATATTAGATACCCCAGGAAGTGCTGTATATTTGATGTTAATGACATCCTGGAAAAAGTATAAAAGTAACTGATGGATGTAAACCTTTGACTCCCACCAAAGAGACTGGTGTTTCATCAACTGTATATAAAGATACTAAGATCTACTAGGTGTCATGATCAGCAGGATTTCTAGCCCAAATGCAGAAACACACACAGAGGGCAGGGGAAAAGTCCAAGAGTTTATTGGATGCAGACAGAGGTTCTACCTGGGAGGCAGAGAGAGAGACAAAGCAGGTTAGGTTCATGTTTACAGGGTCAGACAGGCAGGCTGGCTCAGGCTTGCTAACCATAATAAGTTTAACAATCCGGCTCAGAGTGAAGTTCTCTTCCAGCTTATGTAGGAAAACCCTAATGAGCTGATGGGGAACAGCTGCTTCAGATGAGCACAAGCTCTCAGGAGAGGATCTACGGCGGCCCTCTGGAGGGCAAGCCTCTGGATCCCAACCGACAGCAGGAACCCTCAGAAAGATCCACGTAAGCCCTCTGGAGGGCAAACCTCTGGATCCCAACAGTACCCCCCTCAAAAGGCCGGATTCAGGCCTTGCCCAAAAAATAAAAAATTCCAAAACAACCCACCCAGGGTGGGCAGAGGAAACGAGGCAGGAGGGGCCAGGCACAGAAACAGAACAGGGTCCGAAATCAAAACAACCCACCCAGGGTGGGCGAGGACAAAGGAAAGTCTCAGGAGGCCGGCGGCGGGGGCGGAGGAAGAGCAGAGTCTCAGGTGGCGGCGCGTGGGACGGAGCTGAAGCAGCAGGCGCTCCGGAGGCCGGCCGGCGGGGACGGGCTGAGGCAGACATTCTGGGGGGCGGAGTCTCCAAAGCTCCAGGGACCTTGGAGGGAGGAAGCCACCTCCGCTTCAGCAGGAAGCCCTGAGGAGGATGCCACCTCGCTTCAGCGAGGCAGCTCCAAGGAGGACGCCGCTTCCGCTTCCAGCAGGAAGTTCGAGGAGGACGCCCGCCTCCGCCTCTGCTGCTCTGCAACAGGCTTAGACAGGACCGCTCACTGCGGCTCCGGATCAGGAGCTGAGGAGCCCGCTGATTGCGGCTCCGAATCAGGAACAGAGGAGCCCCCCGATTGCGGCTCCGAATGCAGGAACGTTTTAGGAGCGCCGCCGATTGCGGCTCCAAATCACGAACAGGGGAGACCACCGAGCTGTGGCTCAGAGTCAGGAACACAGGAGACCGCCGATTGCGGCTCCGAATCAGGAACACAGGAGCCCGCCGATTCTGCGGCTCCGAATCAGGAACAGAGGAACCCGCCGATTGCGGTTCAGATTCAGGAACTGAGGAAACCACCGACTGTGGCTCCAAATCCAGAGTCTGGAAGAAGACACAGGGCGGGCTCAGAAGGGGTCTCCAGACGGCTCAGAGCGGGCTCAGGGGTCTTCAGACGGCTCAGAACTTCCTGCCTGATGCGATTAGTTTCCCTCATTAAATCTGCATAACCAAAGGATCAAATCCATCCGGGGTGGTTCCGCTGGGTTAGTCCGTTCGTCCTCCAACATCCTCAGGGGTGTGTCAGTTGGGCTAGTCTGTTGTTCTGTCATGATCGGCAGGATTTCTAGCCCAAATGCAGAAACACACACACAGAGGCAGGGGAAAAGTCCAAGAGTATATTGGATGCAGACAGGGTTCTACTTAGGATGCAGAGAGGACAAAGCAGGTTAGGTTCAGGTTCAGGTTTACAGGGTCAGACAGGCAGGCTTGCTCAGGCTTGCTAACCATAACAAGTTTAACAATCCGGCTCAGAGTGAAGTTCTCTTCCAGCTTATGTAGGAAAACCCTAATGAGCTGATGGGGAACAGCTGCTTCAGACTGAGCACAAGCTCTCAGGAAAGGATCCACGGCGCCCTCTGGTGGGCAAGCCTCTGGATCCCAACAGATAAGCAGGAACCCTCAGAAAGGGATCCACGTCACGCCCTCTGGAGGGCAAACCTCTGGATCCCAACAGACAACAGAAACCCACAGAAAGGGATCCACGTCGCCCTCTGGAGGGCAAACCTCTGGATCCCAACACTAGGCAGTATCTACAGAGCTCAGCTTTTAAAGCACAGTTAATCACTTTGTTAATGCTGAGCAGATATAAAGCTAAGATTGAAACTTACTTCAGTTATAGAGTTAGTAGTAGTAAGTACAGAAATCTAGTCATCAATTATTTCTTCATATTCTAATTCAAAGCTTTCTGGTAATCCAATAAAGTCTGATGTATTTTCTATAGATGGGGATCTGCTGACAGGACAGTCACACGAAGTGATGAACTGGAACACTAAAGGACCAAAGTTCTTCATCATGTTTTCATCATGTGCATCATCATGTTTTCAGGAAAAAATTAGTCGACTCAAAGTTTCTTTTTAAACACCCAGCTGTAATAAAAGGACATTTTGGGTAACATTTGTTTATATAAAATGAGGTGGAAATGTGCAAATATTATCTTAGATTTATTTCTTCATATTGGGATTCTTTTAACTTTATATGTCTGTAGAGAACATTTATTCCTGTTAGAAACATTGACCTCAGTCTTTATCAACTTGTAGTTTGTATGAGAGAGATTTGTACAAAGCACAGTTTTAAGCCTTTATTGAGACCAAACGACTAAAGACACAACTAAATTAATCTATTTTTCTGCATTTTGTCTCTTAGATATATCTATACTTTCAACAATATGATGTTGCTCACAAAGAAACAGTGAATGAAGACCATATATTGAAGAGGAAAAAGTGTCCTCTTAATATAGATCTAAAATAAAGATTTGTATATTTGTGAAAATAATATACTGTCCATGAGTTATTCAAAGCTATTTAGTGGTTTTGCTTGTTATGTCTTTGAAATCTTTGTTAGCTAAATTCCCTGTATTACCACTAGTGGGAAGCAGACTTCACTTGGAACAGTTTTGAAGTTTGATTTGAAGAATGAATGTAAACGTATTTAATATTTTTTTTTTTTGATGACAGGTTTTTTATTATAAATGTAAAGAAAATAAAAAAAAGTTTTCATTCAGGAAAGTGTTTGGAATGGACCTCAGTCTGGTATCTTTCTGCAGAATTTCAAACCTGGCTGGACTTTTTGTGAAAAAAGTTATTTATTACCTCCCAAATAGTTGTTTTCTCTCCAGATAACAGTTGTTATCTGGAGAGAAAAAAACTATTTTTTATGTTATTCACATAGATCAGTGGATCATCCATAGTACTGTACACCCATCCATTGGCTGAGACCAGGTTGCCGAGGTAACGGGTCCAAGAGTAAAACAACATATCTGTCACCCAATTGACCTTCATATCCTTTTGGATGGAGCTGAAGTGTGTTCCCCCAGTCAGAAGGGATATACAATCCATCCAAGAGGTTCTGGGAAGTCATGAAAGGAAAGGAATCCTAATCAGATTCAGGTCTTTAGGCTTCTCTCCTCATCTGCAGTCCAGCCAGTTTTAAGGAAGAAGGTCTTGCAGCAGAACAGTATCAACAAATCTACTCATAAATGTATTTAGGATGGAGGAATGAGCCTAACATTTGGCTTCCCTGTTTTTAGTCTGACTTCATGTTTAATAGAAATCTGTGTATAATGGTTTAAAGCAAATTTCATATCAGGTACTGGTTTAATGAATTTTATCAAAGCTGTCAAGAAGATTGATCCATTATCCAAACAGAAATCTACCAAAATCCTGATGATGGCTACAAAAATGACGTAGTCAATGTTCATCTTGCTAAGGGACAAACTATGTATGATAAATATATAAGGATAAAAGTTTTCTGTTTTTTAAGCATAGGACAGGAACCATATCCCTTAATTGGTATAGTTAACCACATTTTGCGTCAGTACATTTTAAAGAAGGGAGTACTTTACATCACCTAAACTTATTGAGCCACCTCTATTGTTCAGTTAAAGCCTGCACTACTGAAACGATCAACCAGATGGCACTGCAACTTTACATTTTTGTTTCAAATGCCTCACTAAACCGAAGTGTGACACTTGATGCATCACAAATCCTTAAATTATACCTTCAAAACACGCTTGATCAAACTGTTTAAATATAATCTATTGTTAGGCTATGTGAAGTACATTTAATCTTATTAAATCAGAGCTGATAACTTGCTTTAGCTCACTGAAAATATCTACTGGATATATTTGTGTAATTATGACTTATTATTACAATAAATACATCTAAGTTGATAAGTTCTGGAAAGAAAATCAAGGGAAAAAATGTAGAAATCATATTTATCACAAAACTGTTCTAACTAAATACAAAGAGAACAAAAACAACAAAAAACAGATAAACACGTGAAGACCCTCACAACAGCAACCAGGCATACATTTTTACTGCCACAATCCCAGTATGAAATATGCATGTTTCAGTGTCATTAGAACATGTATTATCAAAAATTTCTAAGTGTTAACTAATAAGCAGAATGTTGGATTGGTGGTGCTCATGAAGGAGAGGCACTCCTCAGCTGAAGCTTGAGAGGAAGAGCAAGTGGCAACAAAAAAGTCCAATTTGATTTTAATGCCTCAAAGTATTTGTAAGGACTCATTCGCAAGGCCAGTTATATTGTTCTTCTGCCAGAAGTGTTAGAGAGAAGAATGATGGCCAGGATAAAATCCATGCTCGACAATTTTGCACATCCCTCTTCATGATGATGCTTCAGTCAGAGACTCATTCCATCAAAGCTTCACCACACAGGTAGTCATTCTGCCTGTGGCCACCAGACTTTATAAATCATTTCTGACAGTCATTTCATTACTTATTTATTCACTTCACTATGCGCAATAACACAGTCATGTGCAATGTTTGTAATTTGGTTATAAGTAGTATAGTAAATTGTAAATACTGTCGATTATATATGCTGTGATCATTATTTTATTCTTATATCGTATTTGTACTTACAATCTTATTTTTCTGTCTGCTGGTAAAGGCTGCACTGCAAGGAAAGAATTTTCACGAGTCAGATTCCCCACTGAGCCTGAACTAACCGCTGTGTCTTCCCCTCACTTTGCAGTTCTGGTTGAGTAGTGTTCTGAGCAACACTTAGGTTTTCTGCATTTTTGGGTCCAGAACTTTGTAACTTCTATGACACAAGTAGGTTATTAATAGCCAGTGAGGTATTTTTAATATAAGTTTTATGCTACCTTTGTTCCCTTTTTTTGGCATTTAAAAGTAATACAAAACTACAGAGTGCATGGAGAAGAGGTACATTTAAGGTATTGGAAATATCAAGTCAACATCATTTTAAAAAAAAGTGAGAAAATCAGGCATAAAGGAAGGGTTATTTTTTCCTCCTTTTCCT